>JAXLNO010000110.1:427857-509280 GCA_038087875.1 Malacoraja senta | reverse complement strand
AAATAAAAACTACATAAAAACGAGACAAAAATAATAAAAAAAAGACAGACGGACGGCAGAGGCCGCTGCTGACGAGAGTCGCGCCGCCCACCGAATATACTCACGACCATTCAGGTGACATCCCGACAACCATGTGGCGACAGCCTAATCGCCTGTAGTTCCCTAAAAAATTGCCTAAGTGGGACAGGCCCTCTATAGTTCATGACTGCAGTTACCATGGAAGAGTGATGGCTCAAGGCTAGAGTTGGGGTATCAGTTGTGCTGACTGCTTCATTCTCCTTGGATGTTGGTGGAACGTCACTCGTATTTTACTCGGCTTGCTTAACTTCTGAACTCTTGCTTTCCTTACAGAGGAGGAGATCAATAACATGAAAACTGAGTTGGACAAATATGGAATACAGATGCCCTCCTTTAGTAAGATCGGTGGAATCTTGGCCAATGAACTTTCAGTCGATGAAGCAGCAGGTAAGGTAGAACACAGAACAGTACAGGGCGGTATGGGTCAGCGCAGCGGTAGAGTTGCTGCCTCAGAGAGCCAGAGACCCAGGTTCGATCCTGACTGCAGGTGCTGTCTGTACGGAGTTTGTATGTTCTCCCTGTGACCTGTGTGGGTTTTCTCCAGGATCTCCGGTTTCCTCCCACATTCCAAAGACGTGCAGTTTTGTAGGTTGATTAGCTTTGGTAAAGATGGCAGAATATCCCCGGTGTGTAGGATCGTGCTAGTATACAGGGTGATTGCTGGTCGGCGTGGGCCGAAGGGCCTGTTTCCATGCTGCATCTAAACTAAACTAGAGGCACCTCACATTTGACACGTGCTTGATTTACATGTATTTAGAATAACACGCTTGTCTAATTACTACCGAAGTTTAATTTACACGCTCCTATTTTCTGAATAACATGCTGAAATTTCTGCCTGGCGCTGTGTGGCAGCATTGGAGCATAGGTTTCATGTGTGCGTTGTTTGATTTGCACGTTGCTTTTCAAGCGCGTAACCCTGGGTAAAATGCTTGTTTCTCGTACAGCACAGGCCCTTCGGCCCACAATGTCAGTCCTGAACACAATGCCCTGTTAAAAGAAGGTACACAAAAATGCTGGAGAAACTCAGCGGGTGCAGCAGCATCTATGGAGCGAAGGCAATAGGCAACGTTTCGGGCCAAAACCCTTCTTCAGACTGTTGGGGGGTGGGGAGAAGAAAGGAAAAGGCGGAGGAGGAGCCCGAGGGCTGAGGGATGGGAGGAGACAGCCCGAGGGCTGAGGAACGGGAGGAGACAGCAAGGGCTAGCAAAATGGGAGAATTCAATGTTCATGCCCCCAGGATGCAGACTCCCCAAGCGGAATATCCGATTTCGGGTGTTCATCCAATTTCCGGTGTTGCTCGCTCTGGCCATGGAGGAGACCCAGGACAGAGAGGTCGGATACGGAATGGGAGGGGGAGTTGAAGGGCTGAGCCACCGGGAGGTCAGGTTGGTTATTGCGGACCGAGCGGCGGAGGTGTTCGGTGAATCGATCGCCAAGCCTCCGCTTGGTCTCACCCGATGTAGATCAGCTGACATCTAGAGCAGCGGATGCAATAGATGAGGTTGGAGGAGATGCAGGTGAACCTCTGTCGCACCTGGAACGACTGCTTGGGTCCTTGAATGGAGTCGAGGGGGGGAGGTGAAGGGACAAGTGTTTGCATCTCTTGCAGTTGCAAGGGAAAGTGCCCGGGGAGGGAGTGGTACGGGAGGGAAGGGAAGAATTGACAAGGTAGTTACGGAGGGAGCGGGGTCTTTGCGGAAGGCAGACATAGGGGGAGATGGGAAGATGTGGCGAGTGGTGGGGTCACGTTGGAGGTGGCGAAACTGACGGGGGATTACTTGTATGTGACGGCTGGTGGGTGAAAGGTGAGGACTAGGGGACTCTGCCTTGTTGCGAGTGGGGGGATGGGGAGAGAGAGCAGTGTTGCGGGGTATGGAAGAGACCCTGGTGCGAGCCTCATCTATGGTGGAGGAGGGAACCCCCGTTCCCTGAAGAATGAGGACATTTCAGATGCCCTGGTGTGGAACGCCTCATCCTGGGAGCAGATGCGGCATAGGAAGGAGGAATTGGGAGTAGGGGATGAGTCCTTACAGGAAGCAGGGTGGGAAGAAGTGTAGTCCAGATAGCCATGGGAGTCAGAGGTACACAAAAATGCTGGAGAAACTCAGCGGGTGCAGCAGCATCTATGGAGCGAAGGAAATAGGCAAGGTTTCGGGCAGAAACCCTTCTTCAGACATGGGAGTCAGTAGGTTTATAGTGGATGTCGGTCAGAAGTCTATCACCTGCGATGGAGATAGTGAGGTCAAGGAATGGTAGGGAAGTGTCGGAAATGGTCCAGGTGTATTTGAGTGCCAGATGGAAGTTGGTGGTGAAGTGGATGAAGTCAGTCAGTTGTGTGTGGGTGCAGGAGGTGGCACCAAAGCAGTCCGTCAATGTAGCGGAGGTAGAGGTCGGGGATGGGGCCCTGGTACGTATTGAACAAGGATTGTTTGACGTACCCGACAAAGAGGCAGGCGTAGCTGGGGCCCATGCGTGTGCCCATAGCTACGCCTTGTATTTGGAGGAAATGGGAGGAGTCAAACGAGAAGTTATTGAGGGTAAGGACCAGCGGGGGAGGGTGTCAGTGGCTGGGTATAGGTTGCTTCTCTGGTCGAGGAAGAACCGGAGGGCTTTGAGACCATCCTGGTGGGGGATGGAGGTGTAGAGTGACTGGACGTCCATGGTGAAGATGAGGGGTGAGGGCCTAGAGAGTGGTTAAAAGATTTGGGTAGGCTTATAAATGTTGTTTTTTTCTAAATCTTAAAGCAAAATACAAACCGCCAGGAATATTCTCTGAAGATAGTCTTCCCTTTATTCAATGGAGTTGTCAGTGAAATGCTTTGTTTTTTGTACAACCTGGTAAAATCATAAAGCAGACCTCACTGACACGGTGGCACAGTGGTAGAGTTGCTGCCTCGCCGCGCCAGAAACCCGGGTTCAATCCTGACTGCGGGTGCTATCTGTATGGAGTTTGGACGTTCTCCCTGTGACCTGTGTGGGTTTTCACCAGGTGCTCCGGTTTCCTCTGCACTCCAAAGATTTGTAGGCTAATTTTCTAGGTAAGATTGTGTTCCAAGTGTGTGTAGGATAGTGCTAGAGTGCGAGGATCGCCGGTCGGAGCGGACTCGTTGGGATGAAGGGCCTGTTTTTGCGCTGTATCTTTAAACTAAATCGAGGCAAAGAGTCACCAATGTAAGAAACCAACTCAATGTAAGAGTTCTGAGCTGCAGGGAGAGGTTGATTAGGCTGGGACTTTATTCCCTGGAACGCAGGAGGATGAGGGGTGATCTTATAGAGGTGTATAAATCATGAAAGGAATAGATCGGGTAAACGCACAGAGTCTCTTGCCCAGAGTAGGGGAATCGAGGACCAAAGGGCATAGTTTCAAGGTGAAGGGGGAAAGATTTAATAGGAATCTGAGGGGTAACTTTTTCACACCGGGTGGTGGGTGTATGGAACAAGCTGCCAGAGGAGGTAGTTGAGGCTGGGACTATCCCAACGTTTAAGAAACAGCTAGACAGGTACATGGATAGGATAGGTTTGGAGGGATATGGACCAAGCGCAGCGCAGGCAGGTGAGACTAGTGTAACTAGGACATTGTTGGCCAGTGTGGGCAAGTTGGGCCGAATGGCCTGTTTCCACGCTGTGTTACTCTATGACCACATTGCTGCCACTGACAAAGTTACAAGAAGTTCATTGAACACACTTTGAGTCCTGAAAAGCGACTTTGAGTCCTGAAAAGCGCTATATAAATAAAATCTATTATTATTATTATTATTATTGAACATTTTTATCTTCTGCTCGTAGTGGTGCACCAGGCCTTGCATCGCACGTAATGTGGCACGGGCAGGACATGTGTGTGTGTCTATCTTATTAATAATATAAATTTGTGGAATCATCACCTGATTTGGTTGCAATTACTATGCGCTGTACCACTGGAGAGCTGTGGTCACAGCTGGAAAGGGCATTTCTTGCCTCTTATCTCTATTGTTGTGGAGATCATGTCTTTAGGATGTGCTGTAAACGAAGCCTTCAGGGAGACTCGAGAGACTGCAGATGCTGCCTGAGCTGTCAAAGCATAATCAGTTTAAAACAAAAGCATAATAAATCGCTGAGTGTGGAATGTCGTCAGATTTGTCCAGCATTTGCAACAAACTTGTGCTTCTGTTTCCCTAATAATTAACTGTGTTATCAGCGGTGCCAAGGTGGCCAGTGTTTGTGGTATATGTGCAGCTTACCCTTGAGAAGGTGAGCCACCACCGTAATCTGTTGTGCCTGTGTGTTGTTGGTACCTGGTTCTTGTAGAAGTGTGTAAAATCATGAGAGGAATAGATGGTGTGAATGCACAGTGGAGGAAAGAACTGCAGATAGACACAAAATGCTGGAGAAACTCAGCGGGTGAGGCAGCATCTATGGAGAGAAGGAATGGGCGACGTTTCGGGTCGAGACCCTTCTTCAGACTCATGTCAGGGGAGGGGCGGTAGGACAAAGAAAGAATGTAGGCGGAGACAGTGGGACTAGTGGGAGAACTGGGAAGTGGGGGCGGAAATGGAGAGGGAGAGAGAGAGAGAGTTAGAGAAGTCAATGTTCATACCGCTGGGGTGTAAACTACCCAAGCGAAATATGAGGTGCTATTCTTCCAAGTTGTGCTGGGCCTCACTCTGACAATGGCGGAGGTCCAGGACAGAAAGGTCAGTGTTGGAATGGGAGGGGGAGTTGAAGTGCTGAGCCACCAGGAGATCAGTTTGGTTAAGACGGACTGAGCGGAGGTGTTCAGGGAATGTTTTAAACTGAAGATGGACACAAAGTGCTGGGGTAACTCAGCGGGACAGGCAGCATCTCTGGAGAGAAGGAATGGGTGACGTTTCGGCTCTGGACATCTGGGCTCTGTTCGATATGTCTTTGGTCTGAAGAATGGTGTCGACCCGAAACCTCACCCATTACTTCTCTCCTGAGATGCCGCCTGTCTCCAGCATTTTGCATATCTTCTGTTGAATGCACAGTCTTTCACCCAAGGTAGGGGAATCTAGAGCACGTAGGTTTAAGGTGAGAGGAACATGCGATGTTGCCAGGACTCGAGGGCCTCAGCTACAGGGAGAGGTTGGGCAAGCTAGGACTCTTTTCCTTGGAGCGCAGAAAGCTGAGGGGCGATCTAATAAATAGATGGGTGTAGGAAGGAACTACAGATTTAAACCGAAGATAGTCACAAAATGCTGGAGTAACTCAGCGGGACAGGCAGCATCTCAGGAGGGAAGGAATGGGTGACGCTTTGGGTTGAGACCCTTTAGACTGAGACTCAGGGGAGAGGGAGTCTAGAGATATGGAAGGGTAAGGTGTGAAAACGACAGATCAAAGCTGACGATGATAAGGAAATGTAGAATGGTTCATTGTTAGCTATGGGGAAGGTGACAAGGAAGCATACAAACAGTAAAATTAATCAGGATAGCGAAGCTAGTCGGAGAACTATGGTGAGGGAGGTACGGGTGGGCGAGAGGGAAAGCAAGGGTTACTTGAAGTTGGATAAAATAGTTATTGCTACCTCTATAGTATATTTGTGCGGCAACTTGTAGGACTTGGACCTAGTCGTGAGGAAAGATCTCTGGTGTATTAGCAAGGGATGGCATGGCATTTATATCTTGCACACGTACCACTAAGTACTATCATAGAGTTGCTATAGTGTATAAGATCATAAGACATTGGAGCAGTCGGCCCATCCAGTCTGCTCCGCCATTCAATCAGGGCTGATTTTAGGGTTTTTTTTCTTTCGAGGTCACTTTATGTCACATGTACCAATTAAGGTACATTGAAATTCAAATTACCATTCAGCCATACTAAAAAAAAGCAACTGCATAAAAAGCAAGTGGATAAAAGTTAACATAAACACCCACCTCAGCGGATTCCCCACATTCCTCACTGTGAAGGAAGGCAATAAAGTCTACTCTTCTTCCTCTTTATTCTCCCGCGGTCAGGGTGGTTGAAGCTCTTGCGTCTTGGAGTTCCCGAAGTCGGTCTCTCACCAGAGACCGCGAGCTCCACGATGTTAAAGTCTGCAGGCTCCCGCGGTGGAGCTCTCGAAGTCGGACTCCAACAGAGGCCGCCAACTCCTCGATGTTAGGCTGCAGTGCGGACCGAGATACGATACGGAAAACAATTGCATCTCCTTCGGGGTAAGAGATTAGAAAAAGTTTCCCCCTACTTCACCCCCCCCACATAAAACAAGCTAAAGAACACTAAAAACGTACATTTAACACATACGAACAAACAACAAAGAAGGAAGGGACAGACAGACTGTTGGCGAGGCAGCCATTGCTGGCGCCACCCGGTGGAGATACAGTGTTGAAATAAGCCCTTTGGGCACGAATCCATGCCGACTAATGATCACCTGTACACTAGTTCAATCCTACACAATCGGGGTAATTAATCTACAAACCTGTTTAAGAAGGAACTGCAGATGCTGGAAAATCGAAGGTAGACAAAAATGCTGGAGAAACTCAGCGGGTGAGGCAGCATCTATGGAGCGAAGGAAATGGGCAATGTTTCGGGTCTGAAGAAGGGTTTCGACCTGAAACGTTACCTATTTCCTTCGCTCCATAGATGCTGCCTCACCCGCTGAGTTTCTCCAGCATTTTTGTCTAATCTACAAACCTGTACATCTATGGAGTGTGGGGGGAAACCGGAGCATCCGGAGAAAAGCCACGTGGTCACAGGGAGAACCTGCAAACTCCGTACGGACAGCACCCGTGTTCAGGATAGAACCCGGGTCTCCAGTGCTGTAAGGCAGCAACTCTACCGCTGCGCCACTCCGCCACTATTTTTCCCTCTCAACCCCATTCTGCTGCCTCCTCCCTGTAGCCTTTGACACCCTTACTAAACAAGAACCTGTCAACCTCAGCTTGAAAAATACCCAATAACTTGTCCACAGCCATCCGTGGCAACTAATTCCACAGATTCACCAACCAGGCAAAATACGGAAAATTCCTCCTCGCCTCCCTATCATTCTGAGGCTGTGCTCTCTGATCCTAGACTCTCCTACGAGTGGAAACATCCTCTCCACATCCACTCTATCCAGGCCTTTCGTTATTCGGTACATTTCAATGAGCTACCCCTCATCCTTCCAAACTCCAGTGAGTACAGGCCCAGAGTCGTCAAACGCTGGCCTTGCCAGTGAGGCAGATCCCAAACCATGGATGAAACTGGGGGGGAGAACGAAGCCCATCGATGGGCTCGACACCCGCCTCTTGTATCAGAGAGGAGGGGGTTGAAGAGAGGTTCCACTCCAGAGACCATCACCCTTCAGGTGGGGAGCTTAGCATAAAAGCAAAGCATTAGTTGGATCTATATCAATGAGATTCTCTCCCCCCAGCTCACAGTGCACATGAACTGTAGTTTAGTTTAGAGATACAGTGTGGAAACAGGCCTTTCGGCCCATCGAGTCCGCACCGACCAGCGATCCCTGCACACTTACACTATCCTACACACACTAGGGATACTTTACAATTATACCAAGACACTTTATCTACAAACCTGCACGTTTTTGGAGTGTGCGTGGAAACCGGAGATCCCGGAGAAAACCCACGCAGGTCACGGGGAGAACGTACGAACTCCGCACAGACAGCACCCATAGTCAAGATGGAGCTCGGGCCTCTGACGCTGTGAGGCAGCAACTCTACCGCTGCTCCACCGTACTGTAGATGTTGTCTCAAAGCTGTGATTACTCTACACTGTCTTGACGGTAAGTTGATTGTACACCAGTTTGAACAAGGGGACCTGAAACATTGACTCTGTTTCACTTTCCACAGACGCTGTCTGATCTGCCGAGTGTTTCTGGCACTGTCTGTATTATTTTGTCGGGCACAAGAGCTTGTTTACGTGTTGTGACACAGGTCATAGAAGATTGAAGGGCCTGTCCCACTGTACGAGGTAATTCAAGAGTTCTCACGAGTTTTCCCCTGATTCGAATTCGGAGAATGTCCGTGGGAATTCGTGGATGTCTCGTAACGACTCGTACGAGTAAAAAGTAACAATATTTTTCATCACGAGTATTTTTTTACTCGTGGACATTTTTCACAGTGTTGAAAAAACGTCACGAGTTTACCGGATTTCCCGAGTACCTACCGTTAGCATTACGAGCCGCTACGGGACATCCACGATCTCCTACGGACCCGCTACGGATATTCTCTGAGTTCGAATCAGGGGGGAAACTCGGGAGAACTCGTGAAATACCTCGTACAGTGGGACAGGCCCTTGAGGCTTTGAGCATTTTGGAGTGCATAGTGGCACCTCCTGGTAGTGGGCAGGCATACACCTCACAGTGAGATTAGAGAGATTAGAGATTCCTTTATTTGTCATTCAGACCTTTCGGTCTGAACGAAATTTCGTTGCCTGCAGTCATACATATAATAATAAATAACAAAACACACAATAAACACAAATTAACATCCACCAAAGTGAGTTCACCAGGCACCTCCTCACTGTGATGGAGGCAAAAGTCTTAAAGTCTCTGTCTCTTCCCTCCTTGTTCTCCCTCTGCGCTGAGGTGATCCAGGCTTCTGATGTTGTGACCCCACCGGGTGATGGTAAGTAAGGCAATTCCGCGGCTGAATCCGTGTTCCGTCCGCGACGGGCCGGTTCAAACTCCGGCGGCCCGGGTTGGCCGAGGCTGCTGCCCTCCAGTCCAGCGGACGCAGCTGTAGTTGCGGGAGCCCCAGAAAAACAGGTCACCAACCTGTGACCTGCGCGCTCCCGAAGATGTCGTCCACCGGGCCCGCGGCCGAGCCCCGGATTCAGGTCGCCACCAGTGTCTTTGGTCGCCACCGCCGGAACGCCACCGCAGCCCCGAAGCAGGCCAGCCCCGTGCTGGTAAGTCCTGGCTCTGCCTCCGGAGCCTCGAGGTCGGTCGGTTGCTCGCAGCTGGAGTTGGAGGCCGGCAGCTCCGCCATTAGGCCTCAGCGCAGACGGAGGCAGAGAAGGGGGATACGACAAGAACAAGTCGCATTCCCCCGAAGGAAGAGACAAAAGTCATGTTTCACCCCCCACCCACACATACACAACCCAATAAACTAAAATGTAACTAAAACAGGACAAAAGAAAACAACAAAAAAAGTAAAGACAGACGGACTGCAGGCGAGCCGCTGCTGTACGACAGCGCCGCCACTTCCGGAAGTGGAGTCTCTGTCTATATTAGCTAAAGCTATATCGCAGCCAGCCTTTAGAGACAGACTGCACGGGAACAGGCCCTTCGGCCCAACTCAACTCTGCTGACCCAAATGTCCACATACGCTCGACCCATTTCCATGCATTTGACTCGTATCTCTAAACCTTTCCTATCCGTGTTCTGTCTTACAAAAAGTTGTTATTGTATCTACCTCAGCCACTTCCTCTGGCAGCTCGTTCCATGTACTCACTGCCCTCTGTGTGGAAAAAGTTGCTCCTCAGCTGCCTATTAAATCTTTCCCCTCTTAAGCCAAGGCGTTCTAATTCTTGATTTCGTAACCCTGAGGAAAAATACCATGTGTGTTCACCCTAACTATTTCCCTCGTGATTTTATATACCTATAACATCATCCCCCACCACCCCCAGTCAAAGGAGACTTCAGACAGGGGATAAAGTCCAAGTCTGTCCAACCTCACCCTATAATGCAGGCCCTCAAGTCCTGGCAACATCTTTTGTTTATTCTGTGGTCTTGACTTCCCATGGCTAGTTTTACACTCTTGTGGTCTGGTATTAAATACCTTTGCAGATATAAGTGTTGAATCTTGCTCTGGAATGCAGTTTAATTTAGTTTAGAGATACAGTGCGGAAACAGGTCCTTCGCCCCATCGAGTCCGCATCGATCAGCAATCCCCGCACATTAACACCACCCTACACATACTAGGGACAATTTACACACACACCAAGCCAATTAACCTACAAACCTGTACGTCTTTGGAGTGTGGGAGGAAACCGAAGATCTCGGAGAAAACCCCACCTGGTCACGGTGAGAATGTACAGACAGCGCCCATAGTTGGGATAGAACCCAGCGCTGTAAGGCAGCAACTCTACCGCTGTGCCACCGTGGCTGCCCACGACAAGTATCCGCACCATTTGAAAGTAAAACCATAACGAGAGCAAGCATCCAAGAAAGGGTGGCACAGCGGTGGAGCGGCAGAGTTGCTGCCTTACAACACCATAGACCTGGGTTCAATCCTGACTACTGGTGCTGTCTGTGTGGAGTTTGTACGTTAACCCTGTGACTGAAGAAGGGTCACAACCCGAAACCTCACCCATTCCTTCTCTCCAGAGATGCTGCCTGTCTGTCCCGCTGAGTTACCCCAGCATTTTGTGTCTACCTTTGTGTTAACCCTGTGATTGTGTGGGTTTGTTCCGGATTCTTCCCACTCTCTAAAGACGTGGGTGTGCAGCTTAATTGGCTTCTGTAAATTGTCCCTGGTGTGTAGGATGGAACCAGTGTACGGGGTGATCGCTGGTGGGCGTGGGCTCGGTGGGCCGAAGGGCCTATTTTGACACTGTATCTCTAAAACTAAAATTTGAAAACTAAAAAAAATTTAGTTCACCAAAACTACCCTACACACACTAATTTACATTTTATACCAAGCCAAATAACCTACAAACCTGTACATCTTTGGAGTGTGGGAGGAACCCTCAGCACCTGGAGAAAACCCACACGGTTACAGGGAGAACGTGCAAACTCTGTACAGACAGCACCCGTAGTCAGGATTGAACCCAGGTCTCTGGCGCTGTGAGGCAGTAGCTCTCCCGCTGCGACACTGTGCCGCACTAAATGCGCTGTAAACCCAGTCTTTGGAAACATAGAAACATAGAAAATTGGTACAGGAGTAGGCCATTCGGCCCTCCGAGCCAGCACCGCCATTCAATATGACCATCCAAAATCAGTGCCCCGTTCCTGCTTTTTCCACATATCCCTTGATTCCGTTAGCCCTTAGAGCTAAATCTATCTCTTGAAAAGTGCGATATTAGAATTTGAACTGTAACAAAGCAAAATAGTTGCTGCAAATTAACATCTGTACAGGCTGAGGAGTTGTAGTGGGATCGTTGCCCAGAGCCTGTCATTGATCTTTGAGTCTGACATTTATTTTACACAACAGCTTATTGCAAGTAAGAAGAACCGCTTTCACATATTTCATGTTATTTAATGATCTAAAGCATGTACATACTCGATGGATCCGCATCGATCCCAGTTAGCTGGGCTACAGTTATACTATCAGCACAAAATCAAGTTAATTTATACCCTGCTCCACAATTCATAAAACTATGGCTGATTTAAAAATTAAAAATAATGTTTTGCCTCAGTTACACCTTCCAATACTGGCTGCATATCATAGTGTCATACAGCATTGAAACGGGTCCTTCAGTCCAACTTGTATATGCTGACCAAGATGCTCCAGCCGTTAGTCCCAGTTGTCCATACCTGACCCATCTATCTATCCTGTTACTAAAACTCTCATCTTGACCACTTCAGGTCTGCGGTGTTTTTAAATTTGTGCAAAAACGCTACCCTATAATCGCAAAGATTACTCGCCACCTTACTCACCGTTCTCCTCTGCTCCAAGCGCACCAAGTTTTGTTCCGATCGGTGGAAGATTACAAACCTCTCCCCCACACCCTCCCTCCCCCACAGACTACAGCTCGCCATTTATTACCATCATCCCCTCCAAGCTGGTTACCAAGCTCACGGATCTGGGTCTTTGCGCAACCCTCTGCAATTGGATCCTCGACTTCCTCATCCACAGACCACAGTCTGTCCATATTGGTGGAAAGGTGTCATCCTCGATAACAATCAGCACGGGAGCACCTCAAGGCTGCGTGCTCAGCCCCCTGCTGTACTCACTCTATACTCATGACTGTGTAGCTGGACATAGTGCGAACTCCATCATCAAATTCGCTGACGACATCACTGTTGTGGCACAAATCACTGATGATGACGAGTCAGAGTATAGAAGTGAGATCGACCGATTGACCAAATGGTGCCAGCACAATAACCTGGCCCTCAACACCAGCAAAACCAAGGAACTGATTGTGGACTTTGGAAGGGGTAGGATAGGGACCCACAGTCCCGTTTATATCAACGGGACAATGGTGGAAAGGGTCAAGAACTTCAAATTCCTGGGCGTGCATATTTCCGAAGATCTTTCCTGGTCCCAGCACACTGATGCAATTATAAAGAAAGCACATCATCGCCTCTACTTCCTGAGAAGATTACGGAGAGTCGGTATGTCAAAGAGGACTCTGTCGAACTTCTACAGGTGCACAGTAGAGAGCATACTGACTGGTTGCATCGTGACTTGGTTCGGCAACTTGCGCTTCCAGGAGCGGAAAAGAATGCAGAAAGTTGTGACCACTGACCAGTCCATCATCGGCTCTGACCTCCCCACCATCGAAGGGATCTATCGCAGTTGCTGCCGCAAAATGGCTGCCAACATCAAGGACCCACACCATCCCGGCCACACAATCATCTCTCCGCTGCCATCAGGTAGAAGGTACAGGAGCCTGAAATCTGGTGCATCCAGGTTCAGGAACAGTTTCTTCCCCACAGCCATCAGGCTATTAAACTTGCCATCAAATAAACTCTGAACTATAGCAGCCTATTGCACTTTATCTGTTTATTTGTGTGTGTGTATATATATAGTCTATGCTATATAGACACACTATTCTGTATTTATGCTTACAACACTCTGTGCTGCAGCAAGCAAGAATTTCATTGTCCTATCTGGGACACATGACAATAAACTCTCTTGAGTCTTGACTTGACTATAGAGTGATACAGTGTGGTAACAGGCCCTTCCGCCCAACTTGCCCACACCGGCCAACATGTCCCAGCTACACGAGTCCCACCTGCCTGCGCTTGGTCCAGATCCCTCCAAACTTGTCCTATCCATGTACCTGTCTAACTGTTTCTTGAATGTTGGGATAGTCCCAGCCTCAACTACCTCCTCTGGCAGCTTGTTCCATACACCCACCACCCTTTGTGTGAAAAGGATACCCCTCGGATTCCTATTAAATCAATTCCCCCTCACCTTGAACCTATGTCCTCTGGTCCTCGATTCCCCTGCTCTGGGCAAGATACTCTGTGTATCTACCCAATCTATCCCTCTCATGATAAAGATAAAATGTAATCAGGACAGTGGGACTGGTCGGAGAACTAGGGTGGGGGAGGGATGGAGAGAGAGGGAAAGCAAGGGTCACGTGAAGTTAGAGAAATCAATATTCATACCGCTGGGTTGTAAGCTGTTGTTGATGGTATTGGAAACCTTTTCTGCGATCGAGCTGAAGCGAATGCTGCTACTAAACAAAGCACTTGCAGCACACCCCTTGAGGCTGAGATCAATGAACCAAACACGGCCCTGGAAAGCATCTTTATTCCTTAATGAGATGAGATGGAGGCATTGCCAGCAAGGTTGTGGCAGCCCCACTGTCTCTGGTCGATGGATATAAAACTATGAGAGGCATAGATAGGGGAGAGACAATCTGAATATAGACACAGCATGTATCTGTACACTGCGAATGGCTCGATTGTAATCATGTATTGCCTTTCCGCTGGCTGGTTAGCACGCAACAAAAGCTTTTCGCTGTACCACAGCACATGTGACAATAAACTACACTGAAACTGAAAATGCAGGAGTAACTCAGCGGGTCAGGCAGCATCTCTGGAGAAAATGGTCAGGTGACATTCGGAGTTGGGCCCCTTGTTATTGGGCATTCGGAATCTTTTTATCCCAGACAATGTGCAGGGAGGAACTGCGGATACTGGTTCAAACGGGAAAGACACAAAAAGCTCCAGTAACACAGCGGGTCAGGCAGCATCTCCGGAGAAAAGGATTGCCATTGTTCATGTTTAAGAAGGAACTGCAGATGCTGGAAAATCAAAGGTAGACAAAATTGCTGGAGAAACTCAGCGGGTGCGGCAGCATCTACGGAGCGAAGGAAATAGGCAACGTTTCGGCCCGAATCGTTGCCTATTTCCTTCCCTCCATAGATGCTGCCGTACCCGCTGAGTTTCTCCAGCAATTTTGTCTACCTGCTATTGTTCATTTCGAGAGGGCTTGTATACAAAAACAGGGATGTAATGCTGAGGCTCTATAAGGTGCTGGTCAGGCCACATTTGGAGTACTGTGAGCAATTCTGGGCACCATATCTGAGGAAGGATGTGCTGGCTCTGGAGAGGGTCCAGAGGAGGTTTACAATGATGATCCCAGCAATGAGTGGGTTAACATATGATGAGAGTTTGATGGCACTGGGCCTGTACTCGCTGGAGTTTAGAAAAGTGAGGGGGGTGGGGGGAACACCTCATTGACATGGTCAGGATAGTGAAAGGCTTGGATAGAGTGGATGAGGAGAGGATTTTTCCACTAGTGGGAGAGTCTAGGACTAGAGGTCACAGCCTCAGAAGTAAAGGACGTTCTTTAAGGAAGGAGATGAGGAGGAATTTCTTTCGTCAGAGGGTGGCAAGGTGTGAAAACGAGACATCATAGGGGACGAAGTTCAAGGGAAATTTATAATAGATCATTGTTAGTTAGGGGAAACATGCAAAGAACAAATGTTAATCAGCAAGACGATCAGACTGGTCGGAGAACTGATGGGGGGAGGATGGAGAGAGGGAAAGCAAAGGTTACTTGAAGTTAGTAAAGTACCCCCTTGATGTCTCGTTTTCACACCTTGCCCTTCCATATCTCCGTGTCTCCCTCTCCCCCGACTCTCAGTCCAAAGAAGGGGCTCGACCCGAAACGTCACCCATTCCTTCTCTCCAGAGATGCTGCCTGTCCCGCTGAGTTACTCCAGCATTTTGTGTCGATCTTCGGTGTAAACCAGCATCTGCAGTTTCTTCCTACACGTTGAGGCAGCAGCACGTCTGGCTGCATGGCTGCTGCCATCGTGGCACTGCCACGACATCCTGAGGTTGATGCAGTACCACAAGGTGCCCGCACCCTGGTCGGGCACAGAGGGTGGCAGGTGGATAACTGGAATTTTAAATGATCGAACCAGATCTATATGCCTGTTACAGTTTAGTTTATTATCTCATCCATTAGACAGGTACATGGATAGGACAGGTTTGGAGGGATATGGACCAAGCGCAGGCAGGTGGGACTAGTGTAGCTGGGACATGTTGGCCACTGTGGGCAAGTTGGGCCGAAGGGCCTATTTCCACACTGTATCACTCTGACTCAATGACGTGTACAGTGAAAAGCTTTTGTTGCGTGCTATCTAGGCAGTGGAAAGACAATACATTACATACAATCGACCCATTCACAGTGTATTGATATGTGATAAGGAAATGTGTAGGAAGGAACTGCAGATGCTGATTTGAACCAAAGATAGACACAAAATGCTGAAGTAACTCAGTGGGACAGGTGGAATCTCTGGAGAAGGAATGGCATTCCTTCTCTCCAGAGATGCCGTCTGTCCCGCTGAGTTACTCCAGTATTTTGTGTCTCATTGTGATAAGGGAATAAAGTGCAGTGGTTCTGACTGAGTGCGTCCCTTTCTTCTCTGCTCAGTGCATGCGGCTGTGATCGCCATTAACGAGGCCATCGATCGAGGGCTTGTGGAACAAACGATGGTGGCTCTGCGTAACCCCAGTGCCATGCTGGTGAACCTTGTCCACAGTCTTGCCCCAGTGTACCAGGAAATTCTGTGCCAGGCGAAGAGTGAGAAGGCAGCCAACGCCAGGAAACGGATTGACACGGTGAGTGCCGCTCTGCAAACTTTTGCTGCCGCCATAGCTTATTTCAGTGCTACAGCGCCGAAACGGGCGCTTCGGCCCACCGTGTCCGCGCCGACCAGCGATCCCCACACCCTTACACTACCCTACACGCACTAGGGGCAGTTTACGATTATACCATGCCAATCAACCTACAAACCTGTGCATCTTTGGAGTGTGGGAGGAAACCGGAGATCCTGGAGAAAACCCACGCAGGTCACGGGGAGAACGTGCAAACTCCGTACAGACAGCACCCAATCCAGGCAGTAGTCAGGATTGAGCCCGGGTCTCCGTGGCAACTATACAGATGCGCCGCCATGCTGCCCTCCTTTTCCTGAGCTCTTCTCCTGAGAAAATGATTCAGTATCCGTTCTTGATGTAGGTATGCCAAGATGCACCGAGCGTGCGGCATGGTGGCATAACGGTCGAGTTGCTGCCTCGCAGCGCCAGAGGCCCGGCTCCCAGCCTGCCTACGGGTAGACACAAAATGCTGGAGTAACTCAGTGGGTGAGGCAGCATCTCTGGAGAGAAGGGAAAAGGATGGAGAGAGAAAGCAAGGGCTGTCTGAAGTTAGAGAAGTTAATGTTCGTGCCCCTGGGGTGCAAATTACCCAAGCGAAATATGAGGTGCTGTTCCTCCAATTTGCGCTGGGCCTCACTCTGACAATGGAGGAGGCCCAGGACTGAAAGGTCAGATTGGGAATGGGAGGGGGAGTTGAAGTTCTGAGCCACCGGGAGATCAGGTAGGTAACCTGACTATGGGTGTTGTCTGTTCGGAGTTTGCACGTGCTCCCCGTGAACAAGTGGGTTTTCTCTGGGCGGTCTGCTTTCCTCCCACATCCCAAAGACGTCCAGGTTTGTACGTTATTTGGCTTTGGTAAAATTATAAATTGTCCTTAGTGTGTAGAATAGTGCTTTTGTACAGGGATCTCTGGTCGCTGAGGACTCAGTGGTCTGATGGGTTGTTTCCGCGCTGTATCTCTAAAGTAAAGTCTAAAGTCAATAAGTCTTGCAAGGTTGTGCAGAGGCATCGTAGAACGCATACTGTCGGGTTGCATGTGTAAGAAAAAACTGGTTTAAATCAAAGGTAGACACAAAATGCTGGAATGACTCAGCGGGTGAGGCAGCATCTCTGGAGAGAAGGAATGGGCGACGTCTCGGGTCGAGACCCTTCTTCAGCTCCTGAAACATCACCCATTCCTTCTCTCCAGAGATGCTGCCTCACCCGCTGAGTTACTCCAGCACTTTGTGTCTACCTGACGGGTTGCATCGCATCTTGGTTTGGGAACAGCTCTGACGAAATTGCAGAGAGTTGTCGACCTAGCCCACTGATCAGACGGGCCGAAGGGCCTGTTTCCATGCTGTATCTCTAAACTAAACAGGGAACTGCAGGTACGCACCTGCAGTTCCCTGTGCCTCCATTCTAACTCCTAGAGTCATAGATAAATACAGTGTGGAAACAGGCCCTTCGGCCCAACTCGCCCACACCGGCCAACAATGTCCCAGCTACCCTAGTCCCACTTGCCTGCGCTTGGTCAATAACCCTCCAAATCTGTCCTACTGTTTCTTAAACAAAAGACAAAGGACATTTATTGTCACATACACCAAATGGTGTAGTGAAATATGTCTTGCCATACAGCACAAATTAGACACAACATTAAAGAAAATTTAACATAAAACATAAAAACCACCCCCCCACAATGGTTCCCACTGTGAGGGAAGGCACAAAGTCCAGTCCCTATCCCCATGTCCACCCATAGTCAGGCCTATATAGGCCTCCACAATCGCAGCTACGGGGACCGATGTTACAGGCCCTTCTTCGCCGGGTGATGGTGCTCCGGCGTCGGGAGAACCCTCTCAGCGGCTTGGGAGACCTGGAATGGCCGCCTCCTTACCGGAGACCGCGGCTTCCGAAGCCAACAGGCCGCGCTGGATGGAGCTCCACCACTGGCGATCTCACCGAGAGATCCCAGGCTCCCGATGTAAAGTTCACCGCAGCTGGCCGCTTCACAGACCCGCAGCTCCGCGATGTTTCACCGGCGGTCCCAGCTCACCGGAGCTCCAGCGTGGCGACCCGGGCAAGGCATCGCCCGCTCCGCTCCGCGATAGCGCTCCAGCGCTGCGCCGCCGCCGAAGCCGAGGTCCTGGGCGGTCCCCTCAGGAAACGCCGCTCCAGGCCCGCTGGTAGGCCGCGAGGACGGGTCGAAAGTGCAGCCCGGAGAAAAGCTGCCTCTCCGACCAGGTAGGGACCCTAGAAAGTAGTTTCCCCCCCCCCCCCCCCCCCCCCCCCCCCAACGATGGGATAGTCCCTGCCTCAACTACCTCCTCTGGCAGCTTGTTCCATACACCCACCACCCTCTGTGTGAAAAAAGTTACCTCTCGGATTACTATTAAATCTTTTCCCCCCTCACCTTGAACCTATGTCCTCTGGCACTCTGTGCTGGAAAAGACTCTGTACTGACTTGCCTGTTTGTTTATTCTTCAGTATAAAGCGGAGCTGACCGAGGGGAAGGACGTGTACGAGGAGCTCTTGACTCACGCTGAAATTCAAGGCAATATTAACAAAGTCAATGGTAAGTGCGGTGCTCTTGATGCCTGGGGGTAGGACTGGCGTGAGGATGAATGTTCATTGTGTAGAGAGGGGTAATGATCTGGACCTCTGCCTCTGCCTGCAACACCCAACTGAGCTTTCAAAGGGGAGTTTAGAGATACAGCGCGGAAACAGGTCCTTAAGCCCACCGAGTCCGCGCCGACCAGCGATCGTCCCATACACTAGTGCACCGTCACAAAATGTTGGAGTAACTCAGCGGGTCAGGCAGCATCTCTGGATCTCTGGCTTTGAGTCGGGACCCTTCTTCAGACCCAAAGCGAACTGAATCTTGACCAGAAACGTCACCCATTCCTTTTCTCAAGATCTGCTGAGTTACTCCAGCGTTCTGTGTCTGTCTTCAGTGTAAACCAACATCTTCAGATCCTTCCTACCTAACTCTGGTCTATGCGGGACAACGCAAGGCCTTTACTGTATCGACTAGTTACTCTGTGCTGACAAATTCAATGACTAGGAGCCAAGGAAAGGTGGAGCCCACAATGGTCCATTGCTGACAAAGTTACAAAAGTATCGAACAGTCCTATCTGCTGCCTCTACAGGCCCCCTCCCCCAATGCTCTCACCAATCTCTCAGTCCCTCCTTGCTCTGGGTTGACAGGTTCCCATCGACGCCAGTGGCCCTGGGTCGTTTCGGAGGTGGGCCGACCGGGCAGGTCCTCCGTCATCAGTCCACTGTGGGCGAGTCCTCCACGATTTACGAAGTGGAGTCTCAGGTTTAGTCTAGTTTCGCGATACAGCGCGGAAACAGGCCCACCGAGTCCGCTCCAACCAGAAATCCCCACACGCTAACACTATCCTACAGGCAGGAGGGGCAGCTTACACATATACCAAGCCAATTAACCTACGAACCCGTACGTCTTTGGAGTGTGGGAGGAAACCGAAGGTCCCGGGGAAAACCCACGCAGGTCAGGGGGAGAAGGTACAAACTCCGTGATCAGGATGGAACCCGGGTCTCTGGTGCTGCAAGCGCTGTAAGGCAGCGACTCTACCGCTGCACCATCGTGTTGCCAAGACTCGAAGGGCTGAGCTACAGGGAGAGGTTGAGCAGGCTGGGAATCCATTCCTTGGAGCGTATGACGATGTGGGGTGATTTTATAGAGGTACAATGAAGGGCGGAACGGTGGCGCAGCGGTAGAGTTGGTGTCTCACAGCGTCAAAGACCCAGGTTCAATCCTGACTACGGGTGCTGCCTGTACGGAATCTGTACATTCTCCCTGTGACCGCGGGGTTTTTCTACGGTTGCTCTGGTTTCCTCTCATATGCCAAAGACGTGCAGGTTTGTAGGTTAATTGGCTTCTGTAAATTGTAAATTGTCCTCGGTGTGTAGGATAATGCTAGTGTACCGGTTGATTGCTGGTTGGAGCGGACTCGGTGGGCCGAAGGGCCTGTTTTCACGCTGTATCTCTAAAGTCTAAAGACTCAATGGGGTTAGGTTAGGCAAGGGGGAGGTGCAGCGAGACCTGGGTGTCCTTGTACACCAGTCACTGAAAGTTGGCGTGCAGGTACAACAGGCAGTGAAGAAAGCTAATGGAATGTTGGCCTTCATAACAAGAGGATTTCAATATAGGAGTAAAGAGGTTCTTCTGCAGTTGTATAGGGCTCTGATGAGACCACATCTGGAGTATTGTGTTCAGTTTTGGTCTCCGAATTTGAGGAAGGACATCCTTGTGATTAAGGCAGTGCAGCGTAGGTTCACGAGATTGATCCCTGGGATGGCGGGACTGTCATATGAGGAAAGATTGAAAATACTAGGCTTGTATTCACTGGAGTTTAGAAGGATGAGGGGGAATCTTATAGAAACATATAAAATTATAAAAAGACTGGACAAGCTAGATGCAGGAAAAATGTTCCTAATGTTGGGCGAGTCCAGAACCAGGGGCCACAGTCTTAAAATAAAGGGGAGGTCATTTAAGACTGAGGTGAGAAAAAAACGTTTTCACCCAGAGAGTTGCAAATTTGTGGAATTCCCTGCCACAGAGGGCAGTGGAGGCCAAGTCACTGGATGGATTTAAGAGAGAGTTGGATAGAGCTCTAGGGGTTAGTGGAGACAAGGGATATGGGGAGAAGGCAGGCACGGGTTATTGATTGGGGGACGATCAGCCATGATCACAATGAATTGCGGTGTTGGCTCGAAGGGCCGAATGGCCACCTCCTGCACCTATTTTCTATGTTTCTAAAGTGGAAAGTCTAAAAGCACTGTTTAATTACAAGAGGTCGAAGATGCTGGAATCTGGAGCAAAAAAATAAACTGCTGGCGAAGTCAGCAGGTCAGGCAGCATCCGTGGAGGCTGTCTCATGTTGAGACCCTGCCTCGGGTGTTGATGCCCGATCTTGACCCAAGACAACGACCAACTCTTGGCCTCCACTGATGCTGCCTGTCCTGCTGTAGAATTGCAAGAACTTACTTTGTTCTGCACTGTTATTTGCTTCCAGTCTGGGCAGCAAGAATTAAATTATAGGTAGACAAGAATGCTGGAGAAACTCAGCAGGTGAGGCAGCATCTATGGAGCGAAGGAATAGGCGATGTATCGGGTCGAGACCCTTCTTCAGACCAAAGATCCTATAGACCACTCCTGCTAAATGCAATGGGCTGACGTGTAGTACGCAACGGAACGTGGGCCTTTTTTTCATCCATTTCCGTAACCGGATACGACCCGACCCGACTCGCAGTGTAATCAATGTTGCGGTGGAATAGTTTGTGTTAATAAATTAAAATTCTGAAAATGAGGAGAAGATTTACACCAAATAACTTTTATTTTTACGAGGATGTTTCCGTAACCGGCTTCCGTCTCCACACTATTATCCTATGGGATCTTTGGTGCAGAGACGGAAGCCGGTTACGGAAATGGGTCCTTAAATTACCCATGAATCTGCCCATGACCGTACTACGTCTTTTTCGTCGAGTGGACTATCTTGCTCGCTATAGGATCTTTGCTTCAGACTGATGTCGGGGGGGGGGCGGGAAAAGAAAGGAAGAGGCGGAGACGGTAATCTCCGCTTCCTTTCTTTCTTCTGCCCCCCCCTCCCCCACATCAGTCTCCTTCGCTCCATAGATGCTTTCTCACCCGCTGAGTTTCTCCAGCATTTTTGTCTACCGTTGATTTTTCCAGCATCTGCAGTTCTTTCTTAAACATTAAATGATGGACGTTTTGCCTTGGTTACGTGTATTCTTCATGCTTGCTTCCCTCCTAACCAGGCTGCATCTCTGCGACTCTCCGCGACTTTGTTGCGTTCGATTTCAGTGTGGACGTTTAGTTCGATTACATTTTGTACCTTCAGGGAATTTGAGAGATATAAGGACTGGAGGGAGGTGGAGTTGAGATAGAGCATCTGGTTTGGACTTAATGAAAAGCATAACAGGCTCGAGGCCGGAGCGACGGCAACTTTGGGTTGTACGTTGGCTGCATCCATTATTCAAATCCAAAATAACCGTTTTGGTTCGTCGGGGTCACCAATCTAGCGAGACAGGTGTTGTGAAACAAAGTGATCTTTATTGTGTTATACAGAGAACGGCTCACACGTGACTGGGGAGAGTTCTCCCAGAGTTCTGTATATATCACAGGGCACACCCCTAAACCACGTGACGACTTCTTCCCGCCAAACACAGTCACCCTGCCAGTCCGAGGGCCGAGGGTTCGCCCAATAAATGGCCTAACCACCAGGTGGCGCCACAATCCTACCATTAATGTTCTGTGGTACTTGACTAGCCTGCACCACGCTCCTTGTAACAAGGGACTTTTCCATTCTCAGTGCAAGCGGCTTTGGAGTATGTGGACGAGGCGCTGGAGAAGAGCGATGTGCAGGCACTCTACTCGGCTCTGCAGAGTCCAGCGTTGAACCTACACCAGGTGAACCGGGAGAACACGGAATGGTACATGGACCAGCTCCTCATCGACCGCGAGCAGAAAGCACTGGTATTAAACCTTGCATTTTATTCATGTATTTTTCATGGACTCAGCACTTATCGGTAGGAAAGAAACTCAACGCTAGCATTTATTTCACGAGAGCTTGTGTGCAAAAACAGGGATGTAATGCTGAGGCTCTATAAGGCGCTGGTCAGGCCGCATTTGGAATATTGTGAGCAATTCTGGGGCCCCTATCTGAAGAAGGATGTGCTGGCTCTGGAGAGGGTCCAGAGGAGGTTTACAAGAATAAATCCCAGGAATGAATGGGTTAATATATGATGAGCGTTTGTCGGCACTGGGCCTGTACGCGCTGGAGTTTAGAAGAATGAGGGAGGGACCTCATTGAAACGTACAGAATAGTGAAAGGCCTGGATAAGTGGATGTGAAAAGGATGTTTCCACCAGTGGGAGAGTCTAGGACTAGAGGGCAAAGCCTCAGAATTAATGGGCATTCTTGTAGGAAGGAGATGAGAAGAAATTGGTGAATCTGTGGAATTCATTGCCACAGACGGCTGTGGAGGCCAAGTCAGTGAATATTTTTAAGGCAGAGTTAGATTGATTCTTGATTAGTACGGGTGTGAGAGGTTATGGGGAGAAGGCAGGAGAATGGGGTTAGGAGGGAGAGATAGATCAGTCATGATTGAATGGCAGAGTAGACTTATTGGGCTGAATGGCCTAATTCTACACCAATTCCTTATGACCTTATGACTCGTACAGCACGGAAACAGGCCCTTCCAGGCTGACCAAAATGCCTTCTAAGCTGGTCCTATTAGCCCGTGCCTGGTCCATAATCCCATTCCCAATAACTCTGCAGTTCGGTGTGTAGGAAGGAACTGCTGATGCTGGTTTAAACCGAAGAAAGACACAAAAAGCTGGAGTAACTCAGCGGGACAGGCAGCATCTCTGGAGAGAAGGAATGGGCGAAGTTTTGGATCGATACCCTCCTTCAGACCGAGAGTCAGGGTAAAGGGAAACGAGAGAAACAGACGGTGATATCATAATAATCATCATGATCATAATCATACTTTATTAGCCAAGTATCTTTTGCAACATACGAGGAATTTGATTTGCCAATTCAGTCATACCATTTAAAAAAACAACAGAACACACAAAATACATTTTAACATAAACATCCACCACATTCCTCACTGTGATGGAAAGCGAAAAGAAAGTTCGATCTCTTCCCTTCTTTGTTCTCCCGCTGTCGGGGGCCTCGAGTCTTCCGTTGATTGGACGATCTTGGCTTCCGTAGCCGGCGGTCGGGCCCTCCGCGTCGGGGCGATCAAGCTCCTGCATCGGGGGGGGGGGGGGGAAATCTCAGCTCTCCCGCGCCGGGCGATCTGACCCCCGGGTCTGGGCTGGTCGAACCTTATGCGACTTTGGAGCTTCCTGACATCTACGGTCTCTATCCGAGGCTGCGAGCTCCTCGATGTTGGAATCTGCGGTTGGAGCGTCGATCCCAAGCAAAGGATCGCACGCTCCGATGGTAAGTCTACGGCTCTGCGTTGGGGCCCAAAGTCAGTCCTGAGCGAGGCCTCCAGCTCCATGATGTTAGCCCGCAGAGCGACCGGAGATTCGACCCGGAAAACAATCGCATCTCCGGCAAGGTACGGGATTGAAAAAAAGTTTCCCCTGACCCCCTACCCCACCCCCCACATAAAACAAACCAGAGAACATTAACACAAACTTTTAAAACACACTGATAACAACAAAAAAGACGAAAAGACAGACAGACTGTTGCGAGGCTGCCATCGTGCAGCTCCCCCTGCTGGTGTTAGATAGTTATGCCAAAAACGAACGATGATAAAGGAAACAGGACGTTGTTAGCTGTGGACTAGGTGAAAACGAGTTGCAGACAATGAGACTCAAGACAATTTTGAAGCTAGTGTGACTTGAGTGGGGGAGGGAAGGAGAGAGGGGGGATGCAAGGGTTCCTTAAAGTTAGAGAAATCAGTAACCCTCCCCCCCCCCCCGAAGTTTGCCACCTCCCGAGGGTTGCCCTTCCCCCCGAAGGTTGCCGTCCCCCCCCAAAGTTGCCCCTCCCCAAAGGTTGCCCTCCCCCCCCGAAAGTTCCCCCCCAATGTTGCCCCCCCCTGAAGGTGCCCCCTCCCACTTTAGTTTGAAGATAAAGCGCGGAACCAGGCCCTTTGGCCCACTGGGGACACACACAGTACACTACACACTGGGGACACACACAGTAGCACAACACTACACACTGGGGACACACACTACACTACACACTGGGGACACACACACTACACTACACTGGGGACACACACACTACACTACACACTGGGGACACACACACAGTACACTACACTACACACTGGGGACACACACACTACACTACACACTGCGGACACACACACTACACTACACACTGGGGACACACACACACACACACTACACTACACTACACACTGGGGACACACACACTACACTACACACTGGGGACACACACACTACACTACACACTGGGGACACACACACAGTACACTACACTACACACTGGGGACACACACAGTAGCACAACACTACACACTGGGGACACACACACTACACTACCCTGGGGACACACACACTACACTACACACTGCGGACACACACACTACACTACACACTGGGGACACACACACACACACTACACTACACTACACACTGGGGACACACACACTACACTACACACTGGGGACACACACACTACACTACACACTGGGGACACACACACAGTACACTACACTACACACTGGGGACACACACAGTAGCACAACACTACACACTGGGGACACACACACTACACTACCCTGGGGACACACACACTACACTACCCTGGGGACACACTACACTACACTACACACTGGGGACACACACACTACACTACACACTGGGGACACACACAGTAGCACTACACTGCACTACACACTGGGGAGACACACAGTAGCACTACACTGCACTACACACTGGGGACACACACAGTAGCACAACACTACACTACACACTGGGGACACACACAGTACACACACTACACTACACTACACACTGGGGACACACACACTACACTACACACTGGGGACACACACACTACACTACACACTGGGGACACACACACAGTACACTACACTACACACTGGGGACACACACAGTAGCACAACACTACACACTGGGGACACACACACTACACTACCCTGGGGACACACACACTACACTACCCTGGGGACACACTACACTACACTACACACTGGGGACACACACACTACACTACACACTGGGGACACACACAGTAGCACTACACTGCACTACACACTGGGGAGACACACAGTAGCACTACACTGCACTACACACTGGGGACACACACAGTAGCACAACACTACACTACACACTGGGGACACACACAGTACACTACACACTGGGGACACACACAGTACACTACACTACACACTGGGGACACATACAGTAGCACTACACTACACACTGGGGACACATACACTACACTACACACTGGGGACACACACAGTAGCACTACACTATACACTGGGGACACACACACGACACTACACACTGGGGACGCACACACACTACACTACACACTGGGGACACACACAGTAGCACTACACTACACACTGGGGACACACACAGTAGCACTACACTACACACTGGGGACACACACACGACACTACACACTGGGGACAATTTACTAGTTTTACCAAAGCCGATTAACCTACAAACCTCTAGCTCTTTGGAGTGTGGGAGGAAACCGGAGCACCCGGTGAAAACCCACGCTGTCACGGGGAGAAGGTACAAACTCCATACAGACAGCATCGGTAGTCAGGATGGAACCCGGGTCTCTGGCGCGGTGAGGCAGCAACTCCACCGCTGCGCGTCTGCGCCGCCCGTTCTTATTTTGTCTTTCTTATTTTTCTGTTAATGGGGTAACGGAATTCCTTCAGTGCCAGCCTTGAGTACGGCCAGGCTTGACACACAAAGGCCACTTGTGTTTTCTCTTAATTTGTGCAAATAATTTCCCCTCAAGGGAAGCAATATATCAGTCTGCTGACAGCATCGTCCTTCCTCTTTTTCCCACCCTACGTAAAATTCCCCGCAAGCACGAAGATTCCCTGGTTCAGTTTCCCAGGCTAATAGAGAGTATTCTTTGATACTCGTGTCTTGTGGTTCTGTGAAGATTCGTACAGGCTTTGGAGCAACAGGCAGTGATTCATTCGCCACGGGATATGTGTCCCACTCTCGCAGCCATGACGTTTGTGTTGCTGGCTCTTTGGCATATAGTTCAGTGTAGAGATACAGCGTGGAAATAGGGCCTTTGGCCCACCGAGTCAGTGCCGACCAGTGATCCCTGCACACTAATGTTGGGGCAGGATCTAATTATTAACCCCCCTGCCAATGGAAAGGTTTCTTTTTATCTGGACCATCTATTTTACTTTAGACCAGTGGTGCTTAACCGGGGGGGTCGGGATCCCCATGGGGGGTGGGGGTCGTTTGGGGCTTCACCGGGGGTCATGAAGCGGTTAAAAATAACATATCCATTTGTTGAGCCCATATTTAAGAACCTAACAAAGGTACATACCACATACAGTATTTTGTTCGCGTGCAAGCATACGTATACCAAAAAGGTTAAGAACCACTGCTTTAGACTGTACATTAGTGAAACAGGGTGGAAACAGGCCCTTCGGCCCAACGACTGTGCCGACCAGCGATCACTAGCACAACCCTACACACTGGGAACAAGTGACAATTTTTTTTTAATGCTGGTCAATTAATCTACAAACCTGCACATCTTTGGAGTGTGGGAGGAAACTGGAGCCCCCCCCCCCTGGAGAAAACCCACGGGGAGAACGTACAAACTCCATACAGACAGCACCCGTAGTCGTAATCAAACCTGGGTCTCTGGCGCTGTGAGGCAGCAACTTTACTGCTGCCCTTAATTGTCTGGGCATTTGTAAGGGCAAATATTTTTAAATCTTTGTTTTTTTTAATGTGAGGAGAGCAAATATTATGGATGGAAGTCTGGATAGTGAGATGGGTCATCGCCCGTGGTAACGGGTATTCAAAACCAAAAGCTCTTTGTTGACCATCATGTACCCAACTGTCCACAACAATTCCAATTATTAGCATGACTACAGATGCTTCCACTTTACGATGCTTCGACTCTACGATGGTGCAAAAACGACACACATTCAGTAGAAACCGTCCTTCCGAATTTTGATCTCTTCGACCAACCGGGCGTGCAGCTGATGGACGGAAAGCGACAGGACGTCAACCAAGTCCGGGGCAATTGGTTGACCGACTCGGCTGTGGCTGGGTGAATGATGAGTTGGCCCGGGTGCTGGACTGCACACCGGAGGGCCGGCTGAGGAGTCTTGGCCCGGGCGCCGGATTTTGCCCGTGACGTCGCAATAGGATATCACAGGTAGATGGGGTGGTTAAAAAGGCTTTTGGCATATTGGCCTTCAACAGATCACCGCCTGACCCGCTGTGTTCCGCCAGTGGTTTGTTTGTTTTCTACGGATTGCAGCATCTGCAGTTTCTTAGTTTTTTTTTGTCATTTGCAGAATGACAGTCTGCTACTCAGCTTCACTGGTTTTTTTTGTTTTTGTTTTTTGTTTTTTTTTGTTTATTTTATTAGAAGTTAATACAATACAAAACAATACAGTGGCACCTAATTTTAGGTGACAACTATGTCATGACGTAATGCATTCTATGTACAACCTCTAGTTTTATGTTTTTGAAAAGGAGTTAAAAAATAAAAAAAAATAAAGAAAAAAAAATAGAGAAAAGAAAGAGGAAAAATAAATAGTAGAAAATAGAAAAACGTGAAGTGTGTATATAAGAAAAGAAAAAATAGAAAGTAGAAATAGTAGAAAAAGACCCTTAAAAAAGAAATTTTCAAATCTTTGTTTGGAGATGTAAGTCTATCCACGACCTGACCTGAAATCAGTAATCTTTACGGTACTGCTGCGTCACATGATTCCAAAAAGTCGATGAAAGGTGACCAACTCCTTAAGAATTGGTCATATTTATCTATTAGGCGGAGTCTCATTTCTTCAAGGTGTGCTATGTCCGTCATATTCCTAATCCACATTTTAATAGTTGGTATAGCTGTATTTTTCCAAAATTTAAGTATCAATTTCTTTCCAATTATTAACCCAGAATTAAAGAATACTTTTTGGTCTTTGTTTAAATTGATATCTTCTAATATTATTCCAAATATAATCCATTCCATATTAGGTTCTATTCTTGACTTGAAGAGCTTTGTAAATATATCAAATATATCGCTCCAAAATGTATTCAACTTTGTACATCCTACAAATGAATGTGTTATATTGGCATTTTGAAACAAACATTTATCGCATCTGGGAGAGACATTTGGGTAAAATTTATTCAACCTCGTTTTTGAATAATATAGTCTATGTAATAATTTAAATTGAATTAAATTATGCCTTGCATTAATGGAACAATTATGTGTATTCATCAGATACTGTTTTTTTACACACTGCCAAACTCTTCTTCTTCTTATCGAGTCCACACGCAAGATTAGAAGTTGTGCAGCCAGAGCTGAACACACTTCTCAGCATCTGCTCGACACAATGGTGTCTGTCTTGTCGCTTCTTGTGCTTGGTGGTGGAAAGATTGGTGGAGACCGACCGGGCCGCTACGTGAACACTCTTTCCTTCACCCCTGCCAAACTCTTAATTTGGCACGATTGAAATGTTTATTTTCATTCTGCCTCTTGCAGTCTCTACTTTTTTTTAAATGGGGTAGATGGAGAGAAAAATAACCCCAACCTCTGCCTCAACTTCAAAAAAGTTTAACTTTATTTACCAGTTATGCCAGCCTATGCTGATGCTGTGTACGGTGGCGCAGCGGTGGAGTTGCTGCCTCACAGCGCCAGAAACACGGGTTCCATCCTGACTACGGGTGCTGTCTGTATGGAGTTTGTACATTCTCCCTGTGACTACGGGTCTGGGTTAAGTCGTGGTCTTGCGACGGCTGATGGGGTGGAAGGTGAGGACAAGGGGGACTCTGTCCTTGTTACGAATGGGGGGAATCCTCCAACATTGTCGCCACCTCCAACGGGATCCCACTACTGGCCACATTGTCCCATTTCCACCCCTCCCCCTTTCTATTTTCCACAGAGACCGTTCCCTCCAAAACTGCCTGGTCAACTCGTCCCTTCCCACCCCCTCCCCAGGTACTTTCTCCTGCAACCGCATGAGATGCAACACCTGTCCCTTTACCTCCCGCCTCGACTCCATCCAAGGACCCAAACGGTCTTTTCACTTGCACCTCCTCCAACCTCATGTACTGTATCCGCTATTCCAGGTGTCAACTTCTCTACATCGGCGAGACCAAGTGCAGGCTAGGCGATTGTTTCACTGAACACCTCCGCTCAGTCCGTCTTAACCTTCCTGACCTCCCGGTAGCTCAGCTCAAACTCTCCCTTCCCATTCCCAATCTGACCTTTCTGTCCTGGGCTTCCTCCATTGTCAGAGTAAGGCCCAGCGCAAATTGGAGGAGCGGCACCTCATATTTTGCACCCCAGCGGTATGAACATTGACATCTCTAACTTCAGATAGCCCTTGCTTTCTCTCTCCATCCCCTCCCCTTCCCAGTTCTCCCACTAGTCTTACCGTCTCCAACTACATTCTATCTCTGTGCCGCCCCCTCCCCTGACATCAGTCTGAAGAAGGGTCTCGACCCGAAACGTTGCCCATTCCTTCTCTCCAGAGATGCTGCCTGTCCAGCATTTTGTGTCTCTCTATGAAGAAATTCCTCCTCATCTCCTTCCGAAAGTAATGTCCTTTAATTGTGAGGCTGTGGCCTCTGGTCCTAGACTCACTGGTGGAAACACCTTCTACAAATCCACCCTATTCATACCTTTCTCTATTTGTTAAATTTCAACGAGGTCCTACCCCCTCGTCCTTCTAAACTCCAGCGAGTACCCTTTAATGCCAACAAAATCCCCTTCCGAACGTCTCCCTGACAAATGGCGGTGAGGCAGCTGGTGGTGGAGCTGTACTCTATAAATAACATAATAAACAGCAAAAAAGAAGTTTAGTTAGAGATACGGCGCGGAAACAGGCCCTTTCGGCCCACCGGGTCCGGGCCGACCAGCGATCCCTCCACATCAGCACTATCCTATACCCACTAGGGACAATTTTTACATTTACCAAACCAATTAACCTTAAAACCTGTACGTCTTTGGAGTGTGGAAACTGAAGATCTCGGAGAAAACCCACTCGGGTCACGAGGAGAACGTGCAAACTCCACACAGACAGCACCTGCAATCGGGATGGATCCCGGTTCTCCGGCACTGCATTCGCTGTAACTCTACCGCTGCGCCACCGTTCAGTATATAAAAACACTAACAATAATAGTGCAAAGCCAAATCAATGTTCCCAAGTCTATGTAGTTCAGAGCTTAGTTGGGGTTGTAGTCTTTAATAGCATGATGGTTAAAGGGAAGAAAGCACTCCTGAACCTGGCCGTTACAGTTTGCCGGCTCCTGTACCACATTACTAATGGCACAAGTGAAATGAGAGCATGGCCAGGGTGGTACTCCACCCAAGACTTCACCTAACCGTGTCCTCCAGGAATGCTGCCTGACCCGCTGGATTACTCCAGCACTTTGTGTCTTTTTAAAATGTAAACCAGCATCTGCAGTTCCTTGTTTCTACGCTCTTGGTTTAGTTTGGAGATACAGCACGGAAACAGGCCCTTCGGCCCACCAAGTCGGCGCCAACCAGCGATCCCTGCACACTGACACCATCCTCCACACACTAGGGACAATTTTCAATCTCTAACAAGCCAATTAACCTACAAACCTGTACGGCTTTGGAGTGTGGGAGGAAACCGGAGCACCCGGAGAAAACCCCACGCAGGTCACACAGTGAGCATACAGACGGCACCCGTAGTCAGGATCGAACGTGGGTCTCTGTCGCTGTGGGGTAGCAACTCTAACGCCGCGCCACCGTGCCTATGTACTGTTCTATGTTGAGTTTTAAACCCCCCAGCTATAAGGTTTGATGGAGATGTTGAAAAGTAGTGATGAGAGGGCGGAGAATTTTTCCACCGGCAGGGGAGATGGTGATCAGGCACAGATACAACCAGCGGCCGAGACAGAGATAGAGAGTAATTTTCTGCGGCGTGCTGCGTCCTGGGATGTGCTGTCGGGGGTAAAGATTCAGTGGGAATTTTCTACAGGGAGTTAGATTAATATATGAAGTAGTAATGTTTTTAGTGCTGTGGGGAAAGAGCAGACGAGTGGGACTAATTGGAGAGCACGATCAAAGGCAGCATTTACATTTATAGTGCATGAGATTTTCTGACATGTCCCGCGGGAAGTACATCCTGTCGGGGGAAAGTGTAAAGTTTAGTTTGGAGATACAGCATGGAACAGGGCCTTCGGCTCAATAGACAATCGGTGCAGGAGTAGGCCATTCGGCCCTTCGAGCCAGCACCGCCATTCAATGTGATCATGGCTGATCATCCACAATCAGTACCCCATTCCTGCCTACTCCCCATATCCCCTGATTCCGCTATCTTTAAGAGCCCTATCTAGCTCTCTCTTGAAAGTACCAGAGAACCGGCCTCCACCTCCCTCTGAGGCAGAGAATTCCACAGACTCACAACTCTCTTTGTGAAAAAGTGTTTCCTCGTCTCCGTTCTAAATGGCTTACTCCTTATTCTTGAACTGTGGCCCCTGGTTCTGGACTCCCCCAACATCGGGAACATGTTTCCTGCCTCTAGTGTGTCCAAACCCTTAATAAACTTATATGTTTCAATAAGATCCCCTATCATCCTTCTAAACTCCAGAGTGTACAAGCCCAGCCGCTCCATTCTCTCAGTATACGACAGTCCCGCCATCCCGGGAATTAACCTTGTAAACCTACGCTGCACTCCCTCAATAGCAAGAAGGTCCTTCCTCAAATTAGGGGAACAAAACTGCACACAATACTCCACGAGTGGTCGGCTCACTGAGTCCGCGCCGACCAGCGATCCCCGCACACTAAAGAGCCTGTCCCACTTGGCGATTTTTTTCGGCGACTGCCGGCATCATTGACTGACGTATCAGGTCACCGAAAAAGTCGCGGTGTGATGACGAATTGAAGTCGCGGTGTCTCCTCAAGTGTCGCAACATTTTTTTTTGTCGCCGCTGGATTTTTAAATGATCAAAATCTTTCGGCGACCCTGATACGTCAGTCAATGACGCCGACAGTCACCGAAAAAAAATCGCCAAGTGGGACAGGCCCTTAACATTATCCTACACACACTGGGGACAATTTACACTTATAACAAGCCAATCAACCTACAAACCTGTACGTGTTTGGAGTATCAACACAAGAGAGTTTATTGTCATGTGTCCCAGATAGGACCATGAAATTCTTGCTTGCTGCAGCACAACAAAATATTGTAAGCAAAGATACAGAACAGTTCAGTTCAATAGGTAGACAAAGGTGCTGGAGAAACTCAGCGGGTGCAGCAGCATCAATGGAGCGAAGATATGATCATGGCTGATCATCCAACTCAGTATCCCGTACCTGCCTTCTCTCCATACCCTCTGATCCCTTTAGCCACAAGGGCCACATCTAACTCCCTCTTAAATATAGCCAATGAACTGGCCTCGACTACCCTCTGTGGCAGAGAGTTCCAGAGATTCACCACTCTCTGTGTGAAAAAAGTTCTTCTCATCTCGGTTTTAAAGGATTTCCCCCTTATCCTTAAGCTGTGACCCCTTGTCCTGGACTTCCCCAACATCGGGAACAATCTTCCTGCATCTAGCCTGTCGAACCCCTTAAGAATTTTGTATGTTTCTATAAGATCCCCTCACAATCTCCTAAATTCTAGAGAGTATAAACCAAGTCTGTCCAGTCTTTCTTCATAAGACAGTCCTGACATCCCAGGAATCAGTCTGGTGAACCTTCTCTGCACTCCCTCTATGGCAATAATATCCTTCGCTCCATAGATGCTGCTGCACCCGCTGAATTTCTCCAGCATCTTTGTCTACCTTCGATTTTCCAGCATCTGCAGTTCCTTCTTAAGTTCAGTTCAATATACACATAAATAAGCAGGTAAAGTGCAATAGGCTGTTACAGTTCAGAGTTTGTTTGTTGCCGAGTTTAATCGCCTGATGGCTGTGGGGAAGAGGCTGTTCCTAAACCTGGATGTAATAGATCTGTATCTGTACCTTGTGCCCGATGGTAGCAAAGAGATGAGTGTGTGGCTAGGATGGTTTGGGTCCTTGATGATGGCTGCCTTTTAGAGGCAGCGATTGCGATCAATCCCTTCGATGGTGGGGAGATCAGAGCCGATGATGGACTGGGCAGTGGTCACAACTTTCTGCAGTGTGGTTGGAAACCGAAGATTTCAGAGAAAGCCCACGCGGTCACGGGGATAACGTAAAACTCCGTACAGACAGCACCCGTAGTCGGGATCGAACCCGGATCTCGGGTGCTGCAGATGCTGTAAAGCAGTAACTCTACGCCTCCGTGACACCCGAATGCTTTCAGAGATATTTGGGACATGGGGACATTTTGGCAGAGTCGGGTGTTAGATGGAAACACTAATTGATGCTGAATGATCATGTTGAAAATTTTGCGGCAGTCGCCTGTAGTTGCCCAGATATTCACCTAAGTGGGACAGGCCCATCACAAACTTGTGCTAATGTGTCATAGGAAGCGTACTGTCGGGTTGCATTCTTCCTTAGTTTTGGAACAGCTCTGCCAAAGACTGCAAGAATTTGCAGAGAGTTGCAGACCAGATTCCCCACTATCAACTCCAACTCACACTTTACACTGCCTCAGAATAGCAGCCAACATAATCAAAGCTTTGTCGTATCCCGGTCTTTCTCTCTGCTCCCGGCTCCCATCTGGCAGTAGGTCTCGAGCACCACCTGATTCAGGAGCAGCTGCTTCTCTTCTGTGATCAGGCTTCTTGTGACCGGCCTTTCCATAAGGGCGATAACATCGAACTAGTGTGAATGGAAGACAGACACAAAAAGCTGGAGTAACTCAGTGGATCAGGCGGCTTCTCTGGAGAAAAGGAATAGGTGACGTTTTGGGTCGAGACCCTTCTTCAGTTACTCCAGCTTTTTGCACCCGTCTTTGGTTTAAACCAGCATCTGCATGGAGTTCCTCCCTACACACTAGTGTGGACTCAGTGGGCCACAGGGCCTAGTGGCATACAGTACGGAAACTGGCCTCACGGCCCAACGCCCACACCGACCAACTACCCATCTACACAAATCACTGTGGCGCAGCGGTAGAGTTGCTGCCTTACAGCGAATGCTGCGCCAGAGACCCGGGTTCGATTCCGATTACGGGTGCTGTCTGTATGGCGTTTGTACGTTCTCCCCGTGACCTGCATGGGTTTTCTTCTGTGATCTTTGGTTTCCTCCCACATTCCAAAGACATACAGGTTTGTAGGTTAATTGGCTTGGTAAATGGAAAAATTGTCCCTAGTGGGTGTGGGGTAGTGTTAATGTGCGGGGATCGCTGGTCGGCGCGGACCCGGTGGGCCGAAGTACCTGTTTCCGTGCTGTATCTTTAAACTAAACTAAAGTCCCGCCTGCCTGCGTTTGGCCTATATCCTCCTAAACCTGCTCTATCCATGCACCTGTCCAAATGTTTTTTAATTGTTGTGATAGTGCCTGTGTCGACTACCTCCTCCGGCAGCTCATTCCATATATCTACCACCCTTTGTACAGCTTATATAAATATAAGCATCCCCTTTCCCATCAGAACTGCCCCCTCCAGCGACTCCTTTAAGTCAAGACTAAAGACTTATCTATACTCACAAGCCTTTCCTGACGTCCTCTGAGTGAGGGCTACATGTATATATGTATGTAGTTTGTTTTGTTTGTGCTATTCTTATAACAAATGTAAAGCACTTTGGCCAACGAGAGTTGTTTTTTAAATGTGCTATATTAATAAATGTGACTTGACTTGATATATTTTTTTAAGTTGCCTCGGAGGTTCCTATTAAATCTTTCCATCCTCTCCTTAAACCTATGTCCTCTGGTTCTTGACCTTTAACCTATGTCTTCTGGCCTGTTTCCATGCTGTGTCTCTAAAGTACACCTACAGTACAGGTCTCCCGTGCTGTCGGTACCCTTGCCTTGCACAAGCTCCCACTTCCCTGTTGCAGGATGCTGATGGTTTTCTATGTTCTGCCCTCAGGAGCTGGGGATGGTGGACCCGCTGGAGAAGGAAGAGCTCCAGGCTGCTGTTCATGCAGCCAACGAAAACGCCAGCGTGCATCTGGGCAGTGAGTAGGAAAGTTTCAATACTTTGGAGCATCGTATCTCATAAAGTCATAGAGATACAGTGTGGAAACGGGCCCAACTTGCCCACACCAGCCAACATGTCCCAGATACACTAGTCCCATCTGCCTGCGCTTGGTCCATATCCTTCCAAACCTGTCCTATCCATGTACCTGTCCAACTGTTTCTTAAACGTTGCGATAGTCCCAGCCTCAACTACCTCCTCTGGCAGCTTGTTCCATATACACCCACCACACTCTGTGTGAAAGAGTTACCCCTCAGATTCCTATTAAATCTTTTCCCCTTCACCTTGAAGCTATGTCCTCTGGTCCTCGATTCCCCTGCTGTGGGCAAGAGATACTGGTCGTCTACCTGATCTATTCCTCTCATGATTTTGTACACCTCCATAAGATCACCCTTCATCCTCCTGCGCTCCAAGGAATAGAGACCCAGCCTGCTCAACCTCTCCCTATAGCTCAGACCTTCTAGTCCTGGCAACATCCTCGTAAATAATTTTCTCTGTACCCTTTCAAGCTTGACAATATCTTTCCTATAACATGGTGTCTGGAGTATTGTGTTCCGTTTTGCTCACTTTGCTTTCGGAAATATGCCATTCAGTTGAAAAAGGTGCAGAGAAGATTTACGAGGCTGTTCACAGTTTGTATGTTCTAAGAGAAGAATTTGGCCATTCGGCCCATCAAGTCTACTCTGCCATTCAATCATGGCTGATCTATTTCACCCTCTCAACCCCATTCTCCTGCCTTCTCCCCGTAACCCCTGACACTCGTACTAATCAAGAATCTGTCAATCTCCGCCCTAAAAATATCCATTGACTTGTCCTCCACAGCCGTCTGTGGCAATGAATTCCACAGATTCACAATCCTCTGACTAAATAAATTCCTCGTCATCTCCTTTCAGGATGTTGCCAGGACTTGAGGGCCTGAGCTATAGGGGAGGGGGGGGTGTTGAGCAAACTTTATTCCTTGGAACACAGGAGGCTGAGGGGTGATCGTGTGGTGTATAAAATCATTTGTGGAATAGATGGGGTGAGTGCACTCGGGGTAGAGGAATCAAGAACCAGAAGATATAGGTGAGAGGGGAAAGAGTTAATAGGAACCTGAGGGGCACCAGAGATGGTGGGTATATGGAACGAATAGCCGGAGGAAGTAGTTGAGGCCGGTGCAATACAACATTTAACTGACATTTCCACAGGTACATGGACAGGAAAGGTTTAGAAGATTAGGGTCAAACGCAGGCAAATGAAACTAAGATCGATGGAATATCTAAAGGGCCTGTCCCACTTATGCGATTTTTTCCGGCGACTTGCCGGCACCCGTCATAGTCGGCAAAACTGTTCAACATGTTGAAAATCCAGCGGCGACCAGAAAAATGTCGCGGGGTGATGCCTGTATGGTCGTGAGTAGTTGCCTAAAGAGTCGTACCTTTTTCTGGTCGCCGCTGGATTTTCAACATGTTGAACATTTTCGGCTATCTACTGCGACTATGACGGGTGCCGGCAAGTCGCCGGAAAAAATCGCGTAAGTGGGACAGGCCCTTTAGATATTCCATCGATCTTAGTTCCATTTGCCTGCGTTTGACCCTAATCTTAAGGATAAGGGGGAAATCCTTTAAGACCGAGTTGTGAAAAAACTTTTTCACACAGAGAGTGGTGAATCTCTGGAACTCTCTGCCACAGAGGGTAGTCGAGGCCAGTTCATTGGCTATATTTAAGAGGGAGTTAGATGTGGCCCTTGTGGCTAAAGGGATCAGGGGGTATGGAGAGAAGGCAGGTACGGGATACTGAGTTGGATGATCAGCCATGATCATATTGAATGGCGGGGTAGGCTCGAAGGGCCGAATGGCCTACTCCTGCACCTATTTTCTATGTATCTATGGGTGCCGGCAGTCGCCGAAAAAATCGCGTAAGTGGGACAGGCCCTTTAGTCGGCAAAAATTAGTTGGGCTGAAGGGCCTTTTTCCGTGCTGCATGATTCTATGATTTGCAAACCTGCAGTACACCCTCCATGCCTTTCCTCAAGCATGGAACTGTACAGTACAGGAACAGGCCCAAAGTGCAGGAAGGAGCTGCAGATGCTGGTTTAAATCGAAGATAGACGCAAAATGCTGGAGTTTCTCAGCGGGACAGGCAGCATCTCTGGAGAGAAGGAATGGGTGACGTTTTGGGTCGAGACCCTTCTTCAGACTGAGAGTCAGGGGAGTGGGTGGTACATAGATAAGGAAGTGTATAGATAAGGCAGTGTAAGGTGTGAAAACAGGACAAAGGGAATGCCGATCAAAGAAAATGTAGAATAGATCATTGTTGGCTGGGAGAAGGTAACAACAAAGCAAACAGATAAAATGCAGTCGGAGACAGTCAGACTGGTCGGAGAACTGGGAAGGGGGAGGGAGGGAGAAAGAGGGAAAGCAAGGGTTACTTGAAGTTAGAGAAGTCAATGTTCATGGAACATACAACTACATACTACAGGAACAGGCCCTTCGGCCCATAATAACTTTGCTGAACATAATGCCAAGGGGCGGCACAGAGATACATTTAAGCTGAACTCAGCGCAGTCGATGGAGCAAGTAGGCAGATACAGCACGTTGCAATGCACCAGCTCCAGAGACAAAATTCGATGTCTGCAAAGCGGTAGAGGTGAATCGGACAAGTAAGCTCGTTTATGGGCGTAGATTTGAACCAGACAGTCCCCTAGCTTGAACACAAAATGCTGGAGTAACTCAGCGGGTCAGGCAGCATCTCTGGAGAGAAGGAATATGCGACGTTTCAGGTCGAGACCCTTCTTCAGACTGAGGATAGACCCCTTCTCTCCAGAGATGCCGCCTGTCCCACTGATTTACTCCAGCATTTTGTGTCCTATCTTTGGTGTAAACCAGCATCTGCAGTTCCTTCCTACACATGTACCTGTTCAAATCAAATGTCTTTTAAACATTGTTATTGTACCTGCCTTAATTGCTACCTCTGGCAGCTTGTTCCATTTACCCACAATCCTCGGAGGAATCAGGTTCCTATTAAATCTTTCCCCACTCACCTTAAACCTATGTCCTCCAGTTCTTGGTTTGCCTCCCCAGGGAAATTGACTCTGTGCATTCACCATATCTATTTCCACCTTATGGATTTTAAACAAAGAAATATATTCTCCTTTAAGGCATAAATATCCAAAAGGAAAAGGGGCATCTTTCATTGCTGACAAAACATAAATGACAGCATTAAATCAAAGGAAGAAGATTATAAAGTCACCAAAAGCATCGGAACATTTTAGTACTTTGAGGGGCGGCACAGTGGAGCAGGGGTAAAGTTGCTGCCTTACAGCGCCAGTGATCCCGTACGGAGTTCATGCCTTTCCCTGTGATCACGTGGGTTTGCAACAGGTGCTCTGGTTTCCTCCCACACTCCAAAGATGAATGAATGAATGAATGAATAAGTTTATTGGCCAAGTATTCACATACAAGGAATTTGCCTTGGTGCTCCGCCCGCAAGTGACAACATGACATACAGTGACGATTAAGAATGACACACAAAACATTAAACATTAATAATAAAACATTATCGATTAAACATGTGAATTAAATAAAATACCAGAGCAAAAGGAGGCAACAGAGAATTGGACCATCATTGCCTGTGGCAGATTGTGCTTCCTCAGCTGCTGCAGGAAGTACATCCTCTGTTGTGCCTTTTTGACTGTGGAGTCGATGGTAGCCCCCCCCCCCCCCCCCCCCCCCCCCCCAACCCTTTAAGATCCTTAGAAATGATGCTTCCCAGGAACTTAAAAGACTCGCTGATGTGACTGTGGTGTTGATGGTGAGTGGGTTAAGGGGAGGGGGAGCTCTCCTAAAGTCCACAAACAATTCCACTGTCTTAAGAGCATTGAGCTCCAGGTTTATAGGGTTAATTGGCTTCGGTATTAAGAAACGAATAATGAAAGCAGTATGAAATATAAGAGAAAATTAAAATAATCTGTCAGAAACTTTCAATACGTAAAAAGGGAAAGACTAGGAAAGACAAATGTGATTCCCTTGATGGCTGGGAATCTGACCTAATCATCAAAATGGCTTTACAGTAAGTGAATAAGATATCTTGCTATCTAAGCCTCTGGTCATTTAGATCTCATTAAATGATCTCCTCAGACTCCTCTGTTCCAATGAACACTTCTCACTCTGTCCAATCTTTCTTCAGAGTTAAAAATTGCTCGTCCTTGCAAACCTGGTGGTGAATCTCCTCCGCACCCTCTCCATTACATCCTCTGGATAAACTACAGCTCGAGTAGCACATGTTATTCAGATTGCCATTGCATCCCTTCTGTACTTTTGGCGACAGTACAATGCGTGGTAGGACAGAAAGTCCTGTAGTAACTCAGCGGGTCAGGCAGCATCTCTGGAGAACATGGATAGGCAATAGACAATAAGTGCAGGAGTAGGCCATTCGGTCCTTCAAGACAGCACAGCCATTCACTGTGATTGTAGCTGATCATCCACAATCAGTACCCCGTTCCTGCCTTCTCCCCCATATCCCTTGACTCCGCTATCTTTAAGAAAGAGTTCTCTCTTGAAAGCATCCAGAGAACTGGCCTCCACTGCCTTCTGAGGCAGAGAATTTCACAGATTCACAACTCTGGGTGAAAAAGTATTTCCTCATCTCCGTTCTAAATGGCCGACCCCTTATTCTTAAACTGTGGCCCATGTTTCTGACATTTCGTAGTGAGACCCTTCATTTCTCCCGAAATGTCACATATCCATGTTCTCCAGAGATGCTTCCTGACCCGTTGAGTTACTCCAGCACTTTATGTCCTTTGGTGTAGGTAAACCAGCATCTGCAGTTCCCTGTTCAACATTAACTATAGTACTTGAGCTTGCATGTTTAACTTCGGCTAATAAATGAAAGATCCAGTTTCTTTAAGCACCTTATGTACCTGTGGTCCTTGGATAAATAAATCGGCTCCTCTGTTTCTCTACTTCCTCGGAGGTATTGTGCTTTTGAAGCCCAATAATTCACTAACACTAGTGGGGCAAGTATTTACTCAGTAAACACACTTCCGATTCTCCAGCACCATCCCATAGCCAAGGAGGATTAAAATTATCAGGTAGCTCCTTTGCAATTTGCTCCCTGCTTCTCTTAACAGATATTAACTGCTTCTTTAAACTGATGTATTTCATCTGGACCTAATGATTTACCCACTTTAATGATGTTTGCACAAGCAAACATTCTGTTATGCAAGTGTAGTGCGTGTACAGATGGAGTGAAGATGTCTCTGTTCGGAGCATATTGTACACCACTCTATACTGCACACCTATGGTCAAACTACGGAAAAGCAAGCTTACAGAGACTTCATGTAGCTTATAATGATGCCATGAGAATATTACTTAAGAGACCTCGATGGTGTCGTGCAAGTGAAATGTTTGTGCTGCAGGAGTCAATACTTTACAAACTGTCTTAAGAAATCTTTTGTATAAATGTATTTGCCGGATTAATGATTCTGAGAATGAAATCATCTTGTCCTTATCAAACAGAAGGTTCTGCACTCAGCAGGTTCCGTTCTTCTTTCCAACCGATCCCACTTCATCTCTCTCCATAACCACACCTCTGCCACAGCCACTGTCACTCAAGGCGTTCCCCAAGGCTCCGTTCTTGGTCCCCTCCTCTTCATCATCTACATCCTCCCCCTTGGTCATATACTCCGTCACTTCAAACTGGACTTCCACTGCTATGCTGATGACACCCAGATCTATCTCAGCACCAAGTCCCCCCACCACCCCCCTCTCTCCCATATCAACTCCTGCCTATCAGCCATCAAATCTTGGATGCAACTCAACTTCCTTAAATTAAACAGTAGCAAAACAGAATTTCTCCTCATTGGCTCCAAATCAACACTCACTAAAATTAACAACCCCACCCTCACTATCGACGGCACCACTGTCTCCCCATCTCCTCAGGCACGCAACCTTGGCGTGATCCTTGACTCAACCCTCTCCCTTGAGCCTCACATCCGCCATGTTGTCAAAACATCATTTTTTCACCTCCGCAACATTGCAAAAATCAAATCGTCTCTCACACCCCCCGCTGCTGAAAGACTCATCCATGCCTTCATCTCCTCCCGACTGGACTACTGTAACTCTCTTCTTTTCGGAATCAATTCCAGCAGCATCAAACGACTCCAACTGGTCCAGAATGCAGCCGCCCGACTCATTACCCACACCAACTCCTGGCACCACATCACCCCAGTTCTCAAAGAACTTCACTGGCTTCCCATTTCCCACCGGATCACCTACAAAATCCTGGTCCTCACCTACAAAGCCCTCAACAACCTGGCCCCCCCTTATCTCATTGACCTCCTCTCCCCCTACCAACCCTCACGGTCCCTCAGATCCACATCAGCTGGTCTCCTCTCCACTCCGAAATCAAACCTCTGCACTTTTGGAGGCAGAGCCTTCTCCAGGGCAGCTCCCAGGCTCTGGAATTCCCTCCCACAACCGGTCCGAAATTCTGAGTCCCTCACCATCTTCCAGTCCCGCCTCAAGACCCATCTCTTCACCTCTGCATACCCTTAGTCCCATGTTCCCCTCCCCTCTGTCTTACTGCTCTATTTGGTTTTGTTTATTCCTGACTCTCAATTGTAAAGCGACTTTGAGTCCTGAAAAGCGCTATATAAATAAAATCTATTATTATTATTATTATTATTACATGCTACCAATCCCAGCTGTGGAGACATTGGTATCGTTGTCTCGTTGTAGGACACTGATTTTTTTGAATTCTTGATCTTAAACCATATATTGTGCCTTTGTATGTAATTTACTGTGCTTCTGTATACAATTTATTCTATGTAATGTCTTGTCTTTTATCTGGACCTTGAGTCTGTAATAATAAATAAGTAAGTAAGTTAAATCAGAAGCATGTGGAAACAAGGAACTGTACATTCTGGGTTACATAAAAGGACACAAAAGTGCTGGAGTAACTCAGCGATCAGGCAGCATCTCTGAGGAACATGGATAGGTGACATTTTTGGGTCGGGACCCTTTTTCTCACCTTCTAACCACCTCCCCCAGTCTCCACTTCTCACCTCCTCTCCCTCAGTCTCCCCTGTAAGTTTGAAGAAGGGTTGTGACACAAACCGTTACCTGTCCAGAGATGCTGCCTGACCCGCCCAGTTACTCCAGCACTTTGTGTCCGGGTGAGTCCAGGTATCATTGCGTCCCAAGCAGTGCTTGCTGGTCCCCAGGCTGACTGTCTCTTTGTGCCCAGTGATGCAGTCCGTGGCCAGGATCAACGCAGCCGTACGCAAGGGGATCCCCGCTGGGACGACGAAGGAACTGATGGACCCCAGTGCCAAACTGCCCGAGGTCTACCCATTCGCAGGGGCGCTGTACCAGAGGGAGCTGGTTGCTCTCCAGCGGCAGAAACCACAGGTGAGCAAGCAACCGCCACTGCCAGCTCACACTGCCGACGTTCAGATCCAAGAGCGTATAATTGGCATATGTATCGACACATAACGTGAATGAATGAATACGTTTATTAGCCAAGTATGTTCCCATACAAGGAATTTGTCTTGGTGCTCCGCTCGCAAATGACAACACGACACACACAGTAACAATTATGAATGACACATAAAACATTAAACATTAATAATAAAACATTACAGTTAATGACAGTACATGTGAATGAAATAAAATACCAGAGCAAAAGGAGGCTACAGACTTTTGGTTATTGAGTAGAGCTACTGCTCGTGGAAAAAAAAGTTGTTTTTATGTCTGGCTGTGGCAGCTTTGACAGTCCGGAGTCGCCTTCCAGAGGGAAGTGATTCGAAGAGTTTGTGGCCAGGGTGAGAGGGGTCAGAGATGATCTTGCCCGCTCGCTTCCTGGCCCTTGCAGTGTACAAGAAGGGGATGTAATGCTGTAATGTCTGAAGAAGGGGGGTCTCCCGTTCCTTCTCTCCAGAGATGGTGCCTGTCCCGCTGAGTTACCCCAGCTTTCTGACACCCCATGGTGCTGTGTGGGTGTGAGGTTGACTGTGCTGTGCTCTCCTCGTGCAGGGTGAGCTGACTCAGGAGGAGCTGTACGTTGCTGTGGAGATGCTCTCGGCAGTGGCAGTGATAAATCATGCCCTGGAAGCCGGAGACGTCGTGGCGTTTTGGAGCAGCCTGCTCAGCCCAGCGATGGGCCTGACTGACGTCAAGGACGAGAGCGTGCAGCGGTAAGCAAGCAAAGTCCCCTTACTGCAACGTTCAGCGTTTGATACTTTATTATCACATGTGACCTGTCACAGTGAAACTCTTTGTCCTGCACACCATACACAAGGTGTTGTTGTTGTTCGTCATTCGTAGACCAAGAAGTCTATGTTTTTTGTTTGTGTTGTGTTACGGATGTGGTAATAACTGAAGCCTTACACCATGATAAAGGTCCAAAGACTTTATTAACGACATAGCATAGATAACTTCATGCTAGCACGTTTCTCTAATTCTCAGGGAAACAGGCAGGGAGGATTACTGTGAAAACAAGTAGGAGCAACGACAAAAGCATGACTCGTAACATGAGTGCCACTGATCTACAGTTTGTGGGTCCGGAGGTGACTAGTGAGACCGATCCCGGCCCGGAAGGCTCGCCCACATATGGGACACAGTTGGGTGGGCGCTGCAGTAGAAGTTGAAGTGGCTCAAGCCTTGCGCGCGGCGCGTTCCCTCTGAGCTTCTGCGGTGCGCTTCTTCTCAACTGCACGCGCCCCTGTGGTGATCTTGCTTCGCCCAGTTGGGCGGTATGGGTCCTGAAGTCATGACTTGCGCTTGAATTAGATTAAAGTGAGGGAGAAATGCGCAAATCGTCAGCCTCACTCAATAGACAATAGGTGCAGGAGTAGGCCATTCAGCCCTTCGAGCCACCACCGCCATTCAATGTGACATTGGCTGATCATCCCCAATCAGTACCCCGTTCCTGCCTTCTCCCCATATCCCCTGACTCCACTATCTTTAAGAGCCCTATCCAGCTCTCTCTTGAAAGTATCCAGAGAACCTCCGCCTCCCTTTGAGGCAGAGAATTCCACAGGCTCACAACTCTCTGTGAAGAAGTGTTTCATTGTCTCCGTTCTGAATGGCTTACCCCTTATTCTTATACTGCAGCCCCTGGTTCTGGACTCCCCCAACATCGAGAACATGTTTCCTGCCTCCAGCGTGTCCAAACCCTTAATAATCTTATATGTTTCAATAAGATAACCTCTCATCCTTCTAAACTCCAGAGTATACAAACCCAGCCGCTCCATTCTCTCAGCATATGACAGTCCATCCATCCCGGGAATTAACCTTGTAAACCTACGCTGCACTCCCTCAATAGCAAGAATGTCCTTCCTCAAATTAGGGGATCAAAACTGCACACAATAATCCAGGTGTGGTCTCAGTAGGGCCCTGTACAACTGCAGAAGGACCTCTTTGCTCCTATACTCAACTTCTCTTGTTTAGAAGGTCAACATGCCATTCGCTTTCTTCACTGCCTGCTGTACCTGCATGCGTACTTTCATTGACTGATGAACAAGGACCCCCAGATCCCGTTGTACTTCCCCTTTTCCCAACTTGACACCATTTAGATAATAATCTGCCTTCCTGATTTTGCTACCAAAGTGGATAACCTCACATTTATCCACATTAAACTGCATCTGCCATGCATCTGCCCACTCCCCCAACCTGTCCAAGTCACCCTGCATTCTCATAACATCCTCCTCACAGTTCACACTGCCACCTAGCTTTGTGTCATCTGCAAATTTGCAAATGTTACTCGTCCCGGCCTATCTGGATCCAGTGGCAAGACATAGACAAGACGGCTGGCGATAGGTCAGGATGCAGTGGATGGCCACCAGTGTTCTACGTGAATATTGTGCTCCACGACGCTTTGCTGGCTCCACCTTCCTACCCGTTGGACTGCCAAATAGTGGTCTGTTCTGCCGGTTCAAGTCCAGGTATGTAAAGGATACACAAGGTATGCAAAGAGTTACCACGGATGGGGCAGCGGCATTCATTATGGTCATAAGTGATAGGATCATGTTTAAGAAAGAACTGCGGATGCTGGAAAAATCAAAGGTAGACAAAAATGCTGGAGGAACTCAGCGCGTGAGGCAGCATCTATGGAGAGAAGGAATAGGCGACGTTTCGGCTCGAGACCCTTCATAATCAGGCCATTCGGCCCATCGAGTCTGCTCCACCATTCACTCATAGCTGATCTATCTCTCCCTCCTAACCTCATTCTCCTGCCTTTTCCCCATAACCCCGGACACCCGTACTAATCAAGAATCTATCTATCTCTGCTGTAAGTTCCCAATGGTCCCTCTTTGCTCTCGGCAGCCCCCCATGCCGGGTCCCCCTTTGTCCTCAATGAAGCGTCCATGACCAACCTCCGGCACCTGCCGCGGGCCCCGGCGTCCTCATGGTCTGTGCTAATCATATCGCGGTCCTTCTGGCTCGAGCCTTTAATAACCTTCGCTCAAGGGATAATAAAAGTGGGGAAGACCAGAACAATGGTCATGGTGACCAAGAAATCCAACAAAGAGCTCAGGAGAGCGTCAATTTCCAGGGAATGGTGAGAATGTGGACTCGGCAGCTTATGGAATGAGCAAAGCACAAAGGGCCAGGCTGCATCTGTGGAGGGAATAGACAGACAATCTTTCTGCTCGGGACCCTTCTTCAGATTGATTCTTTGCCCTTCTGACCTTTCCATTCAGACTCAGTCTGAAGAAGAGTCCCGACCCAAAAAGTATTTTTCTCCGGTAGAAACAATGAGCTGCAGATTCTGGTTGATGCCAAAGATAGACAAAGCGCTGGAGTTACTCAGCGGGTCAGGCAGCATCTCTGGAGAGAGTGACGTTTCGGATTGGGACCCTTCAGTATGGTGTATTTGGTATGAACCCGGATCTGCAGTTCTTTGTTTCGAGCTGGGAAAAAGGCATTTTGGGTCGGGACCCTTCTTCAGACTTTTTAACCCTCTTCTGCACCCCCTCCAAAACCTACACATCCTTCCGGTAATGCGGCGATTGTTTTAGTGACTGTCAGCATCATTGACTGACGTATAAGGTTACCAAAAAAGTTGTGGCGTGATGAGGCCGTGAGGCGGCGTGACAACGTATTGATGCACGGTGTCTCCTCAAGTGTCGCAACATTTTTTTGTCGCTGCTGGATTTTGAAATGTTCGAAATCTTTCGCCGACCCTGATACGTCAGTCAGTTTCCACTAGTGGGAGAGTCTAGGACCAGAGGGCACAGCCTCAGATATATATACCTTTAGGAAGGAGATGAAGAATTTCTTTAGTCGGAGGGTGGTGAAATTCATTGCCACAGACGGCTGTGGAGGCCAAGTCAATGGATATTGTTAAGGTGGAGATTGACAGATTCTTGATTAGTACGGGTATCAGGGGTTACGGGGAGAAGGCAGGAGAATGGGGTTAGGAGGGAGAGATAGATCAGCCATGATTGATTTGATGGGCCGAATGGCCTAATTCTGCTCCTATCACTTATGAAACTGCTGAGAAAAAGGTGATGCTGCAATATCTGCTGGCTTTCTGCTACCTCCGTGCTTTTGAGTAAATGGGTCATTAGTCTGAAGAAGGGTCTCCATGCCGCTGAGTTACTCCAGCTCTTTCGTGTCTTTCGTGTCTACGTTCCAGCCGTAGTTGCGGCCTCCGGTGAGGGATGCGGCCGTTCCAGGTGGCCCAGCTGCTGGAGGACTCTCCCGACGCCGGGGCTACATCACCCGGCGAGAACGGCCAGGATCATCGGGCCTTCGTAGAGGCAATAGCGGGGGCCTCATTTGGCCTGACTTTTTTTGGGTGAACTGGGGCTGGGGACTGGACATTGTGCCTTCCCCCACAGTGGAAATCATTGTGGGGGGATGATTTTTGTATGTAATTGTTTGTAATTGTATTTGTTAGTCTGTGTTCAAGATGGCGGTCGGAGGGGAGAGTGGACGCTGGCGTTAAATTGCCGCTGCTCTCTCCTCAAATTGTGTTTCTGATTTTCTTTTTTTTGTGTTTTTGGAAGGAATTCTGTCCCTGATTTATGTATTGTTCTTTATAACCTATTTTTTTTAAAATTCTGATTATATGTTTTCTATAAATCTCTGTATGGTGTCCTTGAGACCTCGGTATAAGGCGCCCGTAAATAAAATCCATTATTATTATTATTATTATCTTCGGGTCATTGCAAGAAGCAGGCCTGTGACTTTTCAGTGTGATCTGATTGTCAGGTACTTCGATGCACTGAGGAGTCTGAAGCAGCAGAGCGGCAGGAACGGGGAGACCATGCTGTCCTGGAACAGTCTGCAGCTGTCCGTGCGCGACGTCAACTCTGCCATGCAGGAGGAACAGCAGAGTAAGTGTTGCCATGGGCACGATGGTGCAGCTGCCTCACAGCACCAGAGACCCGGCTTGGTTCCTGACCACGGGTGCTGTCTGTACGGAGTTTGTACCTTCTCCGTGTGTCCGCGTGGGGTTTCTCCAGGTGCTCCAGTCTCCTTCCACATTCCAAAGATGTGCAGGTGTATAGGGCAATTGGCTTCTGTAAAATGTTCCTAGTGTGTGGGTTCGAACTAGTGCATGGGTGGTCGCTGGTCGGCGCAGTCACCATAGGCCAAAGGGCTTGTTTTCGTGCTGTATCACTAACCTGAAAGGAAACTAAAAGGAAACTTAAACCGGAGCACCCAGAGGAAAACTATGCGGTCACAGGAAAAACATGCAAACTCCATACAGATGTTCCTTGAGATCAAGATTGAACCTGGGTTTGTGGCGCTGTGAGGCAGTGGCTCCACCAGCTGAGCTGCCCGTGTCATTTTCCAGCATTTATCCTATATCCCTTCATATCTTTAAAAAACAATGATCAAGCTGTCTTGAGTGTCCTTGGTCACTGAACCGTTACAGCAACTCTTGGATAGAAAACTCCAATGGTAAAGAAAGCTCATCTCTACTCTGAATGAGCAACCTCTGGTTCTAGGAACCCTAGCCCGAGGAAGCAATCACTTCACATTTGGATTGATATGTTGATTGAGATTGCCACTCGTACATCTAAACTTAATGATTTGGACCTGGTCTTTTTTTTAACAAATACATTTTGTTCAGAAAGGAAAAAATATACAACACAAAAATCTGCAGAAATCGTAATAAATTCTTTGTGTTCGTGCATTGAATATTGCTAGTATTAAATCCAGTAGTGTTCACACCTCCTTTTTCTTACACAGTTTTACAGTTTAGTTTATTGTACCAAGGTACAATGAAAAGCTGTTGTCGCGTGCTATCCAGTCAGCGGAAAGACAATACATGATTACAATCGAGCCATTTACATTGTATAGATACAAGTCACGATGGTGATGTAGAGAGATATAGAACAAATGAATGAAAGATATGCAAAAAAGTAACAATGATCAAGGAAATGGTGCTTTATCAGCCGTGATCTAGGTGAAAACTAGTTATACAGACATTGTATACAGTTACTGTACATATTGTCTAACTGTAAGCTCTGAAGGTCGTTACTTTTTTGCATTTCTTTTATTCATTTCTTCTATATCTCTCTACCTCACTGTCTATATCTCTCATTTCCCTTTCCCCTGACTCTCAGTCTGAAGAAGGGTCTTGACCCAAAACGTCACCTATTCCTTTTCTCCAGACATGCTGTCTGAGCCGCGGAGTTACTCCAGCCTTTTGTGTCTGCCTTTGGTTTAAACCAGCGTCTGCAGTTCCTTCCCTCACATAATATTCCCGTTGCAGTCTCACCAGGGCCCAGTATAATTGGAGCAAGATGTCTTTACATAAATTGACTTGTAACAAAGGTCGACCTACAGATTGCCTTCCTAATTGACTGCTGAACCTGCTCATTACTTTTCTGCGAATCGTGTATTGCAATGCCCCGATCCAGTTGAACAAAACTACTTTTCTAACCCTCATCTTTTCAAAGTACTCTGATCTTCTGTCTCGTGAGCTAAAGTGTTCAATCTCACACATTAGATTCAATTTATTTTATTATGACTTTACTGTCAGTTTAGTTTAGAGATACAGTGCAGAAACAGGCCCTTCGGCCCACTGAATCCGAGCCGACCAGCAATCCCTGCACACTAACATTATCCTACACACACTAGGGACAATTTGCAATTTTTACCTGCAAACCTGCACGTCTTTGGAGTGTGGGAGGAAACCGGAGCACCCGGAGAAAACCCACGCAGGTCATGGGGAGAACGTACAAACTCCGTACAGACAGCACCCATAGTCAGGATCGAACCCGGGTCTCTGGCACTGTGAGGCAGCTGCTCTATCGCTGCACCATCGTGCTGCCCAAGGTACAGTGAGATTCTTGTTTTGCATACAGACCAGTGAGAATATTGCCATTCATAAGTACAATCACCGGTTAAGTACATTATGTGTAGACCACTGTATGCAAGAGTCGCCCTGTTTTGGCTCCATTTGACAGTCCCAGCTGTTGCTGGCCATGAAGGCTTGTTGCAGCCGTCGCCTCCATACGGTCGTCCCGTGAACCGTCGTCCCTCTCCCTTGCCCAGCCACCTTCTGTCTGAAGAAGGGTCTCGACCCGAAACGTCACCCATTCCTTCTCTCCAGAGATGCTGCCTGTCCCGCTGAGTTACTCCAGCTCTTTGAGTCCATCTTCGGTTTAAACCAGCATCTGCAGTTCCTTCTTACACATCTGTCTTCAGCAGATTCTGTCTGCTACATCCTTGATCTGTGTCCCATCTAGATCTCCTGTGAGTTTATCCAGCCTCCCTCCAGTAAGGGCTGAACGGCGGCGCAGTGGTAGAGTTGCTGCCTTACAGCGCTCACAGCACCAGAGACCCGGGTTCGATCCTGGCTGCGGGTGCTTGTCTGCACAAAGTTTGTATGTTCTCCCCGTGACCCGTGTGGGTTTTCTCCGAGAACTACGGGTTGCCTCCCACACTCCAAAGACGTACAGATTTGTAGGTTAATTGGCTTGGTATGAATGTAAAAATTGTCCCTAGTGTAGGATAGCATTAATGTGCGGGGATCGCTGGTCGGTGGGCCGAAGGGCCTGCTTCCACGCTGTATCTCTAAACTAAACTAAACTGACCTAATGTTAGTGCATAGAGCAGTACAGCCAGCACAGGAGCAAGACCTCTGGCCCACAATGTCCGTGCCCAACATGCACATAATCTATATCCTTCCATTCCCTGACTACTAATGCACCTGTATAAAAGTCGATTAAACACCCCTATCGTATCTGCTCCCACCACCACCCCAAGCAGCACGTTCTAGACACGCACCACCCTCTGTTTACAAAAAAGTTGCCCGGACATCTCTTTTAAACTTGTTTAAGAAAGAACTGCAGATGCTGGAAAAATCGAAGGTAGACAAAAATGCTGGAGAAACTCAGCGGGTGAGGCAACATCTATGAAGAGAAGTAATAGGTGACGTTTCGGGTCGAGACCCTTCTTCAGACTGAAGAGGGGCCTCGACCCGAAACGTCACCTATTTTTAAACTTTGCCCCTGTCACTTTAATAATGTGCCATCCATCCAGTCTTTGGCATTTCCACCCTGGGAGGGGATAAAATGTTTTGACTGTCTACCCTATCTATGCCTCTCATCATTTTATAAACTCTTATCATCTCGCCTCAACCTCCTACGCTCCAGAGAAAACAATCCCAAGTTTGCACAACCTCGGCCAGAAACGCCACCTATTCCTTTTTTCCAGAGATGCTGCCGGACCCGCTGAGTTACTCCGGCTTTTTGTGTCTCTCTCCTTATAGCTAATCCCTGTAATCCAGGCAGCTAATTAATAAATTCTCTAAAGACTCCACATCCTTTCTGTAATGGGGTGAGCAGAACAGTTTAGGTTGGCACGGTGGCATAGCGGTAGAGCTAATGCCTCACAGCGCCAGGGATTCGGGTTTGATCTGACTATGGGTGCTTGTCTGCACAGAGTTTGTACGTTCTCCCCGTGACCCGCGTGGATTTTCCCTGAGATCTTCGGTTTCCTCCCACATTCCAAAGACGTACAGGTTTGTAGGTTAATTGGCTTGATATAAATGATTCCGCGTTGTATCTCGAAACTAAACAGCTCTGAATTGTTCTATTTGTCCCCACCACTATGATGCATAGAGGTCCTTGGAAGCACAAATGGGTCGGCTTTACTTAACATGTCAGGACATCCATATCCATGAATCCCACTGGGAATATATGGGGTCAGGGTTATGGGGAGAAGGTAGGAGAATGGAGTTAGGAGGGAGAGTAAAGGGCCTGTCCCACCGTACGAGGTAATTCAAGAGTTCTCCAGAGTTTCCCCTGATTTGAACTCGGAGTATTATGGTAATAGCCGTTCGTAGGTACTCGGGGATCGCGTGGACATTTTTCATACTGTTGAAAAAACTTCACGAGTTTACCGCGTTTCCAGAGTACCTGCCGTTAGCGTTACAAGCCGCTAAGAGACGTCCCGAGCTCCGACGTACCCGCTACGTACATTCTACGTACTTACCACGAGTTTGATTTTTTTTTTAAACTTGGGAGAGCTCTTGGGTAAACTCGTATAGTGGGACAGGCCCTTTAGATTGAATGGCGGAGTAGACTTAATGGGCTGAATGGCTTAGTTCTGCTTCTATCACTTCCATCGGCACTTGATGACTGCCCTGAGCGTGTGACATCTTCCCCTCTCCCCGTGCACCCACTTGGCTATCCTCCGCGCTTTTTTTTGCAGAAATCGCCGCCATTGTTTTGATAAACAAAGCGCTGGGCGGCGGAGATCCCGAGCGAACCATCGCCGCTCTCCTCATGCCTTCTGCCGGGCTGGCTGCCCTGGACTTCCCCGCGGCCATCCGTTACCATCACGTGCTTGCCGTAGCCAAGCGCCACAAGGCAAAGGTAGGAGGCGGCGCCCTTAAAGATGCAAAGACCCGTGGGTGCGTGCGCGCGCATCTAATCCACGCAGCGTTCTAATAAACCTCTCTTGCGTGGGACTGCGACTAGCGCGGGATTGACTAACCGATGATGAAAGAATGGGTCGACTGGGCTTGTATTCACTGGAATTTAGGATGAGAGGGGATCTTATAGAAACATATAAAACCCTTAAAGGATTGCACCTGCTAGATTCAGGAAAGATGTTCCTGATGTTGGGTGGAGTCCAGAACCATGGGTCACAGTTTAAGAATAAGGGGTCGGCAATTTAGGACTGAGATGAGGAAAAACATTTTCACCCAGAGAGTTGTGAATCTGTGGAATTCTCTGCCACAGAAGGCAGTGGAGGCCGATTCGCTGGATGATTTCAAGAGAGAGTTAGATTTAGCTCTTGGGGCTAACGGAATCAAGGGATATGTGGAGAAAGCAGGAACGGGGTACTGATTTTAGATGTTGAAGAAAGAACTGCAGATGCTGGAAAAATCGAAGGTAGACAAAAATGCCGGAGAAACTCAGTGGGTGAGGCAGCATCTATGTAGTGAAGAAATAGGTGACATTTCGGGTCGAGACGTCACCTATTTCCTTTGCTCCATAGATGCTGCCTCACCCGCTGAGTTTCTTCAGCATGTTTGTCTACCTACTGATTTTAGATGATCATATTGAATGGCGGTGCTGGTCGGCTTTACTTAACATGTCAGGACATCCATATCCATGAATCCCACTGGGAATATATGGGGTCAGGGTTATGGGGAGAAGGTAGGAGAATGGAGTTAGGAGGGAGAGTAAAGGGCCTGTCCCACCGTACGAGGTAATTCAAGAGTTCTCCAGAGTTTCCCCTGATTTGAACTCGGAGTATTATGGTAATAGCCGTTCGTAGGTACTCGGGGATCGCGTGGACATTTTTCATACTGTTGAAAAAACTTCACGAGTTTACCGCGTTTCCAGAGTACCTGCCGTTAGCGTTACAAGCCGCTAAGAGACGTCCCGAGCTCCGACGTACCCGCTACGTACATTCTACGTACTTACCACGAGTTTGATTTTTTTTTTAAACTTGGGAGAGCTCTTGGGTAAACTCGTATAGTGGGACAGGCCCTTTAGATTGAATGGCGGAGTAGACTTAATGGGCTGAATGGCTTAGTTCTGCTTCTATCACTTCCATCGGCACTTGATGACTGCCCTGAGCGTGTGACATCTTCCCCTCTCCCCGTGCACCCACTTGGCTATCCTCCGCGCTTTTTTTTGCAGAAAACTGATTTTAGATGATCATATTGAATGGCGGTGCTGGTTCGAAGGGCCGAATGGCCTACTCCTGCACCTGTTTTTCTATGTTTCTATGATCGACTGACAGTAAGAGTTGTTCCTTTCTCTCTCTCCCCCCCCCCTCCCCTCACCCCCCCCCCCCTCACCCCAGGTCACGCGGGACGAAGCCGCCATGCTGTGGCTGGAGGAGATTCAGGAGGGGATTCACAAGGCCAATCAAGACAGTCAAATGGCGAGAAAAAGTGAGTGGTTCCATCAGTAGCTGCATGCAGACAGGCTCCGTCATGGCAACGAGCGCTCGGTGTCAAATGAAACTCAAATACAAACTGCTGGAATGAAAGCGGAGCATGCTGGGAACATTCAGCAGAGTCGGCAGCATTTGTGGAAAGGGCAGCACAGTCAAGGCTTCGGGTTCAAAGGAGAAATGTTGGCTGTTCCTCTTTGTATAGATGCTGCCTGACCTGCTGAGTAGTTGATTTTGAGCTTAGTTGAATGTCACGAGGTACAGTGGAAAAGCTATTGTTGCGTGCTAACCGGTCAGCGGAAAGACAACACATGATTACAATCGAGCGAAAGGTTGTTGTCTCGACATCAGGACACGAGGTTCTCATTCTCCTTCCTGAACACCGCCTCATCATTATTTGATATCCGGCCAACAGTGGTAGCGTCATCAGAGAATTTGAAAAATGAATTAGATTTGTACAAGGCTGCTCATTCGTAGGTGTACAAGAAGTAAAGAGGGGGGCTGAGAACACATCCTTGTGGGTTTTCTCCGATGTAACAGGTTTGTAGGTTACTTTATTGGCATAAATGTTTTAAAAAATTGTCCCTAGTGTGTATAGGATAGTGTTAGTGTGCGTGTATCACTAGTCGGCGCAGACTCGGTGGGCCGAAGGGCCTGCATCCGTACTGTATCTCCAAACTAAACTCGCTCTATCCTACACACACTGGGGACAATTTGCAATCTTTACCAAAGCCAATGAACCTACAAACCTGCACGTCTTTGGAGTGTGGGAGGAAACCGGAGCTCCCGGAGAAAACCCCCACTGGGAGAACGTGCAAACTCCGTACAGACAGCACCCCTAGTCCGGATGGAATCTAGGTCTCTGACGCTGTGAGGCAGCAACTCTAACCCTGCGCCGTTCCTCCAGCACTTTTCTTGCACGGAGGTTGGCTGAAAAGGGCAGCACTTGAGGTGGGATCATTGCCATTTTCTTCTTTCATGGGACGTGCTTGTCTGCACCTTCCATCAAATGAACGACTTGATGCAACTTTTGGTCATTTGGGCGGGGATGCGTGAGGGATTTGTGCAGCAGTCGCCAAAATGGCAATTGAAGATGGGCTCAAAAAACTGGAGTAACTCAGCGGGACAGGCAGCATCTCTGGAGAGAAGGAATGGGTGACGTTTCAATGGACAATAGACAATAGGTGCAGGAGTAGGCCATTTGGCCCTTCGAGCCAGCACCGCCATTCAATGTGATCATGGCTGATCATCACCAATCTAACCCGTTCCTGCCTTCTCCTCATATCCCCTGACTCCGCTATCTTTAAGAGTCCTATCTAGCTCTCTCTTGAAAGTATCCAGAGCCCTCTGAGGCAGAGAATTCCACAGACTCACAACTCTCTGGGTGAAAAAGTGTTTCCTCTTCTCCGTTCTAAATGGCTTACCCTTATTCTAAAACTGTGGCCCCTGGTTCTGGACTCCCCCAACATCGGGAACATGTTTCCTGCCTCTAGCGTGTCCAAACCGTTAATAATCTTACATGTTTCAATAAGATCCCCTCTCATCCTTCGAAAATCCAGAGTATACAAGCCTAGCCGCTCCATTCTCTCAGCATATGACAGTCCTGCCATCCTGGGAAACGTCACCCATTCCTTCTCTCCAGAGATGCTGCCTGTGCCGCTGAGTTACTCCAACTTTTTGAGTCCATCTTCGGTTTAAAGCAGCATCTGCAGTTCCTTCCTGTACATTCCTGTGTAACCCTCTCTGGTCTACCCCATCTTTGTTTTCAGTGTTGCTCGGGGTGGCTGCCATTAACCAGGCGATCAAGGAGGCCAAGGTATCTCAAACGCTGCGGGTCCTGCGCTCGCCAGAGGTGGCGCTGTGCGGCGTGGTTTTGGATTGCTCCCGTGCCTACCAGACCGAGTTGGCCAAGTTGGTGCAGGTTAAAGTGGACATGGGTAAGTCACCTCATCTACTGCATCCGCTGTTCCAGGTGTCAACTTCTCTACGTCGGCGAGACCAAGCGCAGGCTCGGAGATCGTTTCACTGAACACCTCCGCTCGGTCCGCCTAAACCTACCTGATCTCCCGGTGGCTCAGCACTTCAACTCCCCCTCCCATTCCCACACTGACCTTTCTGCCCTGGGCCTCCTCAATTGTCAGAGTGAGGCTCAGCGCAAATTGGAGGAACAGCACCTCATATTTCGCTTGGGTAGTTTACACCCCAGCGGTATGAACATTGACTTCTCTAACTTCAGATAGCCCTTGCTTTCTCTCTCTCCATCCCCTCCCCCTTCCCAGTTCTCCCGCTAGTCTTACCGTCTCCGACTACATTCTATCTATGTCCCGCCCCCCCTCCTGACATCAGTCTGAAGACCCGAAACGTCGCCCATTCCTTCTCTCCAGAGATGCTGCCAGTCCCGCTGAGTTACTCCAGCAACTTGGGTAAGACACCTGTTGAGTGAGGTGAAAAACATTTCTTCAAATTGTTATCAGGTGGCGTGGCGGTAGAGCCAGTGCCTCACAGCACAGAAACCCGATACAAACCTGACTCTGCGTGGAGTTTGTACGTCCTCCTTGTGACCGCGTGGGTTTGCTCCAGCTTCATATGTCTCTTGGAGCAAAATTAGACCATTCAGCCCATCACGTCTACTCCGTCATTCAATCATGACTGACCTATCTTTTCCTTTCCATCCTCCTGCCGTCTCCCAATAACCACAGACTCCCGTACAAATCAAGAATCTGGCAAACTCCACATTAAAGATATCCATTGACTTGGCTTCCACAGCCGTCTGGTGGCAATGAATTCCACAGATTCGCCACCCTCTGACGAAAGAAATTCCTCCTCATCTCCTTTCAAAATGTACATCCTTTTATTCTGAGGCTGCCTCTGGTCCGAGACTCTCCCACCAGTGGAAACATCCTCTCCACATCCACTCTATCCAAGCCTTTCATTATTCGACAAGTTTCATCATTTTTCTAAACTCCAGCGAGTTTGAAACTCCGTCAAACAATCATCATATGTGAACCCAATCATTCCCAAACCAAGTGGTGATGCATCCTGATAAAATGATTTCACCGAGCAACTGTAGAAGTTGGTGAGAGATGTCGGGGGGACATGCTGAACTTCCTAAGCCTTCGAAGGAAGTAGAGGCATTGGTGTGCTTCAGCGAAGTGACCATATCTGAACACAATTCTCAAACTTGGATCTGATCGACTTCTGAAAGAGTTCAAAGGAAAGATTTGCAAGACTGTTGTGAAAGGGCGGGGAAGGAGGTAGGTCTGGCCGTTGGAGAAAAGTAAAACTTCCTCAAAACCAAACTTTCCTGGTTCTTCAGGTGACAACCGAAGTCCTTGGGTGAAGCACGTGCTGAAGGATGGGTCCACGTACTACTTCAACCTGCATAGACTGGAGGGAAGATGGGAGCGCCCCGAGGGATTTGTACAGAGCTCCACACAGCTCAACAGGGCTGAGATTCAGGTATGGAGCGGCTTCCCCAGCCCTGATCCACGGTCATCGTTTCACCAGTTCCAGGAGACGTATGAGGCCATTCGGTCCATCAAGCCTACTCCGCAATTCAATCATGGCTGATTGAATCTCTCCCTCTCCTGCCTTCTCCCCATCACCCCCTGACACCTTTACGAATCAAGAATCTGTCAATCTACGCCTTCAAAATACCCAATGACTTGCTCTCCACAGCTGTCTGTGCCAGTGAATTCCACAGATTCAGAAGGTCATAGGTAAAAGGAGCAGAATTAAGCCTTTCGGCCCATCAAGTCTACTCTGCCATTCAATCACGGCTGATCTATCTTTCCCTCTCAACCTCATTCTCCTGCCTTCTCCCCATAACCCCTGACACCGTCCTAATCAAGAATCTGTCAGTCTCCGCTGTAAAAATACCCAATGGCTTGGCCTCCACAGCTGTCTGTGGCAAAGAATGTCACAGATTGACCACCCTGTGGCTAAAGAAATTCCTCATCTCCTTCCTAAAGGTTGGTGGTGGAGGCAGAAACAGTAACTGCATTTAAGAGGCATCTGGATAGGTCCTAGAAGGAGCGGGACTCAGAGGGGCATGGAATTATTGCAGACTCTGCCTTAAAAATATCCATTGACTTGCCCTCCACAGCTTTCTGTGGCAATGAATTCCACAGATTCACCACCCTCCGACTGAAGAAATTCCTCCTAATCTCCTTCCGAAAGGAACGTCCTTTTATTCTGTGGCCGCGGCCTCTGGTCCCAGACTCACCCACTAGTGGAAACATCCTCTCCACATCCACTTTATCCAGGCCTTTCACTATTTGGTAACCTCAGTCAAAGTCCTTCCAACGTTTAATTGCGTCCGGCTGGTCCAAGTAAACAATAGACAATAGACAATAGGTGCAGGTGTAGGCCATTTGGCCCTTCGAGCCTGCACCGCCATTCAATGTGAACATGGCTGATCATACCCAATCAGTACCCCGTTCCTGCCTTCTCCCCATATCCCCTGACTCCGCTATTTTTAAGAGCCCTACCTAGCTCTCTCTTGAAAGCATCCAGAGAACCTGCCTCCACCACCCTCTGAGGCAGTGAATTCCACAGACTCACCACTCTCTGTGAGAAAACGTGTTTCCTCGTCTCCAATCTTAAACTGTGGCCCCTGGTTCTGGACTCCCCCAACATCGGGAACATGTTCCCTGCCTCTAGCGTGTCCAAGCCCTTAACAATCTTATATGTTTCAATGAGATGCCCTCTCATCCTTCTAAACTCCAGAGTGTACAAGCCCAGCCGCTCCATTCTCTCAGCATATGACAGTCCCGCCATCCCGGGAATTAACCTTGTAAACCTACGCTGCACTCCCTCAATAGCAAGAATGTCCTTCCTCAAATTAGAGGATAGCAAGTCAGTGCACTGGTGCGAGGAAGTCGTGTGCGGGTGCAGGAGTGGGGTTTGGTGTTGCCAGAGCACGAGGGTTGTTACAGGCGTCCCGTGGAAAAGGCATGGCGCCTCTGGTGTGAGGGGTAATGAAGGGATGGAAGGGAGAGAGACCCCTCCCTCTGCCTTCACTTTTCACTCCTCTTCTCATCTTATCTGACACCCTCATGTCTCCTTTTAACCCCCAGCCTTTGTCACTTACCCCCCCCCCCCACCTCCCCTCCTCACCTGTATCCACTTATCACTTGCAAGGTTTTGCCCTGCTTCCACATCCTTTATCCCGAATAGTGAAAGGCCTGGATAGAGTGGATGTGGAGAGGATGTTTCCACTAGTGGGAGAGTCTAGGACTAGAGGTCACAGCCTCAGAATAAAAGGACCTTCCTTTCGGAAGGAGATTAGGAGGAATTTCTTCAGTCGGAGGGTGGTGAATCTGTGGAATTCATTGCCACAGAAAGCTGTGGAGTGCAAGTCAGTGGATATTTTTAAGGCAGAGACTGACAGATTCTCGATTAGTACGGGTGTCAGGGGTCATGGGGAGAAGGCAGGAGAATGGGGTTAAGAGGAAGAGATAGATCAGCCATGATTGAATGGCGGAGTAGACTTGATGGGCCGAATGGCCTAATTCTACTCCTATCACTTATGAACATGAACATTTGCAGCTTTCTCTGCCCTACTCCATCAGTCTGAAGAAGGGACCCGACCCAAAACGTTGCTATCCATTTCTTCCACATGACCCTACCAGTTGGGGAAGGAAGGAAGAGCGAGCATATGCTGGTTTGTACCGGAGATAGACACAAAATGTCGGAGTAACTCAGTGGGTCAGGCAACATCTCTGGAGAAAAGTAATAGGTGATGTTTTGTGTCAGAACCCTTCTTCAGACAGTCTGAAGAAGGGTCTCGACCCAAAACGTCACCTATTCCTTTTCTCCAGAGATGCTCCTGAGTCCCTGAGTTACTCCAGCATTTTGTATCTGTCTTTAGTATATTGGGTGGCACAGTGACGCAGCGGTAGATTTGATGCCACATATCACCAGTGACAGCGGGTCGATCCTGACTACGGGTGTTGTCTGTACGGAGTTTGTACGTTCTCCCTGTGACCGCGCGGAATCTGCACTTCCATTTAATTACTAAATATTGACAGATCTCTTTCCTCCCCTCAGTCCACTGTTGCTGCCGTGACAGCAGTTTACAATCGGGAGCGACTCTGGCAGGCCAACGAAGACATGATCGTCGGGCTTCAAGCCCACATGAAGGGTTACCTCGTGCGTAACGACCTGTCTGCTCGCAAACACTTCATCCGGAGACAACTACCCGCCATCGTCAAGATCCAGGTACGGGCCATCTGTGTCCTTTATCCTGCCCAAACCATTGGTGTGACGAAGGTAGACACAAAGTGCTGGAGTAACTCAGCGGGACAGGCAGCATCTCTGGAGAGTAGGAATGGGTAATGTTTCGTGTCTTCAGACCCGACTCGTCCCGAGAGATTTTGGCCCAAAAACGTCACCCATTCCTTCTCTCCAGAGATGCTGCCTGTTCTGCTGAGTTACTCCAGCATTTTTTTATTTTTTATTGAAAGCATATGTACAAATGATAATAAACGACAAACTGGTTACAGAGTTCTTACATAGCGTCAAATCAAAAAATATATAATAATAAATAGGGAAAGAAAGAGATAAGAGAAACTGTAAAGTAATAGAAAGAAAAAACAAAACAAGAAAGAAAAGAGATTACAAATATAAAGATTGTGGAGATATATCCGGGAGATGATGAGTACAGTTGTCCATCCAACCTTAAACTCAAGTTGTGACTATAATTTTGTGTTAAACCAGTTTACTTATTTACAAATTCAATAAATGGAGACCATATTTTTAAACATAGTTCCGGTTTGTCAATTAAGACAAATCTTATTTTTTCCAAATGCAAGGTCTCGGTTATTTCCGTAATCCACATTTTAATTGTGGGGGTTACTGGATTTTTCCAAAATGTAAGTATTGATTTTTTCGCAGTTATTAAACTGTAATCAAGAAAGCGTCTCTGTACAGCATTTTTGTGTATCTTTGGTATAAACCAGCATCTGCAATTCCTTCCTACACAAACCATTGGTGTTCCAGGTGTGTAACCACAGGCCGGTCTGACTATCTTGGGGTTAGGTTCATTATTGACTCCTCAAATTGTGCTTCTGATTTTCTTTTTTGTGTTTTTTGGAAGGAATTCTGTCCCTGATTTGTGTATTGGTCTTTATAACTTTTTAAAAAAAATTCTGATTATATGTTTCCTATAAATCTCTGTAAGGTGTCCTTGAGACCTCGGTATAAGGCGCCCGTAAATAAAATTCATTATTATTATTATTATTACCATGGTACAGTTACAAGCTTTTGTTTCCGTGCTTTCCAATCAAATTGGATAATACTGCATGTGAATAATATTAAACCAAAGTCAAGCTCAAAAGGTAGAACGAGGAGAAAGGCACAGAGTGCAGAATACACCTGTCAGCATTATAGCATGCATCACAGCAGAGCAAGGTGGCACAGCGCTAGAGTTGCTGCCTTGCAGCGCCAAGTTCGATCCTGACTACGGGTGCTGTCTGTACGGAGTTTGTACAATCTCCCTGTGACCGGGTGGGCTTTCTCCAGGTGCTCCGGTTTCCTCCCACACTCCAAAGACGCGCAGGTTTGTAGATTAATTGGCTTCAGTATAAATTGTAAGTTGTCGCCAGTGTGTGGTGTACGGGGTGATCGCTGGTCGGCACAGACTCGGTGGGCTGAAGGGCCTGTTTCTGTGCTGTACCTCTAAAGGGTAAAATGAAGTCTGAAGTCTATATGAAGTCCAATGTCTGCAAAGAGGTAGGCTGGCGAATCGGGACTGTACCCTAGCTTATGGAGGGACCGTTCAGAACTCGGTGGGCCGAAGGGCCTGTATCCGTGCTGTATCTCTATAAAGTCTAAACTGCGGAGGGTAGATTGGGAGCAGGTGTTACTGGATAAGACCACATCTGGCATGTGGAGGTTGTTTAGAAGCAAGTGGCCAGAATTCAAGATCAACGTCTTCACATGTGGAAGAAAGACAAAGGCAAGGTTCAGGAAACGTGGATGACGAGCGGGATTGTAAATCTAGTCCCAAAACAGAAGAGAAGGGTATGTGAGGTTCAGGAAGCAGAAATTGTGCAGGACCCTAGAGGAACACGAAGAAACAGGAAATCAGGAGCGTTCAAGGAGGCCATGAAATGTCTTTGTTGTTGGATTTTATACATGCACTAAAACTAACGGGGGAGCTGGGGCCCCATCGAGTCCACACCGACCAGCGATCCCCACACATCAACACTATTCTACACACATGAGGGACAATTCACATGATGGGGAGAAGGCAGGAGAATGGGGTTGGGAGGGAGAGATGGATAGAAACATAGAAAGTAGGTGCAGAAAGAGGCCATTCGGCCCTTCGAACCAGCACCGCCATTCATTGTGATCATGGCTGATCGTCCCCAATCAATAACCCCGTGCCTGCCTTCTCCCCATATCCCTTGACTCCACGAGCCTCTAGAGCTCTATCTAACTCTCTCTTAAATCCATCCATTGACTTGGCCTCCACTGCCCTCTGTGGCAGGGAATTCCACAAATTCACAACTCTCTGGGTGAAAAAGTTTTTTCTCACCTCAGTCTTAAATGACCTCCCCTTCAATCTTGAAAGGGACCTCCCCTTCAATCATGGCTAGATCAGCCATGATTGAATGTGGAGTAGACTTGATGGGCTGATTTGCCTAATGCTGCTCCTCTCACTTACTGCATGATCTTATGACCCTCGTGGATAAGGGGGGGGGATGTATGCTTGCGGCCAGAGGAAGTGGGCGAGGTACTAAATGAGTCCCGCGCCGTGGTGTTCACCAAGGAGAAGGCCAGGGAGGATGGCAAGATCAGGGAGGGCTATGGCAATATTCTTGAGCAACGTTTTCGTATTTGATTTCAGAGATACTTCACGGAAACAGGCCCTTCGGTCCACCGAGTCCGCGCCGACCAGCGATCCCCGCACACCCACACTATCCTACACACACGAGGGACAATTTACATTTATACCAAGCCAATTAACCTACAAACCTGTAGCACCCGGGGAAAAAACCCACGCGATCACGGGAAGAACGTACAAACGCCGTACAGACAGCACCTGTAGTCAGGATCGAACATGGGTCTCCGACACTGTAAGGCAGCAACTCTACCGCTGCACACCCCCTGCTTGCTTGCTCGTTATTCAGTTCCATTAACTCCCGACAGAAGCATCTATCGTGCCTTATCATGATAGATAATTGCAAGCTCCACATTTAATGTGCCCCAAAGGACTCCATGTTCACTCTGATGTAACAGTGGAACACTTTAAGTGCTGGAGTAACTCAGACGGGGGCAGATGGTATTCAAAACTGGCTTTGGCTAAAGGAGACGGAGGTTAGTGGTGGTTACTCTGGCTGGAGGTTTGTGTCCTGTGATATTAGGCAATAGACAATAGGTGCAGGAGTAGGCCATTCGGCCCCTCGAGCCAGCAACACCATTTCAATGTGATCATGGCTGATCATCCACAATCAGTACCCCGTTCCTGCTTTTCTCCCCATATCCCTTGACTCCACTATCTTTAAGAGCTCTGTCTGGCTCTCACTTGAAAGCATCTAGTGAACCGGCCTCCATTCCCTCTGGGGCAGAGAATTCCACAGACTCACAACTCTCTGTGTGAAAAGGTTTTTCCTCAACTCCGTTCTAAATGGCTTACCACTTAATCTTAAACTGTGGCCCCTGGTCCTGGACTCCCCCAACATTGGGAACATGTTACCTGCCTCTAGTGTATCCAAACCCTTAATAATCTTATATGTTTCAATAAGATGCCCTCTCATCCTTCTAAATTCCAGAGTATACAAGCCCAGCCGCTCCATTCTCTCAACATATGACAGTCCCGCCATCCCGGGAATTAACCTGGTGAACCTACGCTGCACTCACTCAATAACAAGAACGTCCTTCCTCAAATTGGGAGACCAAAACTGCACACAATACTCCAGGTGTGGCCTCACCAGGGCCCTGTACAACACCGGGCCTTGTGGTCTCACTAGGGCCCTATAGTTCTGGTGGAATCTGTGCTGGGACCTCTGTTGTCTGTAAGATTGGGATGAAAATTTTAGGGGATGTGATTACTACTTCTGTAGACAATACAAACGTTAGTGAGAGAGTCTGGGACCAGAGGCCGTAGCCTCAGAATAAAAGGACTTGCCTTCAAAGGAGATGAGGAGGAGTTTCTTTAGACAGAGGGTGGTGAATCTGTGGAATTCATTGCCACAGAAGGCTGTGGGGGCCAAGTCAGTGGATATTTTTAAGGCGGGAGATTGGTAGATTCTTGATTAGCACGTTTGTCATGGGGTTATGGGGAGAATACAGGCGAATGGGGTTGATAGGGAAAGATAGATCAGCCATGATTGAATGACGGAGTAGATTGATGGGCCGAATGGCCTAATTTAGGCGCCCTTAAAATAAAATCTATTATTATTATTATTATTAATTCTGCATTATCAAACATATGCACATTGCAGTATTATGGATTGTGGGGACGCAAAGTGCTGAATTAACTCAGCGGGACAGACAACATTTTCTGGAGAACATGGATAGGGGGCGTTTCAGGTCAGGATGCGAGGAACATTGGATTGTGAGGTTGTCAGGGAGAGTTACACCACAAGATTCCCTGGCTCCCCAGCCACTGAGTTTCTGGATTGTCGGAGTGGGGATTAACATTAGCATTACCGTTAACATAGAAACATAGAAAATTAGTGCAGGAGTAGGCCAATCGGCCCTTCGAGCCAGCATTGCCATCCAATATGATCATGGCCGATCATCCAAAACCAGTTCCACTTTCCTGCTTTCTCTGCATATCCTTTGATTCTGTTAGCCTGAAGATCCAATGTCAATGTACATGTTATTTTCCGGGATGGCGGGCCTGTCATATGCTGAGAGAATGGAGCAGCTGGGCTTGTTACACTCTGGAGTTTAGAAGGATGAGAGGGTACCTCATTGAAACATATAAGATTGTTAAGGGTTTGGACACGCTAGAGGCAGGAACATGTTCCTCATGTTGGGAGAGTCCAGAACCAGGGGCCACAGTTTAAGAATAAGGAGGTAAGCCATTTAGAACGGAGACGAGGAAACACTTTTTCTCACAGAGAGTGGTGAGTCTGTGGAATTCTCTGCCTCAGAGGGTGGTGGGGGCCGCTCCTCTGGATGCTTTCAAGAGAGAGCAAGATAGGGCTCTTAAAAATAGCGGAGTCAGGGGATATGGGGAGAAGGCAGGTACGGGGGTACTGATTGGGGATGATCAGCCATGATCATATTGAATGGCGGTGCTGGCTCGAAGGGACGAATGGCCTACTCCTGCACCTATTGTCTATTGTTAAATGTCAATCAGGTACATTCGCTCTGGTTTAAGAAAGCAAGGATCTAGAGGAATATATCCAGATCTAGAGGACAGAACGAAACTCAGCATGCATTTTGTTCTCTGCAGCTCATTGCCCAGAACAATAGTGGATGCAATTCAGGCCAAGAGGTCACCTATCCGTGTCCTCCACAGATACAGCCTGACCTACTGAGGTTCTTCCAGCACTTTGTGTCGATGCTGGCTGACCTGCTGAGTTACTCCAGTACTGTGTCTATTTTTTTCTAAGCAATTTCCGATATTACTTTCAAATGGATGAATATTTGTGAAGAATAGTGAAGGAAGCCCTTGGGGAATAATTCAGTAACTCTTTCAAAGAGCAGGCATCAGGAGCCAAATGGCCGCCTTCAGAGTTGTGTACTGTCCTGGAGCAAGAACTCAGTTTAGTTTAGATATACAGACCTTCGGCCCACCGGCGATCCCCGCACACTTACACCACCCTACACACATCAGGGACAATTTTACATTTACAATTATACCCAAGCCAATTAACCTACAAACCTGTACGTCAACGTAGTGTGGAAGGAAACCGAAGATCTCGGAGAAAACCCACGCAGGTCACGGGGAGAATGTAAAAACTCTGTACATACAGCACCAGTAGTCAGGATCGAACCCGGGGTCTCTGGCGCTGGGAGGTAGTGGCTCTACTGCTATGTCACCGTGCCCCCCCCCCCGACGTAACAAAACTCTGTCAGGTTTTTATGGCAAAGATGAAGGACATTGTTAATCAGAGCTGCCTGTCCCTTAAAACATGAAGCATTGTACCAGTGGATGTGGCTTCAGTGCTAACAAGCTCCTTTAACTCCTGGCCATTAGATCCTTTCACAAGAAATTGCAGAGTTGTGGAGGTAGCCCAGTCCGTCACACAGACCACACTCCCCACCATTGTAGATGTAGCCCAGTCCGTCACACAGACCACACTCCCCACCATTGTAGATGTAGCCCAGTCCATCACACAGACCACACTCCCCACCATTGTAGATGTAGCCCAGTCCGTCACACAGACCACACTCCCCACCATTGTAGATGTAACCCAGTCCATCACACAGACCACACTCCCCACCATTGTAGATGTAACCCAGTCCGTCACACAGACCACACTCCCCACCATCGACTCCATCTCCACTTCACGCTGCCTCGGGAAAGCAGACAACATAATCAAAGACTTGTCCCTGTCCCACCCTGGTCATTCCTTCTTCTCCCCGCTCCCGTCCGGCAGAAGGTACAGAAGCTTGAAGGCTCGCACCACCACACTCAGGAACAGCTTCTTCCCCTCTGTTATCAGGCTTTTGAACGGCCCTTCCATAAGCTAGGGTACTGTCCGATTCACTTCTAACTCATTGCGGACATTGGTCTCTGGAGCTGAAGCTCTACAATGCTGAGAACTATATTCTGCTCTCTGTATCTTCCCCTTTGCTCGAACTATTGTGGAGTTTAACCTGATTGTATTTATGTATAATATTATATGATGTGATGGGAAAGCATGCAGAAGAAAGCTTTTCACTCTACCTCGGTACACGTGACAATAATAAACCTAAAACTTCCAGTTGCTGTTGGAATATTAAATTATTCGCCATTCTTCCTTTGCTGCATTTAATTGCCCAAAGTAACAAGTTTAGTTTAAAGATACAGAGCGGAAACAGGCCCTTCGGCCCACCGAGTCCGCACCGAGCAGCAATCCCCGCACATTAACACTATCCTACACACACTAGGGACAATTTACATTTATACCAAGCCAATCAACCTGCAAACCTGTCCGTCTTTGGAGTGTGGGGAGGAAACCGGAGCTCCCGGAGAAAACCCACGCAGGTCACGGGGAGAAAGTGCAAACTCCGTGCAGACAGCACCCGTAGTCAGGATTAAACCCTGGTCTCTGGCGCTGTGAGGCAGCAACTCTACCGCTGTGCCGCTCTTGTGAGCAGCTTTATAAATTGTACTCCTGTGATGCGATGTGTATGAGGCAGGAAGTTATCAGCTCTTTTTATTTTTCAGTCACACTGGAGAGGTTGCAGACAAAGGAGGGATTACCAGACGAGACTCCACCACCTTCACGACAACACAGCATACGTAATTAAGGTACAGTGTGCTTGGTTACGGTCACTTTGTGCCAAGAACCATAGAAAATAGGTGCAGGAGGAGGCCATTCGGCCCTTCGAGCCAGCACCGCCATTCATTGTAATCATGGCCGATCGTCCCCAATTAATAACTCGTGCCTGTCTTCTCCCCATATCCCTTGACTCCACTAGCCCCTGGAGCTCCATCTAATTCTCTCTTAAATCCATCCAGTGATTTGGCCTCCACTGCCCTCTGTGGCAGGAATTCCACAAACTCACAACTCTCTGGGTGAAAACGTTTTTTCTCACCTAAATGGCCTCCCCTTTATTCTAAGACTGTGGCCCCTGGTTCTGGACTCGCCCAACATTGGGAACACTTTTCCTGCATTTAGCTTGTCCGGTCCATTTATAATTGTATATATTTCTATAAGATCCCCCCTCATCCTATTAAAGCGACAGTCTGGTGCGATGACCATCATGATTATTCCAAAGCATCTCCAGTGGTTTGTTGCAACTCTGTGTTGCTGGGCTCCTCGGACAAGATTGAAACCAGGGACAATTCACCGCATCCAGGCAGAGGTTGGGTGCGATGAGTAGCTCTCATTCCTCGTTGGGATGGGGAGCGGAGGTTTGAGGGAGATGAGGAACGGACGTGTGGGGCGGTGGGGAACGTAGGTATTCAGTGTCGGCTGCTCTGACACATGGGCGGCACGGTGACGCAGCGGGTAGAGCTGCTGCCTCACAGCGCCAGAGTTTGCTGTCTGTACGGAGTTTGCACGTTCTCCCCGTGACCTGCGTGGGTTTTCCCAGGTGCTCCGGTTTCCTCCCACACTCTAAAGGCGTACAGATCTGTAGGCTGATTGGATTGGTAAATTGTCACTAGTGATGGTAGGATAGTGTTAGTGTGCGGGGATTGCTGGTCGTTGGAGCAGAATGAGTCCATTCGGCCCATCGAGCCTGCTCCGCCATTCGATCATGGCTGATCTATGTTTCCCCCTCATCTCCATTCTCATGTCCTCTCCCCATAACTTTTGGTACCCGTACTAATTAAGAACCTATCAATCTCTGCTTCAAAAATACCCAATGGCTTGGCCTCTTCAGCCATCAGTGGCAATGAATTCCACAGATTCACCACCCTCTGACTAAAGAAATTCCTCCTCACCTCCATTCTAAAGATGCATTCTTAAATTCGGAGGCTGTGCCCTCTGGTTATAGACTCTCCCACTAGTGGAGACATCCTCTCCACATCCACTCTATCCAGGCCTTTTCATTATTCGATGCGTTTCAATGAGATCTCCTCTCAACCTTCTAATCTCCAGCGAGTACAGACCCAGTGCCATCACACACTCCTCATGCATTAACCCAGCGTTTCTCACCGGGGTTCCCCGGAGCGCTAGGGTTCCGCGAGCGGTCGCTAGGGGCTCCGAGAGAAATATTATTAATCTTTTCTTATTACTTTTTTTGTCCCGCCCCCTCCCCTGACATCAGTCTGCAGAAGGGTCTCGACCCGAAACGTCGCCCATTCCTTCTCTTCATAAATGCTGCCTCACCCGCTGAGTTACTCCAGCATTTTCTGTCTATCTTTAATCACACGTAAATGCATTTTTGAGTCATTATTGTGTTTAATTTCATATCGTAATTTTTTTTGCTTTGTTAATAAACTTTAGAAAAACGTACGTTTTTTTTTTTTTTGCTTAAACCAGTTATTAGAAAAATATATTATATTCTCCTTATGGACTTTCAGTTTATGAAAGAGAAAGAAAGAGATTAATAAAGATATATAATAATTTTTATGTAAGGGGTTCTCTGAGACGTGAAAATTATATCAAGGGATCCGCAAGGGTAAAAGGGTTGAGAAATGCTGCATTAACCCAATCATCCCTGGGATAATTCCCGTAAACCTTCTTGGGATCTTGTTTGATGCCAGCACATCCTTCCTCAGATATGGGACCCAAAACTGATCAATATAATATGCCTTCCTCTTCCTCTCTTCCATCTCTCCTTCCCCCCCACCCCCCCCCCCCCCCGCACCACCACAATCAGCCTGAAGAAGGGCACAGACCTGAAGCATCAACTATTCTTTCTAAGAGATGCTGCCTGACTCACTGAGTTACTCCAGCATTTTGTGTCTATCATCACAATATTCCCACAATGGTCCGACCATTTGATAAACTGTGCAGGAAGGAACTGCAGATGCTGGTTTAAGCCGAAGATAGACACAAAATGCTGGAGTAAGTCAGCAGGACAGGCAGCATCTCTGGCGAGAAGGAATGGGTGAAGTTTGGGGTCGAGACCCTTCTTCATATATTGTATATCATTGTCCTCTCAAAATGAATGTTAACATTGCTTGTGCCTTCTTGATAATTGCCTTCTTTGCTTTAACCGTTGCCAGATCCAGTCGTGGGTGAGAATGTGGCAGGCACGGAGGAGGTACAAGGCAAGGCTTCAGTACTTCAAGAGGAACGTAAGTCCTGATCAACATGAAGATGTGTCAAAGACGTTTGATGAGGGCAGAGCTGTAGATGTTGTGTATATGAACCTGCAAAGTCTGAAGAACATCAGCCAGAGATGCTGCCTGCCCCGCTGAGTTACTCCTGCATTTTGTGTCTATCTTGTGCAAAGTATTCAACAAGGTTTCACATGCTAGGCTGCTCTGGAAGGTTAAATCACATGGGACCCAAGGAGAGAAAGCTGAATGGATAGCAAATTGGTTTCATGGAAGGAAGCAGAGGGTGATGGTGGAAGGTTGCATCTCAGACTGGATGCCTGTGACTAGTGGTGTGCCTCAGGGTTCGGTGCTGGGCCCGTTACTGTTTGTCATCTACATCAATGATTTGGATGAGAACATACAGGGCAAGATTAGCAAGTTTGCCGATGATACAAAAGTGGGTGGTTTTGCAGATAGTGAAGATGGTTGTGAAAGATTGCAGCAGGATCTGGATCAGTTGTCCAGGTGGGCTGAGGAATAGTTGATGAATTTAACACAGTGAAATGTGAGGTGTTGCATTTTAGGACATCTAACAAGGGCAGGACCCACACAGTGAATGGTAGGATTCTGGGGAGTGTTGTAGAGCAGAGGGATCTAGGAGTGCAGGTGCATGGTTCCTTGAAGGTGGAATCGCAGGTAGATAGGGTGGTCAAAAAGGCTTCCGGCACATTGGCCTTCATCGGTCAGAGTGTTGAGTATAGAAGTTGGGAGGTCATGTTGCAGTTGTATATAAGATGTTGATGAGGCCGCATTAAGAGTATTGTGTTTAGTTCTGGGCACCATGTTGTGGGAAAGATGTTGTCAAGCTGGAAATGGCACTGAGAGGATTTACGAGGATGTTGCCAGGACTAGAGGGTCTGAGCTACAGGGAGAGGTTGAGCAGACTGGGACTCCTTGGAGCGCAGGAGGATGAGGGGTGATCTTATTACGGTGTACAAAATCATGAGAGGAATAGATCAGGTACTCCGAGTCTCTTACCTAGAATAGGGAATCGAGGACCAGGGGAAGGGGAAAAGATTTAATAGGGATCTGAAGGGTAACTTTTTCACACAAAGGGTGGTGGGTGTATGGAACGAGCTGCCAGAGGAGGTTGCTGAAGCGGGGATTATCGCAACATTTAAGAAACAATTAGACGGGTACATGGATAGAACAGGTTTAGAGGGGTATGAGCCAACACAGGCGGGTGGACTACTGTAGCTGGGACATGTTGGCTGGTGTTGGCGAGTTGGGCCGAAGGGCCTGTTTTCACGCTGTACCACTCTATGACTCTAATGTGCAAGAAAGAAAGACACTGATGAACATTTGACCATTTCAGTTCTATCGAAGGAGCGCGCCTTTTGGGGTTCAAAACTAGTATTTTATTTTGATCCTATTTCCTTGAAAGCTCAAAGAGGTGGAAGGAGTAGCTGTGAGATATCAAGATGATATCAAGATTGATAGATTCTTGATTAGTACGGGTGTCGGGGGTTGTGGGGAGAAGGCAGGAGAATGGGTAGGCACAAAATGCTGGAGTAACTCAGCGGGTCAGGAGAGAAGGAATCTCCGGAGAGAAGGAATGGGTTTCGGGTCGAGACCCTTCTTCAGACCCTTCTGCAGGAGAATTCTTCAGACTGATTGTGTATGTGTGTGTGTGGGAGGGGGGGGGGGGGTTGACAGGCAGGTAGTTGAAACAAAGGCCAGAGATTGAAGCAGAAGGTGTGGGACAAATGGATTGAAGTCCCAAATTGTGAAGCCAGAGGAAGGAATGAAGGATGAGGGAGACGAGAGAAATAAGGAGCGAGTTCAGGTGGGGGAAGAAAGAGGGGTGGGTGCTGGGGAGGAGGTGTTTGTTAGAGGTCATCTAATTCAGTGTTGATACCGTTGGGTTGTAAGCTGTACCCAAGTGGAATACGAGGTGCTGTTCCTCCAGTTTGCAGGTAGCCTCACTCTGGCAATGGTGGAGGCCCAGGCCAGTATGGGAAGGGGAAGGGGAGTTAAACTACAAACCGCGGAAGAGCTGCAGCCTTACAGCGCCAGAGACCCGGGTTCGATCCTGACTGTACGAAGTTTGCACGTTCTCCCTGTGTCCGCTATAACTGAAATCTGCTATATGGAGGTCTGTTATTGCGAGGGTTTAATGAACTGGTGATTGTACTTTTCTAGGAAGGCTTAGATGAACAAGATCAAAATACTCGTTCTCACCCAGCAAACAGCTAACACTGGCCAGTTTCCTTTTTCATCTTTACGTTTTTGCATATCTTTCATTTCTTTGTTCTATAATCTCTCTACATCACTGTCGATATCTCTCGCTCCCTTCCCCCCCCTCCCCCCTGAAGAAGGGTCCTGACCTGGAACGTCACCTTTTCCATTTCTCCAGAGATGCTTAAAGTCAGTAAGAAAGAACTGTAAATGCTGGTAAAATCGAAGGTATGTACAAAATGCTGGAGTAACTCAGCGGGTGGGGCAGCATCTCTGGAGAGAAGGAATGGGCTTCCTTCTCTCCTGAGATGCTTGCTGCCTGTCCCGGTGAATTACTCCAGCATTTTGTGTCTATCTTCAGTTGAAACCAGCATCTGTGGCCCCTTCCTACACATCAAAGTGTGCAAGCCTTTTTGTCCCACCATTTCCATCAGCAAGTGCGACCTGTTCCACTTGTAGGCCTGGCAGAGCTTGCCTGCGCTCCCAGTCATGTGGTTCCCTGCATAATCTAACAACTCAATTTCTTGCGATCCCGCAGATTGCTGCAGTGGTTAAGATCCAGGCATTCGTCAGAGCAAATAAGGCCAGGGGAGACTACAAGATGCTGGGTAAGTGACAAACCCAGGCATGTTGTGTGGATTACAAGTACTTCTTTGAATTTGGCAGTGGTTTCCTTTCTGTAAGCATTACCAGCTGCTGCCATTTCGCCTCGAGAGCTCGCGATCCAGAAGATGCCATTTGGGTTTCACAACTCGTTCATATTTCATTTTGTTCCAATTTCCCTCAAAGCTCCGACAGCTGGAAGCACTAAGGGCCCGATTTGTCGAGCGTGTGCAGTACATTGTCAACGTCTCTGCGCGTCGACGTGCTTGTGGGTTTCCAGTCACGGTGCTGAGGGTTTGTGCATGACCCCGTACGCAGACTCGAGTGCCGAGTCCGATCACGGCAACACTGTGGAGGAAGCAACTGCAGATGCTGGTTTACACCGAAGATAGACGCAAAATGTTGGAGTAACTCAGCGGGACAGACAGCGTCTCTGGAGTTTAAGAAGGAACTGCAGATGCTGGAAAATCGAAGGTAGACAAAAGTGCTGGAGAAACTCAGCGGGTGCAGCAGCATCTATGGAGCGAAGGAAATTGGCCCGAAACGTTGCCTATTTCCTTCGCTCCATAGATGCTGCTGCACCCGCTGAGTTTCTCCAGCACTTTTGTCTACCAGCGTCTCTGGAGAGAAGGAGTGGGTGACATGTCGGGTTGAGGCCCTTCTTCAGACTTCAAGAAGGGTCTCGACCCGAAACATCACGCATTCCTTCTATCCAGAGACGCTGCCTGTCCCACTGAGTTACTCCAGCATTCAAGAGTCAAGAGTGTTTTATTGTCATGTGTCCCAGATAGGACAATGAAATTCTTGCTTGCTGCAGCACAACAGAATATGTCAACATAGTACATAACGGGAGAAAAAAAGTCCAGTGTGTGTGTACACACATGCACACATACTCAATAAATAGATAAATATAGTGCAATAATAATAATAGTCTGTTGCAGTTCAGAGCTTATTTGTTGTTGTGTTTAATAGCCTGATGGCTGTGGAGAAGTAGCTCTTCCTGAACCTGGGCGTTACAGTTGTTAGGCTCCTGTACCTTCTTCCCGATGGCAACGGTGAAATGAGTGTGTGGCCAGGATGGTGTGTGGGTCTCTGATGATGTTGGCTGCCTTTTTGAGGCAGCAACTGCGATAGATCCCTTCAATGGTGGGGAGGTCAGAGCCGGTGATGGACTGGGCAGTGGTCACGACTTTTTGCGGTCTTTTCCGCTCCTGGACGTTCAAGTTGCCGAACCAGGCCAGGATGCGCCCAGTCAGTGCGACAGCATGGTCTTGCTGCATCGACTGGGTCGCTGAGGCACCTGAACCATCCTACCAACAACTAGAGAGCAGTCCTGAATTACTATCTACCTCAATGGAGACCCTCAGACTATCTTTGATCGGACTTTACTGGCTTTATCTTGCATTAAATGTGTTGTGTATCTGCACACTGTGAATGGCTTGATTGTAATCATGTATTTATCTTTCTGCTGACTGGATAGCACGCAACAAAAGCTTTTCACTGTACCTCAGTACACATGACAATAAACTCAACTAAATAAACAAACCAAGGTCGGGCCTAACTGGACTGGGCTTGGGTGGTGCAGCGGTAGAGTCATTCAGCATGGAAACAGACCATCTGACCCAACTTGCCCACGCCAACCAACATACCCCATCTCCACTGGTCCCACTTGCCTGCTTTTGGCCCATATCCCTCTAAACCAAGGATTCCCAACCTGGGGTAAATTTCACTTACCCCAGGGGGTAAATTTGTTGCTTCTGGATTTGTACACATTTTTTCTCATTGACTGACTGTGTTTGGTTCCGGTTCATAAATAAGTGAAATAACATTGTTATGTGCTATTAAAGTTGCCGGGGTAAACGGAATGAAAAAAGTTGGGAACCCCTGGTCTAAACCCACTCTATCTGCATAGGCAGCGCCTTTACCACCTCAGGCAATTGAGGAAATTCAGAGTCTCTCTGAGGATCCTTCAGTGCTTCTACTCTGGGGCTGTGGAAAGCATCTTGTCCGGAAACATCACGATTTGGTTTGGGAACTGCTCTGCCCAGGACAAGAAGGCTCTGCAGAGAGTAGTGCGTTCGGCCGAACGCCCTATGGGAACTACACCCGCCCCTCTGCAGGAACTATACATCAGAAGGTGCAACTCCTGAGCCAACAAGATTATGGGAGACCCCTTCCACCCCAGCAACGGACTGGTCCAGATGCTACGGTCAGGCAAACGCCTCCATTGCCATGCTGTAAGAACGGAGAGGATGAGAAGGAGTTTCTTCCCAGAGACCATTAGGACTGTAAACTCCTCTCCCCAGGGACTAACTTTACTGGACCATTATACTGTTGTGTGGTGTCTTTTTAACATTGCTGTTTTTTTCCTTTACTTCCCTCCCACAAATATGTAATATGTGATTCTGTTCCATTCTGTTTGTAGTTTGTTTGTTTGTTTTTTTGCACAAAGTCCACGAGCATTGCCACTTTAAATTTTACTGCACATCTCGTATGTGTATGTGACGAATAAACCTGACTTGACCTTGAACATTGTGATAGTACCGGCCTCAACTACCTCCTCCAGCAGCTTGTTGCGTACATCAACCATAGTTGCTGCCTTCCAGAGCCAGAGGCCCGGGTTTGATCCTGACTATGGGTGTTGTACGGGGTTTTACGTGTGTGTGTGTGTGTGCGTGCGTTAGCGGTCCAGGCGCAGATCCCTGCGGAAGTCCACAGGTCACGGAGCTCCAGCCCCCTCTGTCTTCCATCAGTAAACCAGTTCTGGACCCATACGACCAAGTTAATCTCGTGCATCTTAATCTTCTGGATCTGCTTTGGGATTTTCTTAAATCTGACTGGCCAAAGACGTTTTGTGCCCCCTTTTGGCCCTTCTAATTGACTTCTTTCCTCATTTCTCATCTCCCTCAAATGCCCTGTTTGATTCCATCCTCTTAAATCTTGCTTGCACTTCCTTTTCCCAAATTGACAATCCCTTTGGTCATCCAAGGTTCCCTGACCTTGCCACCCATCCCCCCCCCTCCTCAATGCCGGTTCTAAATTTTGATGAACTGGTCTTTAAACGACTCCCACATGTCAGAACCAGGGGCCTACAGTTTAAGAATAAGGGATAAGCCATTTAGAACAGAGATGAGGAAACACTGTTTCACACAGAGAGTCTGTGGAATTCTCTGCCTCAGAGGGCATTGGAGGCAGGTTCTCTGGATACTTTCAAGAGAGAGTTAGATACTCTTAAAGATAGCAGAGTCAGGGGATATGGGGAGAAGGCAGGAACGGGGTACTGATTGGGGATGATCAGTAATAATAATAATAATAATGGATGGGATTTATATAGCGCCTTTCTAATACTCAAGGCGCTTTACATCGCATTATTCATTCACTCCTCAGTCACACTCGGTGGTGGTGAGCTACTTCTGTAGCCACAGCTGCCCTGGGGCAGACTGACGGAAGCGTGGCTGCTAATTTGCGCCTACGGCCCCTCCGACCACCACCAATCACTCACACACATTCACACGCAGGCAAAGGTGGGTGAAGTGTCTTGCCCAAGGACACAACGACAGTATGCACTCCAAGCGGGATTCGAACCGGCTACCTTCCGGTTGCCAGCCGAACACTTAGCCCATTGCGCCATCTGTCGTCCGATCACATTGTAATGGCGGTGCTGGCTCGAAGGGCCGAATGGCCTACTCCTGCACCTATTGTCTATTGTCTATCGTCAGATGTACACCTACCTAATAACAATTGCTCCCAGTGTACTCTTCCGAGCTCCTGCCGAATAACATTGTACTTTGCTGTACTCCAGTGTGGTGCTTTCCAGCCATCTCCCTTTTCACATCAATCTTAAAATCTATCACTATCTTGCAAAATGCTCTTCCACTGCAACACCAGTCTCCTGGCCAGGCTCATTTCCCAACACAAGTATGTTCCCTTCTTGGTTTCGACTATCCACATACTGTTTCAAGGAACTCTCTTGAATAAACTTCACAAATTCTGTGCCCCGTCTCAGCCTCTGGCACCAAGCGGAGGCTGGCCCTGGACAGTGGAGGAGGCCCTGGACAGAAAGGTCAGTGTGAGAATGGGGAGGGGAGTTAAAGAGTTGAGCAACCGGGACATCACATGGGGCCAAGGTGGACTGAGCGTAGGTGTTCATCGCTGAACACTTAGACGATTGACAATTGTTAGTTAATTTTCAAAGTATGTTTACAGTGGTACTCTCGTTTCCGATAGACAATAGGTGCAGGAGTAGGCCATTCGGCCCCTCGAGCCAGCACTGCCATTCACTGTGATCATGGCTGATCATCCACAATCAGTACCCCGTTCCTGCCTTCTCCCCATATCCCTTCACTCCACTATCTTTAAGAGCCCTATCTAACTCTCTCTCTTGAAAGTATCCAGAGAACCAGCCTCCACTGCCTTCTGCAGCAGAGAATTCCACAGACTCACAACTCTCTGGGTGAAAACGTTTTTCCTCATCTCTGTTCTAAATGGTCTACCCCTTATTCTTAAATTGTGGCCCCTGGTTCTGGACTCCCCCAAATCGGGAACATGTTTCCTGCCTCTAGCATGTCCAATCCCTTAATAATCTTATATGTTTGAATGAGATCCACTCTCATCCTTCTAAACTCCAGAGTACACAAGCCCAGCCGCTCCATTCTATCATTTTGTCCCATTTTGCCCATGCAATGCAATTCATCACTCGCATTAGATTCAATTTGCATCATGGACCTACGTGTAATAGCAATAGCACCTGTAGATTGGGATTGGTACAGATGTGGCCTTGATGAATAGCATGGACATTGTGGGCCGAAGGGCCTGTTTCTCTGCTGCACCACTCAATGAAAATAAAATGTTGAGGAAGGAACTGCAGATGCAAGTAACCCTTGCTTTCCCTCTCTCTCCGTCCCTCCCCCCATGCTAGCTCTCCAACTAGATCCACTATCCTCCTGATTGAATATTACTGATTGTATGCCTCGCTGTCACGTTCCCCTTTGATCTGTGTTTTCGCACCTTACCCTTCCATATCTCGGTGTCTCGCTCTCCCCTGATTATCAGTCTGAAGAATGGTCTCGACGCGAAATGTCACCCAGTCCTTCTCGCTATGGTGAGTCTGTGGAATTCTCTGCCTCAGAGGGCGGTGGAGGCAGGTTCTCTGGATACTTTCAAGAGAGAGCTAGATAGGGCTCTTAAAAAATAGCGGAGTCAGGGGATATGGGAGAAGGCAGGAACGGGGTACTGAGTGGGGATGATCAGCCATGATCACATTGAATGGCGGTGCTGGCTCGAAGGGCCAAATGGCCTACTCCTGCACCTATTGTCTATTGTCTAGAGATGCCGCCTATGTTACTCCAGCCTTTTTAATGTCGAAAATAAAATCTGTTTCTCCCCAGTCCATGCCAGAAACCCTCCTCTGAATGTGGTGCGGAAGTTTGCCCACCTCTTGGAGCAGAGCGACTACGACTTCCGCGAAGAGTGGGAGTTGATGCAACTGCGGGAGGAGGTGGTTCAGCGCATCCGCTCCAGTCGCCAACTGGAGCAAGACCTCAACGTCATGGACATCAAGATCGGGCTGCTGGTGAAGAACAGGATCACCTTGCAGGTAAGAAGGTGCTCTGTCTCTTCAGCCCAGGAGACGTTGGTGGACCTGCTATTTCCCTGGTTGCTTCCAATATGGTTATGTACAGTAGAACATTTGTACAGGAGTTGCAGCGGTCGGCAGTCAAGGTGCCGACCCCTGCAATCTCATCTGACAGCTGGAGTTGAATTATAAAGACGGGTTGTATGCGTCATTAGTTTGGATGTTTAAGGAGTGTGGGTATCTAATTTACCTGTCTGTTTTTCTGTTTTGGGCAGCACAGGGGTAGAGTTGCTGCCTCACAGCGCCAGAGACCCGGGTTCGATCCTGAGTACGGGTGCTGTTCTCCCGTGACCTGCTTCCGTTTTCTCCGGGAGCTCCGGTTTTCTCCCACACTCCAAAGACGTACCGGTTTGTAGGTGAATTGGCTTGGTATAATTGTAAAATTGTCCCTAGTGTGTGTAAGAATGTTTAAGAGAGAACTGCAGATGCTGGAAAATCGAAGGTAGACAACAATGCTGGAGAAACTCAGCGGGTGAGGCGGCATCTATGGAGCGAAGGAATAGGTGACGTTTCGGGTCAAGTCCCTTCTTGAACTCAAGAACAAGGTTCAAGGTTTACACCCCAGTGGTATGAACATTGACTTCTCCAATTTCAGGTAGTTCTTGCTTTCTCCCTCCTTCCCCTCCCCTTCCCTGTTCTCCCACAGCCCACTGTCTCCGCCTCTTCCTTTCTTCTTCCGCCCCCCACTCCACATCAGTCTGAAGAAGGGTCACCTATTCCTTCGCTCCATAGATGCTGCCTCACCCGGTGAGTTTCTCCAGCATGTTTGTCTGCCCAGTGTGTGTAGGATAGTGTTACCGTGCGGGGATCGCTGGTCGGCACGGACTAGGTGTGCCCAAGGGCCTGTTTCCGCACTGTATCTCTAAACTAAACTAAACTCTCCTCTCGCAATAACGGACCTCCATAAAGCAGTTGTCAGTTATAGAGGTCCGAGGCTCCCATTGCAACCCCCCTCCACCAAACTTCTGCCAGTTATCCAGCGAGCTGGCGTTACATGGCATGGTTCTGATTGTGGCAGCAGCATGGGCGAGCGGCATGATGGCGGCCGTGGGTACTGGACCCGTCTCTGGCGCACTGCCTGTGTCTCTGTGGCTCCCTGGGCCGTGAGTTGCCTCTTGTTTTAAACACCCCAACGCCGTTTTTCTTTCCTCCCAGATTTGGATTAAACTTGGCTCTGATATAGCGGACAGCCGGCAATAACGGACACCAGCCTCCCAACGTCATCCGTTATTGTGAGGAATTACTGTGTTGCAAGAATTATAGCGGCCATTACAGAATATAGGGGAAGCAGAAGAGAGAATCAGAAAAGCCTAAAAGGTCATTTAACAGGAGCAAAATTAGGCCATTTGGCCCATGTACTCCGCCATTCACTCATGGCTGATCTATCTCTCCCTCCTAACCTCATTCTCCTGCCTTCTCCCCATAACCTCTGACACCCGTACTAATCAAGAATCTATCTCTGCCTTAAAAATATCCACTGACTTGTGGACTCCACAGCCGTCTGTGGCAAAGAATCCCACAGATTCACCACCCTCTAACCAAAGAAATTCCTACTCATCTCCTTCTTAAAGGAACGTCATTTAATTCTGAGGCTGTGACCTCTAGTCCTAGACTCTCCCACTAGTGGAAACATCCTCTCCACATCCACTATCCAAGCCTTTCACTATATGGTACATTTTAATGAGGTTTCCCCCCCTCCCCTCATTCTTTTAAATGGCCCATTCTTCTAAAGTTGTCATGAAATATCCTTGGTGAGTGGGATTAAGGAAAATCCAAAGAAATGTTTCTACATTCGTTAAAATGGGAGGGCAAGGATTAAAGAAGGAATCAATGCCTGGAGTCAGAGAAAGTGGTGAGGTACTAAATAAGTACTTTGCATTGGTGTTTACAAAAGGGGAGGACATGGATCATCACAAAATGCTGGAATAACTCAGCAGGTCAGGAAGCATCTGTGAAGAAAAGGAGTAGGTGATGTTTCAGGTCGAAACCTTCTTCACATCCGATTCTTCAGGTGCTCCAGCATTTTGTGTCTATCTTTGATTTGATTTATGATTTGATTTAACTTATTGTCATTGTCTTCAATAAGAGACAACGAAATTCTCTTTCCCTTACAGTCATACAAAAAATATCTTCGGTGTAAGCCGGCATCTACAGTTCTACGTGCTGGTTTAAACCGAAGATAGACACAAAAAGCTGGAGTGACTCAGCGGGACAGGCAGCACCTCTGGAGTGAAGGAATGAGTGATGTTTCGGGTCGAGACCCTTCTTCAGACTGGGTAGGGATAGGAAAAATGAGAGATATGGACGATAATGTAGAGAGATAAAGAACAATGAATGAAAGATATGCAAAAATGTAAAGATGATAAAGGATACCGGCCATTGTTAGCTGTTTGTTGGGTGAAAACGAGAAGCTGGTGCGACTTGGGTGGGGGAGGGATAGAGAGAGAGGGAATGCCGGGGCTGCCTGCAGTTAGAGAAATCAATATTCTTACCGCTGGGGTGTAAGCTGCCCAAGTGAAATATGAGATGCTGTTTGACCAAATTGCGTTTAGCCTCACTCTGACAATGGAGGTGACCTAGGACAGAAAGGTCAGTGTGGGAATGGGAAGGGGATTAAAGTGTTTGACAACCGGGAAATCAGGAAGGTTCAGGCGGGCTGAGCGAATGTGTTCAGTGAAACGATCGCCCAGTCTGCGTTTGGTCTCGCCGATGTATAAGAGTCCACATCTTGAACAGCGACTGTCGGGGTCCCTGGACAGAGTCGAGAGACCCCGACGACTCGAGTTAAGAGAGATGACTGGTGGAGGAGGAAAGAACTACAGATGCTGGTTTAAATCAAAGGTAGGCGCAAAAAGCTGGAGTAACTCAGCAGGACAGGCAGCATCTCTGGAGTGACGGAATGGGTGAGGTTTCGGGTCGAGACCCTTCTTCAGTCTGATGTCAGGGGAGTGGGCGGTACAGAGATAAAATGTAGTCGGAGACAATACAACTGGTGGGAGAACTGGGAAGAGGCAAGGGGATGGAGAGAGAGAGGGAAAGCAAGGGTTAGAGAAGTCAATGTTCATACCGCTGGGGTGTAAGCTGCCCAAGTGAAATATAAGGTGCTGTTCCTCCAATTTGCCCTGGGCCTCACTCTGACAATGGTGGAGGCCCAGGACAGAAAGGTCAGATTGGGGG
>JAXLNO010000110.1:378613-427657 GCA_038087875.1 Malacoraja senta | reverse complement strand
TTTGGCTCGCTGATCTCTAGTTCCCAGGCTTTTCCCTGCGGCCCTCCTTAACTAGAGGCACAACAGTTAATCATCCACCATGGCATCTCACCATGTCTAATGGTGATTTTTTATATCTCAGCCGGGCACCTGCAATTTTTTTCAGTAGCTGTAGATCCGGGGGAGATGAGAATGAGAATTGGGTCTGGCAGCATGGTAATGTGCCAGAAAGAGAAGTGATGGTGCTTACATACTAAGTCGTGGATAAGTAGTGGGCTTGCATACTCTGGAAATGTAGAAGGATGAGAGGATATCTTATTGAAACATGTAAGATTATTCGGGGGTTTTTTTTGTTGTTGTTTTTTTAAAATAAAAATATTAATTCAATTATTAAAAAATAATATTTACACTACAATAAAACAAGCCAGAACCCACCACCATAATACAATACAAACATATATCCACGATACAGCTATGATACAATTCTTATTGAGGATACATTCAACACTCTGCGGAGCCCAGCGGTCCTGGAACTCCCTCATGGTGCCTGTGGACAGGGCGTATTCCCTTTCAAACCGCACCCGGGCACGGACGTATCCCCGGAAAAGGGGCAGGCAGCCGGCTCGGGTAGAGCCCTCCACCGCCTGGCGCCTTGACTCACGGATGGCCAGCTTGGCCAAGCCCAGGAATTATTCAGGGTTTGGACACGCTAGAGGCAGGAAACATGTTCCCGATGTTGGGGGAGTCCAGAACCAGAGGTCACACAGTTTAAGAAAAAGGGGTAAGGCATTTAGAACGGAGAAGAGGAAACACTTTTTCACACAGAGAGTTGTGAATCCGTGGAATTCTCTGCCTCAGAAGGTGGTGGAGGTCGGTTCTCTGGAGGCTTTCAAGAGAGAGTTAAGGGCCTGTGCCACTTGACGATTTTTTTCGCCGACTGCCGGCGTCATATCAGTGTCGCCAAAAGATTTTGAACATTTCAAAATCCAGCGGCGACAAAGAAAATGTTGCGACACTTGAAAAAACACCGCGCGTCTTACGTCATCACGCCGCAAATTTTTGATGACCTGATACGTCAGTCAATGATACCGGCAGTCGTGGAAAAATCGGCAAGTGGGACAGGCCCTTTAGATCGGGCTCTTAAAGATAGTGGAGTCAAGGGTTATGGGGAGAAGTCAGGAACGGGGTACTGATTGTGGATGATCAGCCATGATCACATTGAATGACGGTGCTGTCTCGACGGGTCGAATGGCCTATTCCTGCACCTATTGTCTATTGTCTATAAAGACTTCACAAGGGAATAATTGCAGGCTATGGGGCGGCTGTGGGAGGTGGGTGGATGGGTGAAAAACTTGCCTGGGCTTGGTGCTGTCCATGAAATCTAATCTTCGTCTTCCTCTCACTCTGGACAAGGTACGGAATGAGGTACACGGCAAAAGTGCTGAAGAGCTCACTGCGGGAGAGGTTCCCAGGCGCCACCGAAGAGGAGTTGCTGAAGGTAAGTCCTTGGCAGTGGCCGTGGAATCCCCCTCAGTCCCAGGCCACGTTCCACAATGCCCCATGACACATTTCAGCAATCGTGGGCTGCCCCTTTCCTGCTGCCTGCCCCACTCCAGCACTTTGTGTCTATAATACAATACAATAATACTTTATTAGCCAAGTATGTTTTGCAACATATGAGAAATTTCATTTACCAAGTCAGTCATACAATAAAAAGCAACGGAACACACAAAAATACATTTTAACATAAACATCCACCACAGTGACTCCTCCACATTCATGGAAACATAGAAAATAGGTGCAGGAGGAGGCCATTTGGCCCTTCGAGCCTGCACTGCCATTCATTGTGATCATGACTGATCATCCACAATCAGTAACGCGTGCCTGCTTTCTCCCCAAATTCCTCACTGTGATGGAAGGCGAAAAAAAAGTTAAATCTCTTCCCTTTGTTCTCCCGCGGTCGGGGGCCTCAAGCCTTCCGTTCAAGGGGTGATCTTGACTCCCGTAGCCGGCGCCGTTTGGGCCCTCCGCATCGGGGCGATCAAGCTCCTGCATCGGGGGGGGGGGGGGTGTCAGCTCCCCCGCGTCGGCGATCGGACCCGAGGTCGGGGCTGGTCGTTGCAGCTCCCCGACTCGGCCTCTCCCGAGACTGCGAGCTCTCGATGGTGAAGTACGCAGGCGATCCCAGGCAAGGGACGGGCTCCGATGTCAAGTTCAATGCCCGCAGTGGGCCCAAATCGTCTGTAACTCTACGACAGCCTCGTCCTCTGTTGTTGCAGGTGGTGGGGAACCTGCTGTACTACCGCTACATGAACCCTGCCGTGGTGGCCCGGACGGCTTCGACATCATCGACGTGACGGCGGGGGGTGGTCTCCACGCGGACCACCGCCGCAACCTGGGCTCCATCGCCAAGCTGCTCCAGCTCGCCGCCTCCGGTAAAACCCTTGAGGGAGAGAACGCTCAACTCCGCACCATGGCCGACTACTTGCTCCAGGCCCAGCAAAGATTCAGGTCTCCACTTTCTCCCCTTTTCCTCCAAATGTTTTTTATAGACAATAGACAATCCGTTCGGTTTATTGTCACTGTACCGAGGTAGAGTGAAAAGCTGTTCGTTGCGTGCTAACCACTCAGTTGGAAGACAATAAATAGGGCCATTCTTTGGAAAGTGAACCAACGTGTCACACACGTGACCAGATGTCACCCCATACATTTAAGAAAATTATTGTAAGAGATTAATCTTATTCATTGCTATTTTCCTATCTACAGAACTACAATGCATGTCTGCTAAAGATATGAACATTCTAGCTTCTTAAAATTCACGGAGTTTGTAAGATAAAACTGAGCTATGATAAAAAAAAAGCTTCCGTGAATCACACACGTGACCAGTCATATTTGACCTCTGACCCCAAACAAACATTGTGAGCATAACACAAAAATTTCACTTGATAAACTTTGGAAAAAAATATGGATCCTATATACATACAAAACAATATACCTGCAATGCTTTCAGAATTAGAAGAGATGTATTTCACAATTTGTCATATATTTGGCCACACACGTGACTAAGAATGGCCCAATACATGATTACATGAGCCACCCGCAGGGTGCAGATGCATGGTAAAGGGAACAAAGTGAATAGCGTTTCGTGCAAGATAAAGCCAGTAAGGGCCGATCAAACACAGTCCGAGGTCTCCAATGAGGCAGGTCCGCTCTCAGTTGTGATAGGATAGTTCAGTTGCCTGATAACAGCTGGGGAAGATAGACACAAAAAGCTGGAGTAACTCAGCGAGTCAGACAGCATCTGTGAAAAAAAGGAATAGGTGACGTTTTGGGTCGAGACACTTCTGAAGAAGGGACTCGATCCAAAATACCACCTATTCCTTTCTCCCACTGAGTTACTCCAGCTTTTTGTGTCTATCTTTGGTTTAAACCAGCATCTGCAGTTCCTTCCTATACAACAGCTGGGAATACATGATTACAACCGAGCCATGTGTATAGACACATGATAAGGCATGACGTTTAGTGCAAGGTAAAGCCAGTAAAGTCCGATCAAAGAATAGTCCCAGGGTCGCCAATGAGGTAGATAGTAGTTCAACGCTGCTTTCTGGTTGTGATAGGAATGGTTCAGTTGCCTGATAACAGCTGGGAAGTAACTCCCTGAATCTGGAGGTGTGTGCGTTTGTTTTCACACTTCTGTACCTTTTTGCCCGATGGGAGAGGGGAGAAGAGGGAGTGACCGGGAGTGAGACGGGTCTGTGATTATGCTGCTGGCCCTGCCGAGGCAGCGCGAGGTGTAGATGGAGTCAGTGGAAGGGAGTTGGTTTGTGTGATGGTCTGGGCTGGGTCAACAATTCGCTGCAATTTATTTCATCCCGGCATTGACTCTCTACATTGTGGTGTTTAGTCGAAGCAAAGAAATGCAGAAGCTGTTTACAAAAAAGACACAAAGTGCTGGAGTAACTCAGCGGGTCAGCAGCATCTATGGAGAAAAAGGATAGGTGGTGTTTTGGGTCAGAACTCTTCTTCAGACTGAAAGTAAAACTGGGGGAAACTAGAGGTAGAACAAATCAGAACCAGCACCAATGGCCCAGGAGCCCACAATGGTCCATTGTTGGCTGTGGAGGAGGTGATAACAAAGGGATACGAGCAGGACGGCTAGGGTGGGCTGAGAGAGAGCGAGAGAGGGGGAAAGCAAGGGTTACCATTGGTGCCGGCTCTGGTTTGTGCTGTACCATTTCATACTTCTATTTCCCTCTCCCCCAACTCTCAGTCTGAATAAGGGTCTTGACACAAAACATCACCTAATTCCTTTTCTCCAGAGATGCTCCAGCCATGGTCATATTGAATGGCGGTGCAGGCTCGAAGGCCGAATGGCCTACTCCTGCACCTATTTTCTATGTTTCTATGCTGCCTGACCCGCTGAGTTACCCCAGAATATTGTGTAAACCAGCATCTGCAAAACAATGCAATACAATACAATACAATATACTTTATTAGCCAAGTATGTTTTGCAACATACGAAGAATTTCATTTGCCAAGTCAGTCATACAAATAAAAAGCACCAGAACACACAAAACACATTTTAACATGAACATCCACCACAGTGACTCCTCCACATTCCTCACTGTGATGGAAGGCGAAAAAAAATTCAGTCTCTTACCTTCTTTGTTCTCCCGCGGTCGGGGCCTCGAGCCCTCCGTTGACGGGACGAACTTGCGGCGGCGTTTGGGCCCTCCACGTCGGGGCGATCAAGCTCCCGCATTGGGGGGATGTCAGCTCCCCGCACCGAGCTATTGGACCCCCGGGTCAGGGCTGGTCGAAGCTTTTGCATCGTTGGAGCTCCCGACATTGTATTGTAGCGTATAGATGAGTGGTACACTTTGGAAGAGAGAGTAGGGCAGGGTAGTTGATGGGGAGAGTAAACTAGGACTGATATGAATGAGTGCTCGTGATGGTCGGTGATGACCTGTTGGGCCAAAGGGTCTTTTCCCTGCTGCACTTCTTCAAGACTTTAGAGATAAGCGTGGATCAGACCTCTCGACCAACTCACCCCCGTGTACTAGCACTATCCTATACACAAGCTGAGGCGGCGCGGTAGAGCATCTGCCGCACAGCGCCAGAGACCCGGGTTCAATCCTGACCACGGGTGCTTGTCTGTACGGAGTGACCTGAGTGGGTTTTTGCCGAGATCTTTTGGTTCCCTCCCACACTTCAAAGACGCACATGTCTGTAGGTTAATTGGCTTGTTGCAAATGTAAAATTGTCCCCAGTGTGTGTAGGATGGCGTTAATGTGCGGGGATCGCTGGTCGGAGTGGACTCGGTGGGCCGAAGGGCCTGTTTCCGCGCTGTATCTCGGAAACTAAAAACTAAACTAAACTAGGGACAATTTGCAATTTTGCTGTCTTTGGGATGTGGGAGGTAGCCCACACGGTCACAGGGGGAGCGCACAAACTCCGTACAGACAGCACCCGTAGTCAGGATTGAACCGGGGTCTCTGGCGCTGCGCCACCCTGGCACCTTCACTGGAGCGAGCTGGGGCAGGGTTGACAACCGAGTGAAGGGTGTTGGCATCCAGCCATTGACTCGATCAATACTATTTATCGGTGTTTCTGATGCACGGTGGCACCAAATGGAAACCGTCTTGAACTTTAAAAACTGTTCATGATGGAAGCCTGTGCATATTTTATTGACAGATGATTAAAAATATCAGGGATTGACAGTTGTCAAATTAATAACATGGCGTGAGGATTTATGCAATCAGCTTGCAAAATAAGCCCTTCATTATTCCTGACTTGTCACGTGGATCTGGTGGGATATGGATTACACGCTGAGTCAAGAGTGTTATACTGTCAAATGCTGGCGGCACAACAGAATATGTCAACATAGTACTCTGTAAACAATATAATAAACAAGGAAAGATAGATCAGTACACACACACACACTCCCTCTCTCACACTCTCACTCACATAATACACGCACACTCCCTCTCTCACACTCACTCACACACACTCACTCTCTCACACTCCTCACTCACTCACACATACCCACACACGCACGCACACATACACACGCGCGCACACATACACACGCATATACACATACACACACTCACTCACACTCACACTCTCACTCACACACACGCACGCACACACTCCCTCTCTCACATTCTCACTCACACACACTCACTCTCTCACACTCTCACTCACACACACACACACTCACTCTCTCACACTCTCACTCACTCACACATACCCACACACGCACGCACACATACACACAAGCATATACACATACACACACTCACTCACACTCTCACTCACTCACTCACACTCTCACTCACTCACACACTCTCACACTCTCACTCACACTCATTCTCTCACACATAAACACATACACACGCTCTCACACTCACGCTCTCACTCACTCACACATACACACTCACACATATGTGTGTCTATATACAGTATAATATATATGTCCACACAAAATACTGGAGTAACTCAGCAGGACAGGCAGCATCTCTGTAGGAATGGGTGACATTTCCGGTCAAGACCCTTCTTCAGACTGAGAGTCCGGGGAGAATGAGTGAGTGTGAAGGTGTGAAAATAGGACAAAGGGAACGGCGATCAAGGAGAAGGTAGACTAGATCATTGTTAGCGGGGAGAAGGTAACAACAAAGCAAACAGATAAAATGTAGTCGGAGGCAGTGAGACTGGTCGGAGAACTGGGAAGGGGGAGGGATGGAGAGAGAGAGAAAGCAAGGGTTACTTGAAGTTAGAGAAGTCAATGTTCATTCCGAAGGTAGACACAGAATGCTGGAGTAACTCAGCGGGGCAGGCAGCATCTCTGGAGAAAAGGAATGGGGTGAGACCCTTCTTCCTAAGGGTCTCACACTGCTAGAAGGTTCTCCGCTTGATCAGAGTGTGTTTTGTTCTGAGCTGATTGAGTTTCAATCAGTTTTCACCTGAGGAAGAAGGGTTTCGACCCGAAACGTCGCCCATTCCTTCTCTCCAGAGATGCTGCCGGTCCCGTTGAGTTACTCCAGCAATTTGTGTCTACCTTCAATTTAAACCAACATCTGCAGTTCTTTCCTACACTCAATGTTCATACCGCTGGGGTATAAGCTGCCCAAGCAAAATATGAGGTGGTGTTACTCCAATTTGCGCTGGGCCTCACTCTGACAAACATTTTCCTTGATCTCCATTCCTTTTGTCCTATTTTCACACTCCACTTCCTTATCGATGTATCTCCCTCGCCCCTGACATCAGTCTGAAGAAAGGTCTCGTCCCGAAACGTCACCCATTCCTTCTCTCCAGAGACGTTGCCTGACCCGCTGGGTTACTCCAGCATTTTGTGTCCACCTTTGGTTTAAACCAGCGTCTGCAGTTCCTTCCTACACATTCCATCTGACAAGGGAAGGTTGCTAGCTGCTTTAATGTCTGGCCCTTTGATGGCGGGCGCGTGTTTGGGGAGGGAAGTCTGGCCTCTCTTCTGGTGCACAGCGGGAAGCAGCTTCTGTAACAGACTGTGGGGAAGGAGGCAGCGCCTCTCAGTCACAGCCTCTCACGTGGTGCCTGTCAACCAGGCTTGTGTTCACTGTCAGACTGCGGAGCGTTAACTGACTCACTCACTGCCAGAAGGTTCTCCGCTTGATCACAGTGTGTTTTGTTCCGAGCTGAGTGAGTTCCAGTCATTCTTCATCTTCCTGGGTTAGGGTACGAAATACCAGAGTGGGTTTTTAATCTGTTTTACAGATACAGTTTTATAAACAGCCCCTCGGAGCACCAAATTCACGGCGACCAGCGATCGCTCCTTCATAATAGTGCTGCATAAAAAACATAGAAAATAGGTGAAGGGGGAGGCCATTTGGCCCTTCGAGCCTACTACACCATTCATTGTGATCATGGCTGATCATGCACAATCAATAACCCGTGCCTGCCTTCTCCCCATATCCCTTGATTCCACTAGCCCCTAGAGCTCTATCTAACTCTCTTTTAAATCCATCCAGTGATTTGGCCTCCACTGCCTTCTGTGGCAGAGAATTCCATAAATTCACAACTCTCTGGGTGAAAACGTATTTTCTCATCTCAGTTTTAAATGGCCTCCCCTTTATTTCATAGACTGTGGCCCCTGGTTCTGGACTCCCCCAACATTGGGAACATTTTTCCTGCATCTAGCTTGTCCAGTCCTTTTATAATTTTATATGTTTCTATAAGATGCCCTCTCATCTTCTAAATTCCAGTGACTACAAGCCCAGTCTTTCCAATCTTTCCTCGTATGACAGGTCCCGCCTTTCCGGGGATTAACCACGTGCACCTGGTGAGACCTCACCTGGAGTATTGTGTGCAATTTTGGTCTCCTAATTTGGGGGAGGTCATTCCCCTGCTATTGAGGGAGTGCAGCGTAGATTCACCAGGTTAATTCCCGGGATGGCGGGACTGACATATGATGAAAGAATGGGTCGACTGGGCTTATATTCACTGGAATTTAGAAGGATGAGAGGGAATCTTATTAGAAACATATAACATTCTTAAGGGATTGGACAGGCTAGATGCAGGAAAAATGTTCCCGATATTGGGGGAGTCCAGAACCAGGGGTCACAGTTTAAGAATAGGCGGTAGGCCATTTAGGACTGAGATGAAGAAAAACTCTCAGAGTTGTGAATCTGTGGAATTCTCTGCCACAGAAGGCAGTGGAGGACAATTCACTGGATGCCTTCAAGAAAGAGTTAGATATAACTCAGGGCTAACGGAATCAAGGGATATGGGGAGAAAGCAGGAACGGGGTACTGATTCTGGATGATCAGCCATGATCATATTGGATGGCGGTGCTGGCTGAAAGGGCCGAATGGCCGACTCCACCTATTTTCTATGTTTCTATGAAAGTGAGGACAATGGTAGACAGAGTGGGGAAGAAGGCAAATGATATGCTTGTCTTCATGAGCTGAAGGATTGAGCATGGTAAGATGGAGACAAAATGCCGGAGTAACTCAGCGGGTCAGGCAGCAACTTCGGAGAGAAGGAATAGGTGACGTTTCGGGTCGAGACCCTTCATCAGACAGGGAAACTAGAGATATGAGAAGGTATAGAACAAGGCAGAGCCTGCACCGTTGACTTAGGAATTTGGAGCCCACAATGGTCCATTGTTGGCTGGGGATGAGGTGATAACGAATGGGATACAAATGGCGAAATTAGCAACAGGATCAGAGTGGAGGAGGGACGGAGAGAGAGAGAGAGAGGGGATGCAAGGGTAACTTACCGTTAGAGAAATCAATATTCGTGCCGCTGGGGTGTAAGCTGCCCAACCAAAATATGAGATGCTGTTCCTCCAATTTGTGCTGGGCCCCACTCTGACAATGGAGGATGCCCAGGACAGAAAGATCAGTGTGGGTAGATAAAAGTGCTGGAGAAACTCAGCGGGTGCGGCAGCATCTATGGAGCAAAGGAAATAGACAACGTTTCGGGCCAAACCCTTCTTCAGACTGATGTAGGGTGGGGGGGGGGGAGGGGGGAGAAGAAAGGAAGAGGAGGAGCCAGAGAGCTGAGAAGGGGAGGAGACAATAAGGGCTACTGGAAATTGGAGAAGTCAATGTTCATGCCGCTGGGGTATAAACTGCCCAAGCGAAATATGAGGTGCTGCTCCTCCAATTTCCGGTGGTGCGCACTTTGGCCATGGAGGAGGACCCGGACAGAAAGGGCGGATTCGGAATTGGAGGGGGAGGTGAAGTGCTGAGCCACCGGGAGATCAGGTAGGTTATTGCGGACCAAGTTCGATCATCGAAACGATCGCCCAGCCTGCGCTTGGTCTCACCGATGTAGATCAGTTGACATCTAGAGCAGCGGATGCAATGGAGAGGTTGGAGGAGGTGCAGGTGAACCTCTGTCGCACCCGGAACCGACTGCTTGGGTCCTTGAATGGAGTCGAGGGGGGAGGTAAAGCGACAAGTGTAGCATCTCTTGCGGCTGCAAGGGAAAGTGCCCGGGGAGGGGGTGGTACGGGTGGGAAGGGAAGAAAGGTCAGTGTGGGAATGGGAACAGGGGTTAAAATGTTTGGCAAATGGGAGCTCACCTGGGCCTAGACGGACTGAGCGTAGGTGTTCAGCGAAACGGTCACCCAGTCTGCTCTTAGTCTCGCCAATACATAGCACCGAGAACACCGGATACTGGAGGAGGTGCAAGTGAACTTTTGCCTCACCAAAATAGAGTATGGTCATTGAGATTTCCTGCTACAGTTGTACAAGGCTTTGATTACTCGGAATACTGTGTGAGTTCTGGGTACCAGGCTGTGGAGAGAATGTGATTAAGCAGGAGATTCATAGTGTACTGAATCATAGTGCACAGAAGGAGGAGACAAAATGCTGGAGTAACTCAGCAGGACAGGCAGCATCTCTGGAGGGAAGGAATGGGTGACGTTTCGGGTCGAGACCCTTCTTCCTAAGCTGTTTAGTTTAGAGATACAGCGCGGAAACAGGCCCTTCGGCCCACCCGGTCCGTGCCGACCAGCGATCCCCGCACATTAACACCATCCTACACCCGCTAGGGACAATTTTTACATTTACCAAAGCAATTAACATACAAACCTGCACGTCTTTGGAGTGTGGGAGGAAACCGGAGATCTCGGAGAAAACCCACGCAGGTCACGGGGAGATTGTATAAACTCCGTACAGACAGCGCCCGCAGTCGGGATGGAACCCGGGTCTCCGGCGCTGCATTCGCTGTAAGGCAGCAACTCTACCGCTGCGCCACCGTAACCATCTCCAGAGAGGCTGCCTGTCCCGCTGAGATACTCCAGCATTTTGAGTCCACCTTCGATTTAAACCAGCATCTGCAGTTGTTTCCTACACATAGTGCACAGAAACTGGCACTTCAGCCCATCTCGTCGCTGCTGACCATGCTGCCCCATCTAAGCTAGTCCCATTCACCCCATATCCCTATAAACCTTTTCTATCCATGTATCGGTTTAAATTCTGTTATTGTACATTGTACCTGCCTCAACTACATTCTCTGTGTAAGAAGGAACTGCAGATGCTGGTTTACACTGACGATAGACACAAAATGCTGAGAGTAACTCAGCGGGACAGGCAGCATTTCTGGATAAGGTGTTTCGGGTTGAGACCCTGCTTCAGAAAAAGGTCTGAAGAAAGGTCTCGACCCGAAACGTCACCCATTCCTTCCAACCAGAGTTGCTACCTGTCCCGCTGATTTACTCCAGCATTTTGTGTCTATCTTCTACTTTCTCTGGTGGTTTAGTATAGTCTAGTTCAGAGATACAGCATGGAAACAAGCCCTTTGGCCCACCGCGTCCGCACCGACCAGCGATCCCCTCCCACTAACACTATCCTACACCCACTAGGGACAATTTACATTTATACCAAGCCAATTAACCTGCAAACCTGTACGTCTTTGGAGTGTGGGACAAAACCGAAGATCTCGGGGGAAACTCACGGGGTTACGGGGTGAACGTACAAACTCCTTAATGCTTTTTCTGATGATGTGATTTTTTTAAATTCCAGGACATTTTTCCTGGCAGCCTGCAACGTTCCCGAACCGGAGGAGAGGTTTAACGTGGATGAGTATTCCGAAATGGTCAGCCTCAACAAGCCAGTCATCTACATAACTGCTGGGGAGCTGATTAACACTCACAAGGTCAGTGATCTAGCAGGAGAAGAGACTAGAGGGGCTGAATAGTCATCTCCTGTTTTGTATTGGTCACTTTATTGTCACGTGTACCGAGGAACAATGAAAAGCTTTTTTGCGTGCTATCCAGGCAGTAAAAAGACAGGGATGCAATGCTGAGGCTCTATAAGGCACTGGTCAGGCCGCATTTGGAGTACTGTGAGCAATTCTGGGCACCGTATCTGAGGAAGGATGTGCTGGCTCTAGAGAGGGTCCAGAGGAGGTTTACAAGAACGATCCCAGGAGTGAGTGGCTTAACTTGTGATGAGCGTTTAACAGCACTGGGCCTGTACTCGCTGGAGTTTAGAAGGTTGAGCGGGGACCTCATTGAAACTTACGGAATAGTGAAAGGCCTGGATAGAGAGGATGTGTCTCCTCTAGGAAGGAGATGAGGAGGAATTTCTTTTGACAGAAAGTGGTGAATCTGTGGTGTTCTTTGCCACAGAAGGCTGTGGAGACCAACTCAATGGATATTTTTAAGGCAGAGATTGAGAGATTCTTGATTAGTACGGATGTGCGAGGTTATGAGGAGAAAGCAGGACAATGGGGTTAGGAGGGAGACATCAGGCATGATTGAATGGCGAGTAGAATTGATGGGCCGAATGGCCTAATTCTACTATCACTTATGCCTGCACATGATTACAAGTGTGTAGGAAGGAACTACAGATGCTGGTTTACATCGAAGATGGACACAAAATGCCGGAGTAACTCAGCGGGACAGACAGCATCTGTGGAGAGAAGGAATAGGTGATGATTCGGGTCGAGACCCTTCTTCATAGTTACAACCAAGCCGCCTGCAGAGTACGGATACTGGATGAAGGAAATAACATTTAGTGCAAGATAAAGTCCGATTAAAGGTAGTCCAAGGGTCTCCAATGAGGTGGATGGGAGTTCAGGACCGCTCTCTAGTTGGTGAGAGGTTGGTTCAGTTGCCCGATAATAGCCAGGAAGAAACTGTCCCTGAATCTGGAGGTGTGTGTGTGTTTTCACACTTCTGTACCTCTTGCTGGATGGGAGAGGGGAGAAGAGGGAGTGACCGGTGGGGGGTGAGACTGGTCCGTGATTATGCTGCTGGCCTTGCCGGGGCAGCGTGAGGTGTAGATGGAGTCAGTGGAAGATTCAGATTCAGATTCAAACCTTTATTGTCATTGTGCAGTGTACAAGTACAGAGACAACGAAATGCAGTTAGCATCTCACCCAGAAGTGTGAACACAGAATAATGGAACAGTAGAATATATATATGTATATACAGTAGCAGTAGTGCAATTTTCGGGGAGAGGGATCAGTTACTGGGGGAAGGAGTGTCCGAGTGGGGTGGGGGGGATGTCTGGCAATCACCAAGGTGCAGAGTTAAATAGGGTAACAGCCGCAGGGAAGAAGCTGCTGGTCCGGCAACGGAGAGACCTGTGGCGCCTCCCAGATGGGAGGAGGGTAAACAGGCTGTGGTTGGGGTGAGAGCAGTCCTTGACGATGCTGCACGCCCTTCACAGACATCGCAAGGGAGGTTGGTTTGCGTGCGTGCGTGACGGTCTGGGCTGCGTCCACAACTCTCTGCAATTTCTTGCGGTCTTGGATGGAGCTGTTCCCAAACCGTGCTGTGATGCATCCCGATAAAACGGTTTCTACGCCGCAGGTACGCATCACGAAGCCCTCGTGTTCCCTACGTGCACCCTCCTCCGTTCTAACTCTATTGTTTGGATCTGTGTTGATAACTAGATCCTCCTCCTGATCTCAGTTCATAAGACTTTGGGGCAGAATTTGGCCATTCGGCCCATCGAATCCACTCTGCCATTCAATCATGGCTGGTCTATTTTTCCCTTCTCCCCGTAATCTTTGGCGCCCTTACTAATTTAGTATAGTTCAGAGATACAGAGCAGAAACAGGCCCTTCGGCCCACTGAGTCCGGCCCAACCAGTGATCCCATTAACATTATCCTACACACACTAGGGATTATGTTTCTCGAGGGGAAGGCAGAAGTCATCGTTGACACAACCTTTCTCACCGAAGATAGTGGAGGGGCGATTGGTGCCGCCTCTGAGCCGTTCTGTACCTGTTCATATCTCTGGTTTCCCCTCTCCCCTGACCCTCAGTCTGAAGAAGGGTCTCAACCCGAAACGCCCCCTATTCCTTTTCTCCAGAGATGCTGCCTGACCCCCTGAGTTACTTCAGCATTTTATGTCTTTCTTCGGTGTAAACCAGCATCTCCACAACCTTCTCACCTCCGTTCAGAGAAGGGGGGTAGCCATGGTTTAGAGTGGGTCTCCTCAGCCTCAGGCCGGCTTCTTACCATTTTATATTCAGCTCTGAGGAGTCTATAAGTGCAAGGCGATTGCTTTTTCTAATATCACAGCCGTCTTGTTCAAATCTTCCTTCTGTCCAGATGTGAACCTGCCTCCTTTACTCCTGGTCCTTCTGGGTTCGGTTTAGTTTAGAGATACTACGCGAAAACAGGCCCTTCGACCCACCGAGTCCGTGCTGACCAGCGATCCCCACACACTAACACTATCTTATACACACACACACGAGGGACAAATTACAATGATGCCGAGCCAATTAGCTTACAAACCGGAGCACTCGGAGAAAACCCACGCGGTCACAGAGAGAATGTACAAACTACATAAAGACAGCACCCTAGGTCAGTATCGAACCCTGGTGTCTAGCGCTGTAAGGCAGCAACTCTACCGCTGCGTCACTAAGCCGTCCTGGACAGGTACATGGATCGGAAAGGTTTAGAGGTCCCGAACAATGGGACAGGTTTGGATGGGAATCTTGGCCAAGTTGGGCTGAATGGTTACTTCCATGTTTGTGACTCTTGTGTCGCCTCCCTCTCCTTGGTGGGAGATTTGTCCGTCCCAAACATGGCTCTGAAGCTGTTCATTCGCCAGTCCCTGACTTGCTTGTGTTTCTCCAGCTCCTGCTCCAACATCAAGACTCCCTCTCGGTGGAACATAGTGACCCACTTCACCAACTGCTGGAGGACCTCGGAGATGTACCCACCGTCGAATCACTCCTAGGCAAGTATATCATCGCCGCTGGGTGTGTGAATTTACGAGGATGTTGCCAGGACACAAATAAAATGAGGGGTAACTTTTTCATACAAAGAGTGATGGCTTTATGGAACGGGTTTGTTGAGGCAGCTACGATTGCGACGTTTAAGAAACATGGATAAGACAGGTTTAGAGGGCTATGGACCAAATGCAGGCAGGTGGGACGAGGGCAGATGGGACATGTTGGTCGCTGCGTGCAAGTTGGGCCGAAGGGCCTCATCCACGCTGTATGACTCTATATATTGTTTTACCAGAGTCGGGGAATCGAGAACCAGAGGACATAGGTTTAAGGTGAGAGGGTAAAATGAATAAGAATTAATAAAGACGCCATTTTCAAACAGAGGGTGGTGGGGAGATGGAACGAGCTGCCAGAGGAGGTAGTTGAGGCAGGTACAATAACAGTGTTTAAACGTCATTTGGATAGGTACATGGATTGGAAAGATTTAGAAGGATACTAGACCAAGTGCTGACCCGTTGGGTCTGCTCCCCCAACGCAAGATTCCACCACTCACCCGTTCCCCAACGCAATCCGTTCCCCTAACGCAATATTGCGCCACTCACGCATAGTCCCCAACTGCGCAGGTGCAGCTCATTTCTCTTCATCCCCCAGCACTTCTCCTCCTCTTCACCCTCCCTCTTCAATCCCTAGAGAGGGAGGGGGTGTAGAGAGAGAGGGAGGGGGTGTAGAGAGAGAGGGAGGGGATGTAGAGAGAGAGGGAGGGGGTGTAGAGAGGGAGGATGGGGTGTAGAGAGAGAGGGAGGGGGTGTAGAGAGAGAGGGAGGGGGTGTAGAGAGAGAGGGAGGGGGTGTAGAGAGAGAGGGAGGGGATGTAGAGAGAGGGAGGGGTGTAGAGAGAGAGGGATGGGGGGCAGAGAGGAAGGGGGGTAGAGAGGGAGGGTGGTAGAGAGGGAACGGGGGTAGAGAGGGAAGGGGGTAGAGAGGGAGGGGGGATAGAGAGGGAAGGGGAGCGGGGTATAGAGGGAGGGGAGGGTAGAGAGGGTGGGGGGTAGAAAGGGAGGGGGGGTAGAAAAGGAGGGGGTAGAGGGGGGCGTAGAGAAGGAGGGGGGTGGAGAGGTGGGGGGGGGGTAGTGGGGGAGGGAAGGATATGGGTCCAGTGCAGGCAGGTTGGACTAATGTAGACTGCATCTTGATCTGTGCGGTAAGTTGGGCCAAAGGGCCTGTTTCCATGCTGTATGACTCTGGCTCTATACCACGCTGTGTTCCTCCAGCAGTTTGTATTTTAATGAAGATTCCAGCATCTGCAGGCGCTTGTCTCTCCAGTTTTCTCTTTCTTTCTCTCTCCGTAATTGTTTTTTGCAAACCAGTCTTCCAATGGCATTCATCACTACGCTGCAGGTACGGTCACCGTATCAAGTGATTATGTTTACGCATCTTCTGACTTTTGGACAAAATCATTGAGTCATTGTCAAAGAGTGGAAACGGGCCCTTCAGCCCAACTTGCCCACAAGGACCAACCAAGTAGTAAACACTGCCCAGTCCATCATCAGCTCTGACCTCCCTTCCATCGAGGGGATCTATCACAGTCGCTGCCTCAAAAAGGCTGGCAGTATCATTAAGGACCCACACCATCCTGGCCACACAGTCATCTCCCCGCTACCTTCAGGTAGCCTGAAGACTGCAACGACCAGGTTCAGGAATAGCTACTTCCCCACAGCCATCAGGCTATTAAACTTGGCTCGGTCAAAACTCTGAACATTAATAGCCCATTATCTGTTATTTGAACTTTATCAGTTTATTTATTCATGTGTGTATATATTTATATAATGGTATATGGACACACTGATCTGTTTTGTAGTCAATGCCTTATATGTTCTGTTGTGCTGAAGCAAAGCGAGAATTTCATTGTCCTATCAGGGGCACATGACAATAAACTCACTTGACTTGACTTGACTTGATGTCCCAGCTACATGAAGAAGGGTCTCCACCTGAAACGTCACCCATTCCTTCTCTCCAGAGATGCTGCCTGTCCCGCTGAGTTACTCCAGCATTTTGTGTCTACCTATGTCCCTGCTACACTAGTCCCACCTGCCTGCATTTGGTCCATATCCCTCCAAACCTGTCCTATCCTTGTACCTGTCCAACTGTTTCTTAAACGTTGGAATAGTCCCAGCCTCAACTACCTCCTCTGGCAGCTCGTTCCATACACACACCACCCTCTGTGTGAAAAAGTTACCCCTCAGATTCCTATTAAATCTTTTCCCCTCAATCTTAAACCTCTGTCCTCTGGTCCTCGATTTCCCTACTCTGGGCAAGAGACTCTGTGCGTCTACCCGATCTATTCCTCTCATCCTCGTAAATCTTCTCTGCGCCCTTTCCAGCTTGACAACATCTTTCCTACCATCATTAACTGACGGTCAGTAAAAACATAACCCCTTCACTACAAAGGAACGACATGTATGTTTCTCTTTAGTTTACTGTCACGTGTACCGAGGTACAGTGAAAAGCTTTTGTTGCGTGCTAACCAGTCAGCGGAAAGACAATACATGATTACAATCGAGCCATTGACAGGTATATAAAGAGCATAAATTTGTGTTTTCCCAAATTCGTGTTGGGAAGTAACTGGGCTTTTTAAAAATATATGGGCAGGAACATGCTGGTTTACACCGAAGATCGACACAAAATGTTAGAGTAGCTCAATGGGTCAGGCAGGAAACTGGCTCATGCTGCCTGACCCGCTGAGTTACTCCAGCTTTTTGTGTCTTATCTTTGGGCTTTTTTTCCCACTGGTCCCAGGGCGGTACAGTTGTGCTGCAGGGGTAGAGCTGCTGCCTCACAGCGCCAGAGTCCCGAGTTCAATCCTGTCCTTGGTACGCTCTGTGTGGAGTTTGCACGCTCTCCCTGTGATCGGGTGGGTTTCCTCCGGGTGCTCCTGTTCCCTCCCACGTGCTGATAGATGTGCGGTTTTCACAGCTAATTGGCCTCTGTCTAGTGTAAGGATGAGAAAGTGTGATAACAGAACTATTGTGAATAAATTGTCCATAGTGTGTAGGATAGTGCTAGTGAACAAAGTGGTCGATGGTCGGCATGGACTCGGTGGGCCGAAGGGCCTGTTTCCACACTGTATAAAAGCAGAGGGAGATTGATGGTTGGCATGGACTTTAGTTTAGTGTAGAGATACAGCGCGGAAACAGGCCCTTCGGCCCACCGAGTCAGTGCCGACCCCGCACGTTATCCCACACACACACACACTAGGGACAATTTACACTTATACCAAGCCAATTAACCTACAAGCCTGAACGTCTTTGGATTGTGGGAGGAAACCGAAGATCTCGGGGGAAACCCACGCAGGTCACGGGGAGAAGGTACAAACTCCGTACAGACAGCACCCGTAGTCGGGATCAGACACTGGTCTCCGGCGCTGTGAGGCACCAACTCTACCGCTGCGCCACCGTGCCGACTTCGTGGGCCGATGGGCATATTTCCACCCTGTATCTTTCAAACTAAAACTAAAAACTACAACAGCTGCTGTAATCGTCCTCCTGCTTATCACTGATTTTGTGTACGTTCTCTTCTCTATTCAAAGGTGAAGGTTCTGTGACTGTAAACGATGCCCAGGAAGACCATTTGGCCCAGCTCTACAAGATGGAGGTCTCACTGACCCTAAGCAATAAATTTGATCTCTGTAAAAGCGGCAATGCAACGAGTGATACCAGAGGTTTGTTGCTCAGGTAAGTGTGGAGGATCTTGAGTAGAGTTACTGCCTCACGGCGCCAGAGGTCCGGCTTCCATCCTGACCACGGGTGACAATAGACAATAGACCATAGGTGCAGGAGTAGGCCATTCGGCCCTTCGAGCCAGCACCGCCATTCAATGTGATCATGGCTGATCATCCCCTATCAGTACCCCGTACCTGCCTTCTCCCCATATCCCCTGACTCTCCTATTTTTAAGAGCCTTATCTAGCTCTCTCTTGAAAGCATCCAGAGAACCTGCCTCCACCGCCCTCTGAGGCAGAGAATTCCACAGACTCGCCACTCTCTGTGAGAAAAAGTGTTTCCTCATCTCCGTTCTAAATGGCTTACTCCTTATTCTTAAACTGTGGCCCCTGGTTCTGGACTCCCCCCAACATCGGGAACATGTTTCCTGCCTCTAGCGTGTCCAAGCCCTTAACAATCTTATATGTTTCAATGAGAATCCCTCTCATCCTTCTAAACTCCAGAGTGTACAAGCCCAGCTGCTCCATTCTCTGTACCGTCTGTACAGGTGCTGTCTGTACCGAGTTTGTACCTTCTCCCTGTGACCTGCGTGGGTTTTCTCTGGGTGCTCCGGTCTCCTCCCACATTCCGGCGACTTGTAGGCCTGTCGGTTAATTGGCTTCAGTAAGAATTGCGGTAAGGATACAGTGCTAGTGCACGGAGTGATTGCTAGTTGGCGCGGACTCGGTGGGCCGAAGGGCCTGTTTCCGTGCTGTATCTCCAAATGTAAAACTGCGTGCAATATTCCAAATGTGTGTAGTTGTACAGCATGACTCCCTGACTCACATACTCAACGCCTCGACCGATGAAGGCAAGCACTGATAAAGCTGGGAAGGATTTGCATTCATTTTCTCCATTCTGTCTTTTATTTTGAAGCACAAAGCAACTGATTGTGGATGTGATCCGATCCCAAGCTGGAGACTCTCTGACGGAGATATTGCAAACATCGGCCTCAACACATCAGGCAAGTAGAGGGATGTGGAAGGAGTTGTGATAAACATGAGCCCTCTTGTCAGTCCAAGCACACACACACTGATTGTTCTTTACGAGGATGTTGCCCGGACTCGAGGGCCTGAGCTACAGGGAGAGGTTGAGCAGGCTGGGACTCTATTCCTTGGAGCGCAGGAGGATGTGGGGTGATCTTATAGAGGTGTATAAAATCATGAGAGGAATAGATCGGGTACTCTCTTGCCCAGAGTAGGTGAATCGAGGACCAGAGGACATAGGTTTAAGGTACGGGGGGAAAACTTAATAGGAACCTGAGGGGTAACCGTTTCACACAAAGAGTGGTGGGAGTGTGGAACGAGCTGCCAGAGGAGGTAGTTGAGGCAGGGACTATCACAACGTTTAAGAAACATTTAGACAGGTACTTGGATAGGACAGGTTTAGAGGGATATGAGCCAAAAGCTCATAGTGTACGTGGGACATGTTGGTCGGTGTGGGCAAGTTGGGTCAAACGGCCTGCTTCTACGCTGTATGATGATGTAAACTGGTGAGCCTTGAATTCAAACTCCAATCTGTGTTGGCCAAACTCATCCGCATCCCAATGCATTTGAGCTTTGTTTGATGAAGGTAAACAACTGGAGTGTTTGTTCCCGATCACCGTCCTGTATCAGCAGTAGATGTGGGCAGCAGTCAGGGTTGCCAACTGTCCCATATTAGCCGGGACATCCCGTATGTTGGGCTAAATTGGTTTGTCCCGCACGGGACCGCCCTTGTCCCGTATTTGACTGCTACTACTCGGGTCGAGGGGACTGTCGGGTCGGAGCGCCGCATCCAGCCCCACCTCACCCGTCCCGACGTAGTGCAGCTCATGGAGTGCAGCAGCAGCAGCGCCTCGTCCGTGGCCCCGTTGGTCGGTCGGCAGCCCGGCCAGCTGTCCGACCTTCAGACCTTCCCTTACCACCGACCCCTCCTTCTCATGACCTTTTGTCCCTTATTTGGGAGTGTGTGAACGTTGGCAAATCTACCTGCAGTAGATGTTTCCCTCGGAGCGTCTGTTCACCACGCTAGTGGCCACTGAGTTTGAGGTAGGGCCATGCATTGAACTGTTCTTGGCAAATTAACTGTCCATAGCAAGCAAGCTCCACTCCCTCAGAATAAAACCTAAGGGCGGCACGATGGCGCAGCGGTAGAGTCGCTGTCTGACAGGTTCAGAGACCTGGGTTCGATCGTGACTACGGGTGCTGTCTGCACGGAGTTTGTACATTCTCCCCGTGACCTGCGTGGGGGGGCCGAAGGGCCTGTTTCCACACTGTATCACTCTATGACTAATTGGCTTAACATAATAGTAAATAGCCCCTCGAGTGTGTAGGATAGTGTTAGTGTGCGAGGATCACAGGTCAGCGTGGACTCGTTGGGCTGAAGGGCCTGTTTTCACGCTGTATCTCTAATTTAAACTGAACTAAAAGGATGCCTCAGAATAAAAGGGCGTACTATACCTTTAAAAAGGAGATGAGGAGGAATTTCTTTCGCCAGAGGGTGGTGAATCTGTGGGATTCATTTCCACCGATGGCTGTGGAGGCCAAGTCAGAGGGGATTTTTAAAGTGTAGACTGACAGGTTATGGGGAGAAGGCAGGAGAAAGGGGTTGAGAGGGAAAGATAGATCAGCCATGATCAAATGGCAAAGTAGACTCGATGGGCCGAATGGCCTAATTCTGCTCCTATGAACGTAATTAAAACACAGTCTACTTAACGAACATGAAAATGAAACATTGCCAATATGAACATGTCAGGAGATCAGACAGTCTGGGCTTATTTTCCAGGGGGCTGAGCGGTGACCTGATTGAAACGTGTAAGATTATGAGCGACATTGGTTAAGGTGGATAGCCAGAGCCCTTTTCCAGCAGGGTGCAGGGTTAAGATGAAAGGTGGGAGTTTTAAAGGGGATCAGAGAGGTATGTGGGTTTTTTTTCACACACACACACAGAGTTGTTTCTATCTGTAGCGGGCTGACAGAAGAGATGATGGAATCAGATGCAATCACTGCGTTTAAGAGGCATTTAGGCAGACACTTGAATAGACAAGGCAGTGAAGGATATGATCCTAATGCAGACAAATGGGACGAATGTGAGCAAGCAAACTGCTGAGCAACTCAGCAGGTCAGGCATCTTCCGTGGGGGGGTGGGGGAAGGTAACTGTCCATGATACCGGTGGAAATGCTGCAGGTTTTTGATTCGAAGCCAACAATTCCTCCCCTCCCCTCCACCATAGATGCTGCCCGACCCCCCCAGATACCTTCCCCTGCAACCGCACGAGATGCAATGCCTGTCCCTATACCTCCCCCCTCCACTCTGTCCGGGGACCCGACGGCGAGTCCTCTCACGTGAGGCCAATGGTGGGGGGAGTGTGGTCTGTGTGACGGACTGGGCTACACAGTGTCACAGAGTGATGAGTCAGCGTGGAAACAGGTCCCTCGGCCCGACTTTCCCACACTGGCCAACATGTCCCAGCTACACCAGTCCCACCTGACTGCGTTTGGCCCATATCCCTCAAAAACCTGTCCTATCCATGTACCTGTCTAACTGCTTCTTAAACATTATGATAGTCCCAGCCTCAACTACCTCCTCTGGCAGCTTGTTCCATACACCCACCACCCTTTGTGTAGAAAAAGTTACCCCTCAGAACCCTATTAAATCCTTTCGCCTTCACCTTAAACCTATGTCCTCTGGTCCTCGATTCCCCTACGCTGGGCAAGAGACTCTGTGCGTCTACCCGATCTATTCCTCTCATGATTTTATACACCTCTATAAGATCCCCCCTCATCCTCCCAACCTCTCCCTGTAGCTCAGTCCTTCTAGTCCTGGCAACATCCTCGTTAATCTTCTCTGTACCTTTTCCAGCTTGACATCTACAGCTCTGAAATTGATTGTGGTCTTGGGCAGAGCTGTTATCAATCTAAGCTGCGATGCACTGCGGCAGTCTGCTTTGTACGGAGCATCTCTGGAAGTTTGTAAGAGTTGTACCTGATGTGCGCAGTGACCCTGCTTGTCTAATTCCCGGCCCCCTGTCTAGGTGGCAGAGCATCAGCGCATGGTCCAGAAGCGAGCGATACGAGACGCACGCACCCCGGAGAAGATGAAGATGAAGAGGAACCGGTCCTTGCTCCTCGACAACAAGCTTCCTATCGACGAGAAGAAGAGAAAAATCGTCCGAAGCCTGAGGAAGTTGGAGGCTGCGGGTGCCGTGTCCACCGCCAATGACCACCAGGAGCTGATCAATGAGATAGCCAGGGTGAGACAATGGCAACCCTTACCTCCCCATGTTCATGTCTGGTTTAGAGATACAGCGCAGAAACAGGCCCTTCGGCCCATCAAGTCCGTGCTGACCAGCGATCCCCGTACACTGTATCGAGCCATGAGAGGAATAGATCGGGTAGACGCACACAATTTCTTGCCCGGAGTAGGGGAATCGAGGGCCAGAGGGATCTAGGAGTGCAGGTGCATGGTTCCTTGAAGGTGGAGTCGCAGGTAGATAGAGTGGTCAAAAAGGTTTCCGGCACATTGGCCTTCATCAGTATTGAATATAGAAGTTGGGAGGTCACGTTGCAGTTGTAAAAGACGTTGGTGAGGCCGCATTTAGAGTATTGTGTTCAGTTCTGGGCGCCGTGTGATAGGAAAGATGTCGTCAAGCGAGAAAGGGCACAGAGAAGTTTTACGAGCATGTTGCCAGGACTCGAGGGCCTGAGCTACAGGGAGAGGTTGAGCAGGCTGGGACTCTACTCCTTGGAGCGCAGGAGGATGATGGGGGATCTTATAGAGGTGTATAAAATCATGAGAGGAATAGATCAGATAGATGCACAGAATCATTTGCCCAGAGTAGGGGAATCGAGGACATAGGTTCAAGGTGAAGGGGAAAAGATTTAATAGGAATCTGAGGGGTAACCTTTTCACACAAAGGGTGGTGGGTGTATGGAACGAGCTGCCAGAGGAGGTAGTTGAGGCTGGGACTATCCCAACGTTTAAGAAACTGTTGGAGAGGTACATGGATAGGAGAGGTTTGGAGGGATATGGACCAAGCGCAGGCAGATGGGACTAGTGTAGCTGGGACATGTTGGCCGGTGTGGGCAAGTTAGGCTGAAGGACCTGTTACCACGCTGTATCACTCTATGACACTATCCTACACACACGAGGAACAATTTACAATTTTATCAAGCCAATTAGCCGACAAACCCATTTGTCTTTTGAGTGTGGGAGGAAACCGGAGAAAACCCACACTGGCCGCAGGGGGAACGTACAAACTCTGTACAGACAGCACCCGTAGTCAGGATGGAACCCGGGGTCTCTGGCGCTGTAAGGCAGCAACTCTACCTGCTGGCAGCTCGATCCATATATGCACCTCGCACTAACACTATCCTACACACACACACAAGGAACAATTTACAATTTTATCAAGCCAATTCGCTTACAAACAATACACAATAGACAATAGGTGCAGGAGCAGGCCATTTGGCCCTTCGAGCCAGCATCGCCATTCAATGTGATCATGGCTGATCATCCCCAATCAGTACCCCGTTCCTGCCTTCTCCCCATATCCCCTGACTCCGCTATTTGTAAGAGCCCTATCTAGCACGTCTTTGGAGTGTGGGAGGAAACCGGAGCAGCCGGAGAAAACCCACGCAGGTCACGGGGAGAACGTGCAAACTCCGTACAGTCCTTTAGAGATACGGAATGGAAGCGGGCCCACCGAGATCACCCTGACCATCGATCACCTGTTCACATTAGTTCTAAGTTGTCCCACTTTCTCGTATACTTCAGGGGGCTGGTTTACAAAGAAAAAAAGATGGTCGGTGTGGGCTTGGTGTGCATAGAGTGCTGGAGTAACTCAGTGGATCAGGCAGCATCCCTGGAGAACTTCTTCCAAGGGGCCTGTCCCAAAACGTCACCTATCCATGTTCTCCAGAGATACTACCCAACCCACTAAATACAGATAGAGCGTGGAAACAGGCCCACCGAGCCCACTCCGACCATCCATCACTCATTCACATCAGCCGAACACCTCCGGTCGGTCCGCAATAACCAACCTGAACTCCCGGTGGCTCAGCACTTCAACTCCCCCTCCCATTCCGTATCTGACCTCTCTGTCCTGGGTCTCCTCCATGGCCACAGCGAGCAACACCGGAAATTGGAGGAAATGCACCTCATATTCCGCTTGGGCAGTCTACATCCTGGTGGCCTGAACGTTGAATTCTCCCAATTCTGCTAGCCCTGGCTGTCCCCTCCCCTTCATCAGCCATCTGGTTGTCTCCTCCCCTCCCCCAGCCCTCGGGCTCCTCCTCCGCCTTTTCCTTTTTTCCTTTCTTCTCCCCACCCCCTATCAGTCTGAAGAAGGGTTTCGGCCCGAAACGTTACCTATTTCCTTCGCTCCATAGATGCTGCTGCACCCGCTGAGTTTCTCCAGCATTTTTGTGTACCTTCGATTTTCCAGCATCTGCAGTTCCTTCTTTAACACATCAGCTCTATGTTGTCCCACTTTCTTAACCACTCCTTACACACTAGAGGGCAAGTAAGAGCAAGTACAAACCTGCAAGGGCACATCTTTGGGACGTGGGAGGAAACCGGAGCACCGGGATGCAACCCACGCGGTCACAGAGAGGACATGCAAACTCCACACCGGCAGCACCCGCGGTCGGGATTGATCCCGGGTCTCTGGCGCTGTGAGGCAGCAACTCTACCCGCTGTTGTATGAAACCCGATTAGTCAGTGTCTGTCACAGCTTGCCCTCCCACCCCAGCTAAAGTTAATTAAAACCAAGAAAACCGCAGGTTCTGGAATCATCAACAATAAATAGACTTTTCCCCATAGCAGAAGCAGATCAAATTAGAGGACGATGATTTCAGGGTATCAATGGGAAATGGTTTCTTAATTGTCACATGTAGTAGGTTCAGTCAAATACAGATTTGCTAGACTCCACTGCACATAAATAAACACAATCGGTATGGGGTAAGAAATTCAAGTGTTTTATTGTCATAGAAAGGAACTGCAGATGCTGGTTTAAAATGAAGATAGACACAAAAGTCTGGAGTAACTCAGCAGGACAGGCAGCATCTCTGGAGAGAAGGAATGGGTGACGTTTCGGGTCAAGACCCTTCTACAGACCCATATACTGTATATACCCAGAGAACATAGTACTCTGTAAAAAATATAATCAACGAAAGGCAGTTCAATGTACACGCACACGAACTCTCACACACACTCGCATACACACGCGCACACACACACACACACACTCACATCCACACACACTCGCATACACACACACACACACAGAGACACAGACGCACACACAGACACGTGCACACAGGCAGACACGCGCACACAGACAGACATGCGCGCACACACACACACACACACTCACATCCACACACACACACACTCACATCCACCACAACACACACTCACAACCACACACACACACTCACACACACACACTCACATCACACCACCACACACACACACTCACATCCACACACACACACACACACTCACATCCACACACACACTCACACACACACACTCACACACACACTCACATCCACACACACACACACACTCACATCTCACACACACTCACATCACACACACACACACACACACACACACACTCACACACACTCACATGCCACACACACATTCACACACACACACACACACACACACAACTCACATCCACACACACACACACACACTCACATCCACACGCACACACTCACATCCACACGCACACACACACACTCACATCCACACACACACACACACACACACACACACACATACCACACACACACACTCACATCCACACACACACACACACACTCACAAACTCACACCACACACACACACACACACACACACACACACACACACACACTCACATCCACACACACACACTCACATCCACACACACACACACACACACACACACACATCACACACACACACACACACTCACACACATCCACACACACACACACACACACACACACACACACACACACTCACATCCACACACACACACTCACATCCACACACACACACACACACACACACACACTCACATCCACACACACACACTCACATCCACACACACACACACACACACACACCACACACACACACCACTCACATCCACACACACACTCACATCCACACACACACACACACACACACACACATCCACACACACACACTCACATCCACACACACACACTCACATCCACACACACACACACACACACACACACTCACATCCACACACACACACTCACATCCACACACACACACTCACATCCACACACACACACACACACTCACATCCACACACACACACACACACACACTCACATCCACACACATCCACACACACACACACACACACACACACACTCACATCCACACACACACACACACACACACACTCACATCCACACACACACACACACACACACACACTCACATCCACACACACACTCACATCCACACACACACACACTCACATCCACACGCACACACACACACTCACATCCACACACACACACACAGAGACACAGACGCACACACAGACACGTGCACACAGACAGACACGCGCACACAGACAGACATGCGCGCACAGGCACACACACACACACACACACACACACACGTGAAGGCAGGGGCATTCTTGCCTCAAACCCCCTCATCATAAGGTCATACGTTCTAGGAGCAGAATAAGGCCATTTGGTCCATCGAGTCTCTCCACCATTCAATCATGGCTGGTCTATCTCTCCCTCCTAACCCCATTCTCCTCCGTTCTCCACGTGACCACTGCCGCCCTCACGCTCTACCCTCTCCCATGCCGCAGGACATCCAGAATCACCGCCGCTACCGGCAGCAGCGTAAGACGGAGCTGAGCAAGCTGAAGCAGACGCTGCGTGGGATCAGCTCCAAGACCACCTTCTTCGAGGAGCAGATAGATTACTACAACCAGTACATCATGACCTGCCTGGACAACCTGACAGCCAAGACAATGTAAGTCACGGCGTTGATGGAACAACGAGCTGCCCGCCAGTTTACAGGCACCGCGCCTCTTGCTGGGGGGGGTCTAGTTTAGTTCAGAGATACAGCGCAGAAACAGGCCCTTCGGCCCACCGAGTCCGTGCCGATCAGCGATCCCTGCACACTAACACTATCCTACACACACTAGAGACAATTTACATTTATACCAAGCCAATTAACCTACAAACCTGTACTTCTTTGGAGCGTGGGAGGAAACTGATGATCTCGGAGAAAACCCACGCAAGCCACGGGGAGAACATGCAAACCCCGTACAGACAGCACCCGTGGTCGGGATCGAACCCGGGTCTCTGGCGCTGTAAGCCCTGCAAGGCAGTAACTTCCCCACCGCCACGTAATCTGGTTATGTGCTTGAAAATCAGCACGTGATTCAAAAATGTGTAAATGAATGGTTCAATGGTATCACATGTACCAAGGTACCGTGAAACCTTTCTTTGCAGACAGATCAGTAAGATTATCGCCATCAATAAATAGTTCCGTTATTTACTTTATTGTCACGTGTACCGAGGTACCGTGAAAAGCTTTTTTGTTGCGTGCTAACCAGTCAGCGGAAAGATAGATACATGATTACAATCGAGCCATTTACAGCGTAAAGATAGATACATGATAAGGGATTAACATTTACAATCCTGATTAACTACACAACCTGTAGAAAGCAAAGATCCTATAGCGGAGCAAGGTAGACCACTCCTGCTAAATGCAATGGGCTGACGTGTAGTACGCAACGGAGCGGAACGTGGGCCTTTTTTTCATCCATTTCAGTAACCCGACCCGACCCGCAGTGTAATCAACGTTGTGTTAACAGTTTGTGTTAATAAATTAAAATTCTGAAAATGAGGAGAAGATTTTTACCAAATAACTTTTATTTTTACGAGGATGTTTCCGTAACCGGCTTCCGTCTCCGCACTATTATCCTATGGGATCTTTGGTGCGGAGACGGAAGCCGGTTACGGAAATGGGGCCTAAAATTACCCATGAATCTGCCCATGACCGTACTATGTCTTTTTCGTCGAGTGGACTATCTTGCTCGCTGTAGGATCTTCGGTAGAAACAGCCCACCGAGTCAGGTCAAGCAGCATCGTGAAGAGAATCACCGCTGGCATTTCAGGACGGAGACCCTTCACAACTGAGAAGGGGGGGGGGGGGGAGGTGAGAGAGTGGGAGACACAAGCTAGGCAGAATGATGGGCGTGATGGATCCAGTTGTAGCTCACAGGCCAAGCAATGTCATGGAGTGATACAGCGTGGCCCAACTTGCCCACACTTGGCCAACATGTCCCAGCTACACCGCCTTTGTTTTGCATGCAACCTGGTAAAACCATCCAGCAGACCTTACCTCGGCAGTACGTAAGTGTTGCCACGTTTCTGGTGCCGAGCAGCGGGATGAATATTGATTTCTCTAACTTCAAGTGACCCTTGGAATGCCGCTCCAGACATTCCATGCCGCTGAGGAGTGTTCACCCGACGCCGGAGTTCCATCTTCCCGGCAAGAGGGCCTGAAACATCGGGCTGCTGTAGTGGCGACCGAGGAGGCCTCAATAGGCCCGACTATGGGTGAACAGGGGACGGGACTGGACTTTGCTGCCTTCCCCCACAGTGGGAACCATTGTGGGGGGATGTTTTTATGTGTATTGTTAAATTCTTTGATGTTGTGTCTTATCTTTATTCGTGTGCTGCAATGGCAAGTCAAATTTCACTACACCAATTGGTGTAAGTGACAATAAATGTCCCTTGTCCCTTGTGTCCCCTCCCCCATCCCAGTAGTCATCTTAGTTTCACTGTCATCCTGTTGAGCTTCGCTATAGAAACATAGACATAGAAAATAGGTGCAGGAGTAGGCCATTCGGCCCTTCCAGCCAGCACCGCCATTCAATATGATCGTGGCTGATCATCCAAAATCAGTACCCCGTTCCTGCTGTTTCCCCATATCCCTTGATATCTGCATAACTCATTATCACCTTGCCCACAGCCAACAGCGGACCATTGTGGGCTCCACTTTTCCTAGATCATCGTCACTTATTCAGGGAGCCAAGGGGTATTTTGGATATTTTTTAACAAAATTATTGTTGGTGAAGATAATGTTAGGAAAATGAATGGGAGTAAAAGCTGACGTGCCTGGGATGTGAACAAAAGGCGGGGTGGGTGGTAAGACAACACAAGGTGTGGATTGCTCTCACTTCTATCACCCATCCACCTAGTTTTCATAAGTGATAGGAGAAGAATTAGGCCATTCGGCCCATTGTCTATTCCGCCATTCAATCATGGCTGATCTATCTTTCCCTCTCAACCCCATTCTCCCGCCTTCTCCCCATAACCCCTGACACCCGGCCTAATCAAGAATCTATCCGTCTATGCCTTAGAAATATCAATTGACTTGGCCTCTTCACCCTTCACTGGCAATGAATTCCACAGATTCACCATTGTCTGACTAAAGAAATTCATCCTCATCTCCTTCCTAAAGGAACGTCCTTTAATTTTGAGGCTATGCCCTCTAATCCTAAACTCTCCCACCAGCATCTACAGCTTTCCTCTCATAGTCATCGAGTGTTACAGCATGGAAACAGGCCCTTCGGCCTAACTTGCCCACAATGGCCAACATGTCCCAGCTACACTAGTCCCACCTGCCCGCGTTTGGTCCATATCCCTCCAATCCTGTCCATGTGCCTGACTAGCTGTCCCTTAAACGTTGGGATAGTCCCTGCCTCAACTACCTCCTCTGGCAGCTCGTTCCATACACATTTAAGTGAAAAAGTTACCCCTCAGATTCCTATTAAATCTTTCTCCCCCCCCCCCCCCCCCCCCTGCTTCTCCTTAAACCTCGGCCCTCTGGCCCTGGATTCACCTGCTCTGGACAGGAGATTCTGTGCCTCTCATGATTTTATACTCTACATTGGTTCACTTCTGAGTGTTGCATCTGATATGTCGTGTGTGATCTTTACAGGGGCCCCGGGAAGAAGCCCGCTGAGGCCAAGGGGAGAAAGAGCAAAGCCCTGAGTCTCAACTACACAGCGGCCCGGCTGCAAGAGAAGGGGGTGCTGCTGGCCATCGAGGATCTGCCCACCAGCCAGTAAGTTGCTGACCTTATTGCATCGGGGCTACCTTCTGCACCTATGCACAACTCATCGACTTCACCACTAATTTCCATCCTGCACTCAAATTCACTTGGACCATCTCCAACATCTCCTTTCCATTTCTTGATCTCACCGTCTCCATGGCAGGAGACAGGCGATCGACTGACGTCTATTATAAACCTACTGACTCCCACAGCTATCTACAATTCTTCCCACCCTGCCTCCTGCAAATAGACAATAGGTGCAGGACAATAGACAATAGGTGCAGGAGTAGGCCATTTGGCCCTTCGAGCCAGCACCGCCATTCACTGTGATCATGGCTGATCATCCACAATCAGTACCCCGTTCCTGCCTTCTCCCCATATCCCCTGACTCCGCTATCTTTAAGAGCCCCATCTAGCTCTCTCTTGAAAGTGTCCAGAGAACCGGCCTCCACCGCCCTCTGAGGCAGAGAATTCCACAGACTCACAACTCTGTGTGAAAAAATGTTTCCTCATCTCCGTTCTAAATGGCTTACCCCTTATTCTTAAACTGTGGCCCCTGGTTCTGGACTCCCCCAACATCGGGAACATGTTTCCTGCCTCTAACGTGTCCAAACCCGTTATAATCTTATATGTTTCAATAAGATATCCTCTCATCCTTCTAAACTCCAGATTATACAAGCCCAGCCACTCCATTCTCTCAGCATATGACAGTTCCACCATCCCGGGAATTAACCTTGTAAACCTACGCTGCACTCCCTCAATTGCAAGAATGTCCTTCATCAAATTAGGGGACCAAAACTGCACACAATGGTCTCACTAGGGCCCTGTACAACTGCAGAAGGACCTCTTTGCTCCTATACTCAATTCCGCTTGTTATGAAGGCCGACACGCTTTCTTCATTGCCTGCTGTACCTGCATGCTTACTTTCATTGACTGATGAACAAAGACCCCCAAATCCCGTTGTACTTCCCCTTTTCCCAACCATTTAGATAATAATCTGCCTTCCTGTTTTTGCTACCAAAGTAGATTTTTATTTCACATTTATCCACATTAAACTGCATCTGCCATGCATCTGCCCACTCACTCAACCTGCCCCAAGTCGCCCTGCATCCTCATAGCATCCTCCTCACAGTTCACACTGCCACCCAACTTTGTGTCATTTGCAAATTTGCTAATGTTACTTTGAATCCCTTCATATAAATCATTGATGTATATTGTAAATAGCTGCGGTCCCAGCACCGAGCCTTGCGGTACCCCACTAGTCACTGCCTGCCATTCTGAAGAACCCGTTAATCCCTACTCTTTGTTTCCTGTCTGCCAACCACGTCTCTATCCATGTCAGCACTCTACCCCCAAGACCATGTGCCCTAATTTTGCCCACTAAACTCCTATGTGGGACCTAATCAAATGCTTTCTGAAAGTCCAGATACACTACATACACTGGCTCTCCCTTGTCCATTTTCCTAGTTACATCCTCAAAGAATTCCAGAGTCAAGCATGATTTCCCCTTCGTAAATCCATGCTGACTCGGACCGATCCTGTTACTGCTATCCAAATGTGCGGCTATTTCATCTTTTATGATTGACTCCGGCATCTTCCCCATCACCGATGTCAGGCTAACTGGTCGATAATTCCCTGTTTTCTCTCTCCCGCCTTTCTTAAAAAGTGGGATAACATTAGCTACCCTCCAATCCACAGGAACTGATCCTGAATCTATAGAACATTGGAAAATTATCACCAATGCGTCCACGATTTCTAGAGCCACTTCCTTAAGTACCTTGGGATGCAGACCATCAGGCCCTGTGGATTGATCAGCCTTCAGTCCCATCAGTCTACCCAACACCATTTTCTGCCTAATGTGGATTTCCTTCAGTTCTCCTGTCACCCCAGATCCTCTGGCCACTAGTACATCAGGAAGATTGTTTGTGTCCTCCTTAGTGAAGACAGATCCCCAACTCCAAATTTCTCTGTCTACGCTGCATCTGCGCCCAAGATATGGTGTTCCAAACCAGGACATCTGAGATGTCCTCATTCTTTAGGGAACAGGGATTCACTTCTCCTTTCATATATGAGGCCCTCACAAGAGGAACAGCATCCCCTTTCCCATCAGAACTGCCCCCTCCCTTTAAGTCAAGACTAAAAACTTATCTATACTCCCAAGCCTTTCCTGACGTCCTCTGAGTGAGGGCTACATGTATATATGTATGTAGTTTGTTTTGTTTGTGCTATTCTTATAACAAATGTAAAGCACTTTGGCCAACGAGAGTTGTTTTTTAAATGTGCTATATAAATAAAAGTGACTTGACTTGACTTGTGACTCACAGGGGTCTCCTCGGTATCCCGCAGCTCCGCTCTTGCTCCCCCTCCCCCTATTCTTGCTATTGAGGGAGTGCAGCGTAGGTTCACCAGGTTAATTCCCAGTATATCGGGACTGTCATATGTTGATAGAATGGAGCGACTGGGCTTGTACACTCTGGAATTTAGAAGGATGAGGGGGATCTTATTGTAACATATAAGATTATTAAGGGTTTGGACACGCAAGAGGCAGGAAAAATGTTTCTGATGTTGGGGGAGTCCAGAACCAAGAATAAGGGGTCGGCCATTTCGAACGGAGATGAAGAAAAACTTTTTCGCCCAGACAGTTGTGCATCTGTGGAATTCTCTGCCTCAGAAGTTAGTGGAGGCCAATTCTCTGGAGGCTTTCAAGAGAGAGTTAGAGCTCTTAAATATAGCGGAGTCAGGGGATATTGGGAGAAGGCAGGAACGGGGTACTGATCAGCCATGATCATATTGAATGGCGGTGCTGGCTCGAAGGGCCGAATGGCCTATTTCTGCACCTATTGTCTAGTCACAAAAGGGACAGAGTCCCCCTAGTTCTCACCTTCCACCCCATCAGCCCTCACATACAACACATAATCCAACTACTTTTTTTTGCACCCCTTTCCACTTTCCACAGAGACGGTTCCCTCCACAACCCCCTGGTTAACTCGTCCCTCCCCACAGAACCCCCCCCCCCCAGGTACTTTCCCCTGCAAACCGCAGGAGATGCAACACCTGTCCCTATACCTCCCCCCCCTCCTCTCGACTACGTCCAAGGACCCCGACAGTCCCTTCAGGTGAGGCAGAGGTTCGCTTCCACGTCCTCCAACCTCATCTGCTGTTCCAGGGCTCCTATATATCGGCGAGACCAAGTGATCGTTTCGCTGAACACCTCCGCTCGGTCCACCTAGGCCTACTTGGTCTCCCGGTTGCCAAACACTTCGACTCCCCCTCCCATTCCCACACTGACCTTTCTGTCCTGGGCCTCCTCCATTGTCAGAGTGAGGCCCAGCACAAATTGGAGGAACAGCACCTCATATTTTGCTTGGGCAGCTTACACCCCAGTGGTATGAACATTGACTTCTCTAACTTCAAGTAACCCTTGCTTTCCCTCTCTCTCCATCCCTCCCCCATCCTAGTTCTCCGACTAGTTCTACTGTCCTGCTGATTAAATATTACTGATGATATGCCTCAGCCAACAGTGAATCATTCTACAATTCTACATTTCCTTGATCAATGTCCCCTTTGACCTGTCGGGCAGGTGGGACCAGTGTAGCTGGGACATGTTTGCCCGTGCGGGCGAGTTGGGCCGAAGGGCCTGTACCCGTGCTGTGTCACTCTACGACTCTGTGAATTATTTTTGTTTCGGGCGGTTTCTCTTCTCTCCATCGCCGCTACCGACCGTTGCGGGGAGCCGCCAGTCCCCCCGCCGACACGACCATTATCCGCTGTCTCTCTCTCTCTCTCCAGGTTCAGGAACGTGATCTTCGACATTGTGCAGAGCGAGCAGGTGGGGACGTTTGAGGTGCGGGCTCGCTTCATGGGTGTGGACATGGAGAAGTTTCAGCTGAAGTATCAGGTAAGATCCACGCACGGGTCCCCGCGAGGCTGTTCACAAGTTGTACCAGTAGAATCAGGCCCTTCGGCCCATCGTGTCTACGATAACTTACAACTAGTGCGCTTGGGCAAGTTGGGCCGAAGGGCCTGTTTTCATGCTGTGTGCGTCTATGACCACACATGATTACAGTCAAGCCGTCCATATTTCACAGATAAAGGGTAAAGGGAACAGCATTTACTGCAAGATGAAGTCTGATAAAGTTCCATTTAAAAATAGTTCACAGATCTCCAATTACTTTAGGGAGATAGTAGTTCAGGACCACTCTCTAGTTGGTGATAGGATAGTTCATTTCACAAGTTGACAAGTTATAGGAGTAGTATTAGACCATTCGGCCCATCGAGTCTACGCCGCCATTCAATCATGGCTGATCTCTGCCTCCTAATCCCATTTTCCTGCCTTCTCCCCATAACCCTTGACACCCGTTCTAATCAAGAATTTGTGTCTCTGCCATAAAAATATCCACTGACTTGGCCTCCCAGGCCTCTGTGGCAATGAGTTCCACAGATTAAAGGGCCTGTCATACGAGCATGCGACTCCATGCGGCTAGCGTGACCTAACGTGGTCGCTTGAGCCGTACGGGCTTGAGGGGCCGGTCCCACTTCGATCGCCGGAGCCGGATGGAGTTGTGCGGAGCTGGTCCCGACATCGCGAGGGGCTCCGAAAAACTGACACTGTTCAAAAATTCCGCGCAGCAACGGCCTGCCGGCCCGCAGCCGCCTCGACGCCGTACGCACCACCTCGACGGGCGTGCGCAGCGTCTCGACGCTGTACGTCACGCGCGAACTTCCCGCGGACTTCGCTCGAACTTCACGTCACTCACTCAACCTCCGCGCGGCCCCCGCTTCCGGTTTGGTCGCGCTTGCCGCATGCAATCGCATGCTCGTGGGACAGGTCCTTAACTACCCTCTGATTAAAGAAGTTCCTCCTCACCTCCTTTCTAAAAGAGTGTCCTTTAATTCTGAGGCTGTGCCCTCTGGTCCTAGACTCTCTCACCGGTGGAAACATCGTCTCCACATCCACTCTATCCAGGCCTTTCACTATTCTGTAAGTTTCAATGAGGTCCCCCCCTCAACCTTCTAAACTCCAGCGAGTACAGGCCCAGTGCCGACAAATGCTCATCATATGCTAACCCACTCATCCCAGGGATCATTCTCGTAAACCTCCTCTGTACCCTCTCCAGAGCCAGCACATCCTTGGGTGAGGGTTGGCAAATCGACGGTTCAATGATTACCACATGTTTAGTTTAATTTAGAGATACGGTGCAGAAACAGGCCCTTTGGCCCATTCAGTGTGAAAATGCACACCTCCAGATTCAGGGACAGTTTCTTCCCCGCTGTTATCAAGTAACTGAACCGTCCCAACGCAACCAGAGACCGGTTCTGAACTACTATCGGCTATCTTTGATCCGACTTTACTGACTTTACCTTGCACTAAACGTTATTCCTTTATCGTGTATCTATACATTTGAATGGCTTGGTTGTAGTTTGGTTTAGTTTAGAGATACAGCGCGAAACCAGGCCCTTCGGCCCACTAGGTCTGCGCCGACCAGTGACCTCCGCACATTAACACTATCCTGCACCCACGAGAGACAATTTTTACATTTACCAAGCCAATTTACCTTCAGACCTGCACGTCTTTGGAGTGTGGGAGGAAACCGAAGATCTCGGAGAAAACCCACGCAGGTCACGGGGAGAACGTGCAAACTCCGTACAGACAGCACCCGCAGTCTGGATTGAACCCGGGTCTCCGGCGCTGCATTCGCTGTAAGGCAGCAACTCTACCGCTGCGCCACCATGCCAAAATCATGTATTGACTTTCCCCTGGCTGGTTAGCACGCAACAAAAGCTTTTCACTGTACCTCGGTACACGTGGCAATAAACTGCAACAGAGACTGGACGGGAGTCCCCGTGATCCCCATTCACTAGCACTGTCCTGCACAATACAGGGATGTTGCCAGGACTCGAGGGTGTGAGCTACAGGGAGAGGTTGAGCAGGCTGGGACTCTATTCCTTGGAGCGCAGGAGGATGAGGGGTGATCTTATAGAGGTGTATAAAATCATGAGAGGAATAGATCGGGTAGACGCACAGAGTCTTTTGCCCAAAGTAGGGGAATCGAGGACCAGAGGACATAGGTTTAAGGTGAAGGGGGAAGGTTTAATAGGAATCTGAGGGGTAGCTTGTTCACACAAAGGGTGGTGGGTGTATGGAACGAGCTGCCAGAGGAGGTAGTTGAGGCAGGTTCTTTCACAACATTTAAGAAATATTCAGACAGGTACATGGATAGGATGGGTTTAGAGGGATATGGACCAAACACAGGCAGGTGGGACTAGTGTAGATGGGACATATTGGTTGGTGTGAGCGGGTTCTGCTGAAGGACCTGTTTCCATACTCTATGACAATAGACAATAGGTGCAGGAGTAGGCCATTCGGCCCTTCGAGCCAGCACCGCCATTAATGTGATCATGGTTGATCATCCCCAATCAGTACCCCGTTCCTGCCTTCTCCCCATATCCCCTGATTCTGCTATCTTCAAGAGCCCTATCTAGCTCTCTCTTGAAAGTATCCAGAGAACTGGCCTCCACCGCCCTCTGAGGCAGAGAATTCCACAGACTCACAACTATCAGTGTGAAAAAGTGTTTCCTCGTCTCCGTTCTAAATGGCCGACCCCTTATTCTTAAACTGTGTGGCCCCTGGTTCTGGACTCCCCCAACATCGGGAACATGTTTCCCGCCTCTAGCGGGTCTAACCCCTTAACAATCTTATATGTTTCAATAAGATCCCCTCTCATCCTTCTAAACTCCAGAGTGTACAAGCCCAGCCGCTCCATTCTCTCAGCGTGTGACAATTAAAACATTTTACCGAAGCCAACTAATCTACAAACCTGTACGTCTTTGGATTGTGGGAGGAAACCGGGGAACCTGGTGAAAACCCACGCGGTCACGGGGAGAACGGACAAACTCCGTACCCGTCGTCAGGAATGAACCCGGGTAACTAGTGCTGTGAGGCGGCAATTCTACCGCTGCGCCACCGTGACGCTCTTTTTTTTCCTGTCGCACCCCAATAAAAAAAGTGCTAACACAGAGTGAAATGATGTTGTTACAAACAGTCCAGTACAGTATTACCAGACCGAAGCACATCCCCGATTAGTAACGTTTACAGAAATCTGATCCCACATGCAGGAGACGCCATGTTTTTCAAAGTCCGGTCAGCGCTCCAGTTCTTGTGAGTGCTGCCAGATCCGGGCAAGGCTATTGCGAGCCTACACCCATGGTCTTCATTGGACGCAATGTCCATCTCCTGGCCCGTCCACCTCTCCCTCACCCGCCAAGTTACTGCAGCATCTTGTGTCTAGCACCAGTCCCACAGTTCGCAATGATGTATCGCTCTTGACATCACCCCATCCCCAGACAACAATCAGCCTATCGGGGAATCTCCCCGCACTAGATCATCTCTTGCCGGCCCTGATTAGTCTGGGCTTTTTCCTGTTTCCAGTACCTCCCCTCAACAATCAGTCTGAAGAAGGGTCCCCACCCGAAAAATCACCTGTCCATTTTCTCCAGATATGCTGCCTGACCCGTTGAGTTACTCCACCATTTTGTGCCTATCGTTCTCATAAGGGAGGTGAATCTGTAGAATTTACTGCCACAGGCGGTGGTGGCGCCCAAGTCAATGGATATTTTTAAACTGGAGATCGATAGGTTCTTGATTAGTATGTGTGGGAAAGATCTGCAGATGCTGGTTAAAATCGAAGATAGACACAAAATGCTGGAGGAACTCAGCGGGACGGCCAGCATCTCCGGAGAGAAGGAATGGGTGATGTTTCTGGTTGAGACCCTTCTGACTGATGTCAGGGGAGTGGGTGGTACAGAGATAAAATGTAGTCTGAGACAGTAAGACTGGTCGGAGAACTGGGAAGGGGGAGGGGATGGAGAGAGAGGGAAAGCAAGGGCTACTTGAAGTTGGAGAAGTCAATGTTCATACCGCTAGGGTGTATGCTGCCAAGAGAAATATGAGATGTTGTTCCTCCAATTTGCGCTGGGCCTCACTCTGACAATGGAGGAGACCCAGGAAAGAAAGGTCAGTGTGGGAATGGGAGGGGGAGTTGAAGTGTTGAGCTACTGGGAGATCGGGTAGGTTTAGGCGAACTGAGCGGAGGTGTTCAGCGCAACGATCGCCGAGCCTGCGCTTGGTCTCACGCATATACAGGAGTCCACACCTGGAACAGCGGATACAGTAGATGAGGTTGGAGGAGGTGCAAGTGAACCTCTGCCTCACCTGAAAGAACTGTCAAGGTTTCATCCTACACACTAGGGACAATTTACAAATGGCAATTAACCTACAAACCTGCACGTCTTTGGAAAGTGGGTGGAAACCGGAGCACCCAGAGGAAACCCACGCAGGTCACAAGGAGAACGCAGGGGAAGGTACCTGTGGAGTGGCTGGTTTGGGTGAGGAGGGATGAGCTAACCAGGGAGGTTAGTTAGTTTCGAGATGCAGCGCAGAAACTGACCCTTCAGCCCACCGAGTCCGTGCCGACCAGCGATCCCCGCACATTAACACTATCCGACACACACTGGGGACAATTTACATTTAAACCAAGCCAATTAACCTAAAACCCGTACGTCTTTGGAGTTTGGGAAGAAACTGGAGCACCCGGAGAAAACCCACGCGGTCACAATAGGCAATAGGTGCAGGAGTAGACCATTCAGCCCTTCGAGCCAGCACCGCCATTCACTGTGATGGGTGATCATCCACAATCAGTACCCCGTTCCTGCCTGCCTTCTCCCCATATCCCTTGATATGGGCGAACGTACAAACTCCGTGCAGACAGCACCCATAGTTAGGATGGAACCTGGGTCTCTGGCGCTGTGAGGCAGCAGCTCTACCGCTGCGCCACAGTGCCTCCAATGCGGAGTTTCAGTTGCGGAGGGAACGGTCTCTGCGGAAGGCGGAATGTGTGGGCCCTGAATGAGTAGTTGGGTGGGGCCCGGGCTCAGATTCTCTGCCGCTCTCTCCCCAGGACCTCCTCCAGCTTCAGTACGAGGGAGTGGCCGTGATGAAGATGTTCGACAAGGCCAAGGTCAACGTCAACCTTCTGATCTTCCTGCTCAACAAGAAGTTCTTCAAGAAATGAGGACCCCGCCTCGTCCACCGCGTCTGCCGGCCAACATGTAACCAGCCACGTGCTTCTGCTGAGCAGACACGACTTGCACTAGGATCCTAGCATGGTAGATTAGCCCACGGCTGCACAAGTCTGCCCTTGCCCACATATATTTAATATATTATCGCTTCTGATCTACTTTAGCCAGGAGTAAGGAATCCAGAATCATGTCCTTCAAATTTCACGCAATCAAGCTTTACCAAAGCTGGACCTTGAGTCTCAGAATCCACCTTCAAGCAGAGAGTGAGAATGTTTCTCCTTCTCGATGGGCCGAATGTCACCTGTGGTCTTCATGGTGACAGGTCCACCCCCCCCCCCCCCTCCCCCATCTCTGGCCTCAACAATCTCTTCCAAGCTCCCCCAGGTTCATACCGAAGTTAGACACAAAATGCTGGAGTAACTCAGCTGGTCAGGCAGCGTCTGGAGAGAAGGAGTGTATTTTGTGTCTGCACTTCCTTCCTACACATCTCCCCTGGGTAGTGACAGGGCAGGGGCCATTTTGTTGGTTTCTATGGTCTTGGTTCCTGTTTCCATCAGGATCGATCAATCAGCTCTCCTCCCCCCCGCTCCTCTCCTCTCCCCTCCTTCCCTCTCCCCTCCACCCTCCCTCCTTTCTCCCTTTCCCTCTTCTCTCTCACCCTCCCTATTCTCGCTCCCTCATCCCTCCCCTCCCCCTCACTCTACCCCCTCCCTTCACCCCCTCTATTCATCCCCCTCTCATCTCCCTCCCTCCACTCCTCCCTTAACTCCACCCCTCCCCCCCCCTCTTCACCCCAATCTCTCCTTCCCCCCCCCCCGCCAACCCAGCCGACATTCTGCCTCATGAACGCTCCCCACTTGCCCCTGGCTTGCTGTCGATCCTCCACCTGTACCCTAGGATCACTCTGGTAGCTGGTCTCAGCTCGGAGTAACAGCCAACTAGAGTTTTGCCCCCCCCTGTAGTGGGCACGGCATGTAGCCCGACCCACCCACATGTCAACGTGTTCAGCCTGTGACACTAAACCAGGCTTTCCATCGCTGACTATCTCCCTCCCCCCCCCCCCCTCCCAGACTGCCACCATATATCATGTAACAAGGAACTGTAGATGCCAAAGATAGGCACAAAGCGCTGGAGTAATTCAGCGGGCGAGGTAGCATCACTGGAGAAGGGTCCTAACCCGAAATGTCACCTATCCACGTTCTCCACAGATGCTGCCTGACCCACTGAGTTACTCCAGCGTTACTCTGTGAAACGTCACCTATCCACGTTCTCCACATATGCTGCCTGACCCGCTGAGTTACTCCAGCGTTACTCTGTGAAACGTCACTCTGTGAAACGTTGCCTATTTCCTTCAGGGTTTCGGCCCGAACGGTTGCCCATTTCCTTTGCTCCACAGATGCTGCCTGACCCGCTGAGTTACCCCAGCACTCTGTGAAACGTCACCTATCCACGTTCTCCACAGATGCTGCCTGACCCGCTGAGTTACTCCAGCACTTTGTGTCTATTCCATCATTTATCACAAGAAAAATTCCCCTCCAATTTCTATGAAATGATCAACAGATAAAAAAGGGAACCGATCTAATTCACTGCTGACAACTTAAATCAACTGCCTTCAATTCGTGGTGCCATGCTTTTTTTAATCAGAGTGCCGAGATTTTAATGATGAAGTTTTACGTTTTGAAGGAGCTGCTCTGAGCAGCAGTGTCCAGCCTGTCCCCTCTTGAGCTCCCAGCTAGAGTCTGGTTTGATCAAAACACCGTGAATGAGTTTAAAGGCTCTCGGTGAATGATGAGAAAGGCTCTGTCTGTGTAGGAAGGAGCTGGGCTACCTGTGCCCTCCTCTCTCTGCCACCCACCGAGCCTTGCCGTGGCCGGATTTGATCCGATCGTGAGACAACCACCAACCCTGAGCTGGTGTGGACATGGGCGCTGGCCAGAGGAGCTCAAAGGACCATCTTACCCCCAGCGTGAGGTAGCAGCTCAGGAGGGAACAAGCCCGAGGTAAGGAGGCTTTGGATCATTAGGAAGGGATCAGGAAAGGGTCTTTGTGACCAGGGGTGATGCTGTTTAGACCCTTACACAGGCCTGAGGGAAACCATGTTCTCCAGTATAACAGTACAAAAACACACAGCAATGGAGTGTGGCTGAACTCACACCCAGATACACCCAGCTAGAATCACTACATGTTGTAAATGTCAGTGCTTGTACATATTACTCTTCATTATCTGCATCTATTTCTGAAGCTTGTATTTCACTCTGTGTGTGTGTGTACGCGTCATGTGTGTGCGCTTATGTGTGTACGCGTGATGTGTGTGTATGTCTACCCTTGTGTGTGTATGTGTACGCGTGTTGTGTGTATATGTGTACGCGTGTTGTGTGCGCTTATGCGTGTATGTGTACCCTTGTGTGTGTATGTGTACGCTTTGTGTGTATGTGGGCGTGTGTGTGTGTGTGTGCGCGCGCGCACGTGTATTTGTGTGGGTGTGCGCACTCGTGTGTGTGTGTGTGTGCACTCTTGTGTGTGCAGTTTATATCCATTTGTACAGCAGCCAGCGCTGGGGGCTACAGAGCATTTAAAGCAGCCACAGTATGTGTCTCAATGCGCAGACTATGACATAAGCCAGATACGTAAATGGTGGACAGCGAGGAGGGGCAGTGCGTCACAGCTGGCAGCGGACAACAGCAGGATGGGGTGCAGGTCTCTCCTCTGCTGCAGAGATCCACACCGTGACTCTCACGGACAGAGGCAAGCTTGCCGTTTGAAAATGTTGAGCCCAATTTCAACAACTTCACTCTTGCCCTGTGATGCCAAAATACCTCAGCCCTGGGGAAATGGAATAATTCTGCCTTTGCTATTTTTCACTGAAATTACTCTTTTTGCCATGAATACTCTTTTTTGTGTGTTTGTACTTTTTTTTTTAATTACCCCCTCAAAATAAATAAAAGCAGCATTAAAATACAAAACTTGAATCAAAATGTGTTTGCTATCTGAAGAGCACTTCACACGAAGACTCCTTGTGGACAAAGGAACTGCAGATGCTGGTTTAAGCTGAAGATAGACCCCAAAGGGTCTCGACTCGAAACGTCACCCATTCCTTCTCTCCAGAGATGCTGCCTGTCCCGCCGAGTTACTACAGCCTTTTGTAGCAATGTTACAAAATTTTGAGATTTTAAAAATCAAGTCTGTAATTTATCCCATAAAGCATAAAAAGAAGTTTAATTTGACACCTAATTCACTTTCATATCTTCAGTATTAAAAAAGTTATGGCCATTTTCATACTCAGAAATTAGCATCTTGTTCCCTATTGCTTTTCCATTGACTTAACACAAAAGCTGTGATCGAGAACAGTCAAAAGCCCATAATTTTCTTAAAAATTAAGAGAACTGAAAGAAATGTTTAGTTATTATAGATTAAAGCATTCTGAAACAAATATGAAACAATCTTACTTAGATGACATGAAATTAAAGCATATAATTAGTTAGTTACCTAATTGCAGCTAATTACAAAATTCAATTACTAGATCTAAACATCTATCAATTTCTTAAGAATAGATTAACATTTTTAAATAGCCTAAGTGTCCAAATAACATTCACACAAGAATTCACAATATAACATTATTTTAAAATCTCATTGTCATGGATTTATAGGCCAAATGGAAGGAAATAAATGTTTAATACCTGTAAATTAATGGGCATTTAAATCATCTTGCGAGTGGATTTTTCTGGAACGCGATCATTTGGAACGTTGATTTGCGGTGAATTTAACCCCGTATCGGCATGAAAAATACTGCAGTTAGTTCGGGGAAAAGAAGCACCGTTTCGCATTTTAAAATGTGAATTAAAGGCCTCTTAAGAAGCACTTTTATACATAAAATAAACGGCTTTCGTTTACCTGTCCCGTGCGTGAAATCCGTCCCCGTTGTCGGCGTTGACGGCTTTCGAAGCTGATTTTAAAATAACTCCAGCGCTGAACTTGTCGGGCGAATAAAAATAAAAAATACACAAAACGCCCATCGGAACGATGCTTCAGCAAAAGCTTGTACTCCAACGAAATATAATTCAGGATAAGGTAGGAGAAACCCGCGTTTTAACCCCACCCCCCCCCCCCCAAAGGCGCCAAAATCGCGCACACGGCCAGTGGCAGAATTGCAGCGCCGCTGAAGGTAAGTATTGTAACATACCTACCTTTTGTGTCTATCTTCCCTATAACATGAACTTCAAAGGTCTGTTTATTGCACGTGTACCAAGGTACGGTGAAACTCAAATTACCATACAACCATACTTTTTTTTTAAAGCCACAAGACACACAACTGCATAAAAGTTAACATAAACATCCACCACAGCAGATTCCCCACATGCCTCACTGTGATGGGACGGCAATAAAGTCTAATCTTCTTCCCCCTTTATGCTCCTGCAGTCGGGGCGATCGAAGCTCCCGCAGCTGGTGATTATGGGCTAGAATCGGGGAACTGCAGGAGCTGGTTTACAGAAAAAGTGCTGGAGTAACTCAGGCAGCATCCCCGGAGAACGTGGAAGGTGACATCTCCAGGGATGCTGCCTGACCCACTGAGTTTAGTTTAGACATACAGCATGGAAACAGGTCCACGCCGACCAGCGATCACCCCTTCACACACTAGTTCCATGTTGTACCACATTCTCATCCACTCCCTACACTCGGAGGTGTTTTTTACAGAGGGGGCCGATCGACCCACCAACCCGCACGGGATGTGGGAAGAAACCGGAGCATCTGGAGAAAACCCACGCAGGTTACAGGGAGAACATGCAAACTCTGCACAGACAGCACCCGAGGTCAGGATGGAACCCGGGTTTCTGGCGCTGTGAGGCAGCAACTCTACCGCTGCTCCACCATGCTGCCAGGTGGCACAGTGGGTAACAGGTATATGAGCTGTGGACAGACCCTCTGATATTTCCACAATGAGTACAGATTAGTTTATCATCTACCATAATATGCCGTGTTCACAAGTAGCTCACGTATACGTACACCATGATAAAAACGATAGATAAAAAGAGCAAAGTAGCAGAATGACAATAGGTGCAGGAGGAGGCCATTCGGCCCTTCAAGCCAGCACCGCCATTCAATGTGATCATGGCTGATTATCCACAATCAGTACCCTGTTCCTGCCTTCTCCCAATATCCCCTGATTCCGCTATCTTTAAGAGCTCTATCTAATTCTCTCTTGAAAGTATCCAGAGAACTGGCCTCCACCACCCTCTAGGGCAGAGAATTCCACAAATTCACAACTCTGTGTGAACAAGTTTTTCCTCATCTCCGTTCTAAATGGCTTCCCACAAGGAATAGGAGTAGAATAAGGCCATTCGGCCCATCTACTCCGCCATTCAATCATGGCTGATCTATCTCTCCCTCCGAACCCCATTCTCCTGCCCTCTCCCCATAACCTCTGATACTATCAAGAATATCTATCTCTATCTTAAAAATATATCCACTGACTTGGCCTCCACAGCCGTCTGTGGCAATGAATTCCACAGATTCACTAACGACTAAAGAAATTCCTCCTCATCTTCCTAAAAGAATGTCCTTTAATTCTGAGGCTGTGCCCTCTGGTCCAAGACTTTCCCACTAGTGGAAACATCCTCTCCACATCCACTCTATCCAAGCCTTTCACTATTCGGTGCGTTTCAATGAGGTCCCCCTCATCATTCTAGACGCCTTTAAACTTTACCCCTTAGGTACTGCCTTACAGTGCCCAGAGACCCAAGTTCGATCCTGATCAAGGATGCTGGCTGTATGGATTTTGTGCGTGGGTTTTCTCCGGGTGCTCCAGTTTCATCCCACACTCTAAAGACATAAAGGTTTGTTGGTTACTTGGCTATGGTAAAATGGTTCCTTCTGCGTGGGACAGTGTAGGGGATGATCACTGGTCGGCACGGACTTGGTGGGCCGGAGGTCGAGTTGCCAACTTTCTCACTCTCAAATAAGGGACAAAAGGTCAAAATACGGGACAAATTCCCCACGGCAATTGGTTGACCGACTCAGCCGTGTCTGGGTGAATGATGAGTTGGCCCCGGGTGCTGGACTGCACACAAAGCCCAGCCGGCAGGTCGGCTAAGGAGTTTTGGCCCGGGCCGCGCGCTTTTAAGTCCGGTGCCCCATCCAACTCATGAACCGATGATCGGCCGTGAGTAGGAGGGGTGGTGGTGGTGACGGCGGTAAGCGAAGGCCCGAAGGTCGGACAACTGGCCGGGCTGCCGACCGACCGACGGGGCCACGGGCGAGGCGCTGCTGCTGCTGCTGCTGCTGCACTCCATGGGCTGCACTACGTCGGGACGGGGTGAGGCAGGGCCGGACGTGGCGCTCCGACCCGACAGTCCCCTCGACCCAAGTAGTAGCAGTCAAATACGGGACAAGGGCGGTCCCGTACGGGACAAATCAATTTAGCCCAATATACGGGATGTCCCGGCTAATACGGGATTGAATGAATGTGAGAACTTTGGGCATCACGTTGCCACATGAAAGATGTCGCCAAGCTGGTGATGTCTGCTTTCCTGTGCTCTACCCAGCGTAACCACGGCAACGGGCCTCTCGACTATCTTTAACCTGAAGGCGTTGGCGATGAGCATAAAGCTCACATTCCCGAGACCCCTGGGACTTCTCTTCCAGAATCTTCTCTGCCGGGGCGAATCCATCCCCATCCCACTCTGCACAAAGTCACTCCCCCCCCCTCCCCTCACTCACATCCCCCTCATCCCTCTCCCCCCCACTCACCTCTCCCCTCCACACCCCCCTTTCCCACTCACCCCCTCCTCCCCCGACAATCCCTCTCCCTTTACCTCCTCTCCACCTCATTCACTCGCCCCCCCACACCCCCTCCCCTCTCACACAAACACCCACCATCTCCTCCCCTCCTCCCTCCCCCTCTCTCCACTCACCCCCTCCCCCCTCCCCACTCACCTCCTCACCGCCTCCCCTCTCCCCTCCATCTCATTCATTTCCCCCCTCTCCCCTCCGCCACATTCACTCACCTCTTCTCCCCTCCGCACCCCCTCCCCATTCACCCCTCCCGCTCTCTTCTCCTTACCCGCTCCCCGCTAAGCCCCCTGGACAGACTCCGTCCTTTCCCCACATCCCCTCACCTCCCCACTCCCCCTCACAGAAGTTACGATCCCCTCTCCCCTCTCCCCACGCCCCAAACCCCTCCCCCATCCCCTCTACCCCCTCTACCCCCTCTCCCATTCACTCACCCCCAAAGCCTCCAGACATTCCCCTCCCTGCACACCCCACCCCTTCCTCCTCCCTGCCCTCCACTCACTCCCCATGCCCGCCCATTATTCCCATTTGACTGCACACAAAGCCCAGCCGGCGGGGCCAGCTGAGGAGTTTTGGCCCGTGGGCCGCGCGACAAAGTCCGGCTCCCCGTCCGACTCATGAACCGATGATCGGCCATGAGAAGGAGGGGTGGTGGTGGTGGTGTCGGCGGTTAGCGAAGGTCCGAAGGTCGGACAACTGGCCGGGCTGCCGACCGACCGACGGGGCCACGGGCGAGGTGCTGCTGCTGCACTCCATGGGCTGCACTACGTCGGGGCGGGTGAGGCGGGGCCGGACGCGGCACTCCGACACGACAGTCCCCTCGACCCGAGTAGTAGCCGTCAAATACGGGACAAGGGCGGTCCCGTGCGGGAGAAACCAATTTAGCCCAATATACGGGATGTCCCGGCTAATACGGGACAGTTGGCGACACTAGGTGAGAGGGGAAAAGTTTAAAGGAGATGTGTGGGGCAGGTTTTTTTTACACACAGGGTGTTGGGTGCCTGGAACGCGTTGCCAGGGGTGGTGGTGGAGGTAAATACATTAGTGGTGTTTTTAAGAGACTTTAAAATTCTTGCCACGCACATTTCTTGTAAACTTTGATGACGGGAAGAGGAGATTAATTTTAGATCAGTCTGAAGAAGGGTCCAGAGCCAAAACGGCACCTATCCATGTTCTCCAGAGGTGCTGTCTGACCCATTGAGTTACTCCAGCACATTATGTCCTTTTTTTGGTAAACCGGCATCTGCGGTTCCTTCTTTCTACTACTTTAAACTATGCCTCCATTTCTTTAGACTTTAGAGACTTTAGAGCGGGGAAACAGGCCCTTCGGCCCACCGAGTCAGCGCTGACCAGCGATCCCCGCACACTAACGCTATCTTACACGCACTGGGGACTATTTACAATGTTACCAAAGCCAATTAACCTCCAAACCTGTACGTCTTTGGAGTGTGGGAGGAATCCGGAGCACCCGGAGAAAACCCACGAGGAGAACGTACAAAATCCGTAAACACAGCACCCGTAGTCAGGATGGAACCCGGGTCTGGAACTCTGGCGCTGTGAGGCAGTTAACTCTACCACTGCGCCACCGTGCTGACTATCTACCCTGTCTATGCCTCTCTTCATTTTATATCATAAGGAATAGGAGTAGAATTAGGCCATTCGGCCCATCAAGTCTACTCTGCCATTCAATCATGGCAGATCTATCTCTCCCTCCTAACCCCATTCTCCTGCCTTCTCCCCATAACCTGACACCCGTCCTAATCAAGAATCTATCTATCTATGCCTTAAATATATCCACTGACTTGGCCTCCACAGCCGTCTGTGGCAATGAATTCCACAGATTCACCACCCTCTGACTAAAGAAATTCCTCCTCATCTCCTTCCTAAAAGAACGTCCTTTAATTCTGAGGCTGTGCCCTCTGGTCCTAGACTCTCCCACTGGTGGAAACATCCTCTCCACATCCACTCTATCCAGGCCTTTCACTGTTCTGTACGTTTCAATGAGGTCCCCCCCTCATTCTACTAAACTTCAAGGCCCAGTGCCGACAAACGCTCATAATATGTTAACCCACTCATTCCTAGGGTCATTATTGTAAACCTCCTCTGGACCCTCTCCAGAGCCAGCACATCCTTCCTCAGATATGGTGCCCAAAACTGCTCACAGTACTCCAAATGTGGCCAGACCAGCGCCTTATAGAATCTCAGCATTACATCCCTGTTTTTGTATACAAGCCCTCTTGAAATAAATGCTAGCATTGAGTTTGCTTTCTTTACTGCCGAGTCAACTACCGAGATTAACCTTTCAGGAATCCTGCACCAGCACTCCCAAGTCCCTTTGCACTTCCGATTTCTGGATTCTCTCCCCATTTAGAAAATAGTCTACGGTATTCTTGTATACTTCTAACAGGTCTCCAATATTCCAGAGAAAACTGTCCAAGTCTGTACAATCTCTCCTTATAATATCCTCTAATTTAGGCATCAAAGATACACACACAATGCTGGAGTAACTCAGCGGGTCAGGCAGCAAGTCAGATTGGTATCAGTCTGAAGAAGGGTCTTGACCCTGGCACCAAATAGTGCCAGCACAATAACCTGGCCCTCAACACCAGCAGAACCAAGGAACTGATTGTGGACTTTGGTCGATGGTGGAAAGGGTCA
>JAXLNO010000110.1:322946-378413 GCA_038087875.1 Malacoraja senta | reverse complement strand
CACTTTACAGTTGCACATGTGACAGATAACACACTATTGAACCATTGAATTCCATCCACACCATGTCCACTGGTGCAAGAAAGAACTGTAGAACCTGGTTTACACCGAAGGCAGACACAAAATGCTGGAGTAACTCAGCGGGACAGGCAGCATCTCTGGAGAGAAGGAATGGGTGACGTTTCAGATCGAGACCCTTCTTCAGACTGATTGTGAACAACTTTTATCACGGACGCCAACATCTCCCCACCTCTTCTGTCAGATTAACTGTCCAAAAATTCCTGCCCAAAGATAGACACAAAGTGCAGGAGGGACTCAGCAGGTCAGGCAGCATCTGTGGAGGACATGGACAGACGGACGGCGTTTCAGGTTTCTGAAGAAGGGTCCTGACATGATTCATCGTCTGCCCATTCCCTCCATTGATGCTGACTGTCCATTCCAACACACAGGGACACAAGCGGCTGCAGAGAGTGGTGGACTCAGCCCGGCCCATCACGGACACGGCCCACCCCATCTCCACCGGGCGCTGCCTGAAGAAGGTGGCATCTATCACCAAGGATCCCACTATCCGGGCTCGGCCCTCTTCTCACTGCTACTGTCGGGCAGGAGGTACAGAAGCCTGAAGTCCCACACCACCTTGTTCAGGAACAGATACTTTCCTGCAACCGTCAGGTTCTTGAACTGACCCGCACAACTTGAAGGGCACCAACCAAAAACGTCACCTAACCATGTTCTCCACAGATGCTGCCTGACCCGCTGAGTTACTCCAGCACTCTGTGAAACGTCACCTATCCACGTGGCTTGAAAAATGGTGCAAGGGGGAGGGATTCAAATTTCTAGGGCATTGGAACCAGTTCTGGGGGAGGTGGGACCAGTACAAACAGGACGGTCTGCACCTGGGCTGGAATGGAACCAATGTCCTTGGGGGAGTGTTTGCTAGTGCTGTCGGGGGGGATTTAAACTAATGTGGCAGGGGGATGGGAGCATGAGCAGAGAGAGGGGTGTAAAATGAGGGTAGAAGCAATAGGTAGCAAGGTGAAAAGTAAAAGTGGCAGGCAGACAAATCCAGGGCAAAAATCAAAAAGGGCCACTTTCAACATAATTGTATAAGGGGTAAGAGTTGTAAAAACAAGCCTGAAGGCTTTGTGTCTCGATGCAAGGAGCATTCGTAATAAGGGGGATGAGTTGAATGTGCAGATAGTTATTAATGAATATGATATAGTTGGGATCACGGAGACATGGCACCAGGTTGACCAAGGCTGGGAGCTGAACATCCAGGGATATTCAATATTCAGGAGGAATAGACAAAAAGGAAAAGGAGGTGGGGTAGCGTTGCTGGTTAGAGAGGAGATTAACGCAATAGAAAGGAAGGCCATTAGCTTGGAGGATGTGGAATCAATATGGGTAGAGCTGCGAAACACTAAGGGGCAGAAAACGCTAGTGGGAGTTGTGTACAGGCCACCTAACAGTAGTAGTGGAGTTGGGGATGGCATCAAACAGGAAATTAGAAATGCGTGCAACAAAGGCAAAACAGTTATAATGGGTGACTTCAATCTACAAATAGATTGGGTGAATGAAATTGGCAGGGGTGCTGAGGAAGAGGATTTCGTGGAATGTATGCGGGATAGTTTTCTAAACCAACATGTAGAGGAACCAACGAGAGAGCAGGCTATTCTAGACTGGGTATTGAGTAATGAGGAAGGGTTAGTTAGCAGTCTCGTTGTGCGTGGCCCCTTGGGCAAGAGTGACCATAATATGGTTGAGTTCTTCATTAGGATGGAGAGTGACATTGTTAATTCAGAAACAAGGGTTCTGAACATAAAGAAAGGTAACTTTGAGGGTATGAGACGTGTATTGGCCAAGATAGACTGGCAATTGATTCTTAAAGGGTTGATGGTGGATATGCAATGGAAGGCATTTAAAGACTGCATGGATGAACTACAACAATTGTTCATCCCAGTTTGGCAAAAGAATAAATCAGGGAAGGTAATGCATCCGTGGATAACAAGGGAAATCAGGGATAGTATCAAAGCAAAAGATGAAGCATACAAATTAGCCAGAAAAAGCAGCCTACCAGAGGACTGGGAGAAATTCAGAGTCCAGCAGAGGAGGACAAAGGGCTTAATTAGGAAAGGGAAAATAGATTATGAAAGAAAACTGGCAGGGAACATAAAAACTGACTGCAAAATTTTTATAGATATGTGAAGAGAAAAAGATTAGTTAAAATATATGTAGGTCCCTTGCAGTCAGAAACAGGTGAATTGATCATGGGGAACAAGGACATGGCAGACCAATTGAATAACTACTTTGGTTCTGTCTTCACTAAGGAAGACATAAATAATCTGCCGGAAATAGCAGGGGACCGGGGGTCAAAAGAGATGGAGGAACTGAGTGAAATCCAGGTTAGCCGGGAAGTGGTGTTGGATTAAAGGCCGATAAATCCCCAGGGCCAGATAGGCTACATCCCAGAGTACTTAAGGAAGTAGCCACAGAAATAGTGGATGCATTAGTGATCATTTTTCAAAACTCTTTAGACTCTGGAGTAGTTCCTGAGGATTGGAGGGTAGCTAATGTAACCCGACTTTTTAAAAAGCGAGGGAGAGAAAAAACTGGGAATTACAGACCAGTTAGTCTAACATCGGTAGTGGGGAAAATGCTAGAGTCAGTTATTAAAGATGGGATAGCAGCGCATTTGGAAAGTGGTGAAATCATTGGACAAAGTCAGCATGGATTTATGAAAGGTAAATCATCTGACGAATCTTATAGAATTTTTCGAGGATGCAACTAGTAGAGTGGATAAGGGGAGAACAGTGGATGTGTTATATATGGACTTTCAGGCTTTCGACAAGGTCCCACATAAGAGATTACTATGCAAACTTAAAGCACACGGTATTGGGGGTTCAGTATTGATGTGGATAGAGAACTGGCTGGCAGACAGGAAGCAAAGAGTAGGAGTAAACGGGTCCTTTTCAGAATGGCAGGCAGTGACGAGTGGGGTACCGCAAGGGCTCAGTGCTGGGACCCAGCTATTTACAATATATATTAATGAACTGGATGAGGGAATTGAATGCAACATCTCCAAGTTTGCAGATGACACGAAGCTAGGGGGCAGTGTTAGCTGTGAGGAGATGCTAGGAGGCTGCAAGGTGACTTGGATAGGTTGGGTGAGTGGGCAAATGTATGGCAGATGCAGTATAATGTGGATAAATGTGAGGTTATCCACTTTGGTGGCAAGAAAGGAAAGTAGACTATTATCTGAATGGTGGCCGATTAGGAAAAGGGGAGATGCAACGAGACCTGGGTGCATGGTACACCAGTCATTGAAAGTAGGCATGCTGGTGCAGCAGGCAGTGAAGAAAGCGAATGGTATGTTAGCATTCATAGCAAAAGGATTTGAGTATAAGAGCAGGGAGTTCTACTGCAGTTGTACAGGGTCTTGGTGAGACCACACCTGGAGTATTGCTTACAGTTTTGGTCTCCTAATCTGAGGAAAAGACTTTCTTGCCATAGAGGGAGTACAGAGAAGGTTCACCAGACTGATTCTGGGATGACAGGACTTTCATATGAAGAAAGACTGGATAGACTCGACTTGTACTCGCTATAATTTAGAAGATTGAGGGGGGATCTTATAGAAACTTACAAAATTCTTAAGGGATTGGACAGGCTAGATGCAGGAAGATTGTTCCCGATGTTGGGGAAGTCCAGAACAAGGGGTCACAGTTTAAGGATAAGGGGAAGTCTTTTAGAACCAGATGAGAAAAACCTTTTTTACACAGAGAGTGGTGAATCTGTGGAATTCTCTGCCACAGAAGGTAGTTGAGGCCAGTTCATTGGCTATATTTAAGAGGGAGTTAGATGTGGCCCTTGTGGCTAAAGGGATCAGGGGGTATGGAGAGAAGGCAGGTACAGGATACTGAGTTGGATGATCAGCCATGATCATATTGATTGGCGGTGCAGGCTCGAAGGGCCGAATGGCCTACTCCTGCACCTATTGTCTACGTTTCTATGTTTCTATGTTCTCCACAGATGCTGCCTGACCTGCTGAGTTACTCCAGCACTCTGTGAAACGTCACCTATCCATGTCCTCCAGAGATGCTGCCTGACCCCGCTGAGTTACTCCAGCACTCTGTGAAACGTCACCTATCCATGTTCTCCACAGATGCTGCCTGACCGCCTGAGTTACTCCAGCACTTCGTGTTCTATGCAAGATTCCAGCATCTGCAATTCCGGTGGTCGGCATGGACTCAGTGGGCCGAAGTTTTCATGCTGTATCTCTAACTAAGCTAGAGGCTGGAATCTTCAATGATACTTACGTACTGTACGTGGAACAGATGGTACTACGATGATATTTGGACAGGTACATGGATAGGAAAGGTTTGGAGAGATTTGGGGCAAAGGTGAGCAGGTGGGCCGAAGGGCCTGTTTCCTCCTGCTCTATGACTCTCTCTACACTGTAGTAACTCAGCGGGTCAAGTAGCATCTGTGGAGGGAATTAATTGACGACGTTTTGGGTCGGGTCCCTTCTTCAGACTGAAAGGAGTCCGCAGAAGGTCGCCTATTAATGTCCTCTATTGATAACCTGACCTGCTGAGTTCTTCCAGCACTTTGTGTTCTAAAGTCTGAAGAAGGGTCTCGACCCGAAACATCAAATATACATTTTTTTTACTGCCTGACCCGCTGAGTTACTCCAACAATTTGTTGCTATTGTTGGTGTAAATCAGCATCTGCAGTTCCTCCTTCTGGGCAGTACGATGGCGCAGCGGGTAGAGTTGCTGCCTCACAGCGCCAGAGACCCCGGGTTCGATCCTGACTATGTGGTGCTGTCGTACGGAGTTTGCATGTTCTCAGGTAGACACAAAATGCCGCAGTAACTCAGCGGGGACAAGCAGCATCTCCGGAGAGAAGGAATGGGTGACGTTTCGCATCGAGACAATCGACAACAGTGCAGGAGTAGGCCATTCGGGCCTTCGAGCCAGCACCGCCATTCAATGTGATCATGGCTGATCATCCTTCCTTGGACGTATCTACGTTGTACACACTCTCCCGTGGCCCGTGTGGGTTTCCCGGGTGCTCCGGGTTTCCTCTCACACTCCAAAGTCGTCCAGGGTTTGTGGGTTAATTGGCTTCTAGTGGGTGTAGGATGACGTTAATGTGTGGGATCTGGTGGTCGGCAGGGACACTGTGGGCCGAAGGGCCTGTTTCCGCTCTGTATCTCTAAACCAAACTAGACGCCTCTGTTCCTGCATCCTGCTCTTTGGGCCAATTTGGGCCTACTGGAGCCTGCGGCCTAGTTGGAGCCCATTAAAAGTCCAGGTTGTGAATCATCCCCTACTTTACTGATGAAGTGTGAAGAGAGATGGGTCCATTATTAGGCTGCACCAGGCAATTGGCCGATCCGCAAGTCAATCACCCATGGGGGGGCGGGGACATTCTAAATCCTGGCGTTGATTGGCCCGCACGCCCGTCACTGATGACGACTGCGCTATCAGAACGGCGCTAGGGGGCGCGATCTCCACCAGCCTCCAATCCCATTCGTCTAGCGGCTGTCCATTAACCGCGGGTGGCGGGTACTGGATGTTGAGCGGGCGGATCCTGCGTCAATCAGAGTCGGTCGGCCAATGGGGAGAGTGGAAGGCGGGGTTTCCGGGTGGGGCCGGGCCATTCACCGTGATTTCTTGCTCCGTAAATCCGATGGTCCGCACCACCGTCGTCAAACACCCCGTTTCATCAGAGCTGCTCCAGAGGCGGGACCTTGCTAGCTGCTGTCCCATTGGGGCAGGGCCGCGCCAATCAATCGGGGAGAGGGCGGGTGCTGGATGGTGAGTGGATGGAGCGGACGTCGATCAGGGGTCGCTTGGCCAAGGGGAGGGCGGAGGGGCGGGGTTCCGGCGTGGGGCGGGCATGGGGGGGGGGGCGGGGAGGGGGCGGGCGCTGGGGAGCGGCGGCGCCGGTTGTGTTGGAAACGGGCGGCGGGGGCGGCAGGAGAGTGCGGTAGCGGCGATGATGGCGGCTCCATGTCCATCCCCCTCCCCCCTCTCCCCTCCTCTCCCTATCCCAGCCCCACGGCCACACCGTGGCTCCCTCCCTCCTGACTCCCTCCCGGGCCGGGCCGAGCCGACCGGCGACGGGGCGCTGAACCCCCACCCACCGCCTAGGCCCAAAGCTGGGGGCTGGAGTAGCAGCGCGACCCGGGCCCGGAGGCGCCGCCTGCCTAGTGATCAATACATCGACATTAACGTCACTGGCACCTAAACATGCGATAAATTGCAATTGACCATTTAAATTAAATTATCAAACCCTTATAAATTGTGTGAACAGTTAAATTTAACAATCAATACATTTGCATTAATGTAAAATTGACATTTTAACATCTAAAAACCTGCATAAAACATGTTGCATTTTTACAAATTGCATTTTTTAAATTCAAATCATTAATATCAATACTGTGTGCAAATACACATCTATATTTATAATCGCTGTTATTTATATCAATGCTAATATTTTAATGTGCATATTCGAATGTTTAGCTATTGCATGGGTAAATTAAATTGCATTTTTTAAATATTTTTAAAGTGGGTGCAAATTGAAATATTAACCCTGTATATTAACCCTGTATAAGGGGGTTGGACACACTAGAGGCAGGAACATGTTCCCGATGTTGGGGGAGTCCAGAACCAGGGGCCACACACACAGTTTAAGAATAAGGGTTGGCCATTTACAACGGAGGACGAGGAAACACTTTTTCACCCAGAGAGTTGTGAGTCTGTGGGATTCTCTGCCTCAGAGGGCAGTGGAGGCAGGTTCTCTGGATGCTTTCAAGAGAGAGCTTGCAAGAGATAGCCATGATCAGTACGTTCTCCCTGTGACTGCGTGGGTTTTATCCGGATGCTCCAATTTATGTTTGTATGTTTCTATCTATGTTTCTGTGTTTACTCCCACACTCCAAAGACATAAGGGTTGTATGTTAATTAGCTTCGGTTAAATTGTTCCTAGTGTGTGTAGGATTGTGTTAGTGCATGGGGATTGCTGGTCGGCATGACTGTGGGCAAAACGTCACCTATTATCTTTTCTACAGAGACACTGGCTGACCTGCTGAGTTACTCTAGTATTTGTGTCTATGCTGATGAAGGTGTATAAAAAGCCTAAATTATGTACGTGATCCAAGATTCTGGTGTCTGTAGATTCTTGTGTCTCCTGTCTAAATAATGTCTGTGATAGTTACAACTACAGTATTCAGTGCAGTACAACTACAGTGTATAAAATCATGAGAGGAATAGATCGGGAAGATGTGCAGTCTCTTGCCCAGAGTAGGTGATCGAGAACCAGAGGACATTTAAGGTGAAGGGGAAGATTTTTAATAACTCTGAGGTGTAACTTTTTCACACAAAGGGTGGTGGGTGTACCGGAGGCTGGGACTATCCCAACATTTGAGAAGCAGTTAGACAAATCCATGGATAGGACAGGTTTGGAGGGACATGGACCAAATGCGGGCAGGTGGAACGAGTGTAGCTGGGACATGTTGGCCAGTGCGGGCAAGTTGGGCCGAAGGGCCTGTTTCCACACTGTATCACTCTATTAAAAATCACTCAAAGGTGCTGGGACAGAGAGGCTGAGTGGATGTGCTGTGATGTCTTTAATATTGTGAGGGAGTTTGAGATGATCCCTGAGTTAAGAGTGTTTTCGCAGGGCCGTTCATTGGAGCTTAGAAGAACTGAAACATGGAAGGTTATAGAACATGACAGTAAGGAAGTAAAGGGTTTGGGAGGGTGTAGAGAATTACCTGCACATAGGTAGGTTTACCTGTAGGGGGGCAGCCGGGTGGAGCAGCGGTAGAGATGCTCCCTTACAGCGCCAACGACACGGGTTGGATACTGACTATTGCCGCTGTCTGTATGCAGTTTGTACGTTCTCCCCGCTACCTGTGTGGGTTTTCTCGGGTGCTTCGGTTTTCTCCCTCACTCCAAGACCTACCACAGGTTTGTAGGTTAATTGGCTTGGTAATAATGGTAAATTGTGCAGATTACTGATGATGTGCAGGGGGTCGCTAGTCGGTGCAGACCTGGTGCCTGTCTCCACGCTGTATCTTTCAACTAACCTAAAAACTAAACCAGGATGGTGACTGAAATAGCGATACTGAATTCATCATTCATCATCGTTGAAAACATTAGTGACGCAGTGGTTCTGGTTTCCAACGGGTACGGTGACGGACGCACCACACATCTCCGTCCTCCAGTTCCTGCGCCTTCCGCCGCTGGAAGTATAGGATGTTGGTGGTGTGTGCTTTATCATCATTCTACAATGCTATGTACGACGTGATCGCAACTTCTAGGAGCTCATCTGCCCTTTGACAGGTCTTGTTTTTGGTCCTGCTGGGGGTCCACAGCCCCCTCCTCACCTGGCAAACGAGGTGGGGAGACGGTTTAGTCGCCGACTATCCAATCATGGAGCAGGTACAAGGATAACATGGTACCCGTGGCGGGGGGGGGGGAACTCCCCCACCCCCCCCCCCGACCTGACCTGACCTTTACTGAACATAGAACAATATAGCACATGAAATTGGCCCTTCGGCCCACAATGCCTGTGCTGAGCATGAATGGTAGAGTAAACTAATCTCCTTTGCCTGCACGTGATCCATATCCCTCCATTCCCAGCATATTCACGTGCCTATCTAAAAGTTGCTATTGTATCTCCTTTCACCACCACCTCTGGCAGTGCGTAGCAGGCATCTACTATGTTTTAAAAAAATTCTAACTTTGACCTCCTCCTAAAGCTATGTCCTCTAGTCTTTGATATTTCCACCCTGGGGAAAAAAGTTCTGGCTGGCTATCTATCATATCTAGGCCTCTCATAATTTTATATACTTTTACCAGGTTATCAACAATCTCTGTTGCTCCAGAGAAAAAAATCCATGTTTGTCCGACCCTTCCTTGTAGTTCATAAACTCTAATCCAGTTCTGGTTTCAACAAAAAAGACACAAAATGCTGGAATAACTCAGCAGATCAGACCTGTGGAGAACATGGATAGGTGACGTTTCGGGTCGAGATCCTTCTTCGGATTTATTGTAATTGGTTCAAAAGTGCCAGGAGCAGAATAGGGCCATTCGGCCCATCAAGCCAACTCCGCCATTCAATCATCGCTGATCTATCTCTCTGTCGCAACCCGTTCTCCTGCCTTCTACCCGTAACCTCTGACACCCATACTAATCTAGAATCTGTTAATCTCCGCCATAAAAAATATCCATTGACTTGTCCTCCACAGCCGTCTGTGGGCAAAGAATTTCCACAGATTCACCACCCTCTGACAAGATAAATGGAGGGAGAAAGCTGGAAGAGAGTTCTGGTAAATCTCTTCTCCACCCTCTCTGCATCCTGACAATATTGATTGGCAGTGTGGATATTTTGGAGCTATTCCTCTTGGGATATCCTCTGGGATGAGGAGCTTGCCTTGTAGAACTCAGATGAGGGATGGTCTCACTGGAGGGTTTTGGATACCCTATCCCAGTGGACCATGGAGTAAATATGAATGGCACGATGGTGCAGCAGTTAGTGCTGTTACATCAGTCCTCCGGCAACCCGGCTTTGATTCTAACCTCAGGTGCTGCCCCACGCGCTCCCTGTAACCATGTGAGTTTCCCCCGGGTGCTCATGTTTCCTCCTACTTGCCAAACACTTGCTGGTAAGTAATTTGCATTCTTATCTGTTGTCCCTGTGACGGGATCAGTCTACAGAAGAGATGATGCATAGAACATATTAAAAATTCTTAAGGAATTGGACAGGCTAGATGCAGGAAGAATGTTCTCCATGTTGGGAGGGAGTCCAGAACCAGGGGTCACAGTTTAAGAATAAGGGGAAGGCATTTAGAGAGTTGTGAATCTGTGGAATTCTCTGCAACAGAAGGCAGTGGAGGCCAATTCACTGGATGTTTTCAAGAGAGAGTTAGATTAAGCTCTTAGGGGCAAAAGAATCGAGGGATATGGGAAGAAAGCAGAACGGGGTACTGATTGTGGATGATCAGCCATGATTCATATTGAATGGCGGTGCTGGCTCGAAGGGCCGAATGGTCTACTGCTGCACATATGTCTTTGTTTCTAGGTGCGGATACAGTCTGCACTGGTGAGCCTTTCTTCACTGGTTCAAGTGGCTGTTGCGGCTCAGGTTGTAGCTCTTCAATGTCATCGTGGGGCTCCGTCAATCACCGTGGGGCTCCGTCGATCACCGAGGGGCTCCGTCGGTCACCGTGGGGCTAATCTATGTCTCATCTCATGCTCAGTCTCTCCTGAAGTACTGGTCCACCCACTGAATTTCGGCCAACCGGTGGTCCGGCACCTCTTTTGGATTAGTTAAAGATACAGGGCGGAAACAGGACCAGCGATCTCCGCACACTAACACTATCCTACACACACTAGGGACAATTTACATTTATACCAAGCCAACTTTAGTTTTAGAGATATAGCGTGGAAACAGGCCCTTCAGCCCACCGAGTCCGCGACGACCAGTGATCCCCGCTCACTAACACTATCCTACACACACTAGGGACAATTTACATTCACCGCCAATTAACCTACAAAACCGTACGTCTTTGGAGTGTGGGAGGAAACCGAAGATCAAGGGAAAAACCCACGCAGGTAACGGGGAGAACGTAAAAACTCCGTACAGACAGCACCAGTAGTCGGGATGGAACCCGGTTCTCCGGCGCAGCAAGCGTTGTAAGGCAGCAACTCTACCGCTGTGTCAGCGTGCTGCCCATTTTGTCTTTAATTTGGAGTGTACTTGAAATTCCCCACGGAAATGCAGGCCGGGCGTGGAGGTCGATTTCGGCCTCATCAGGACTTCCGGTTGGGGCTTAGTGCAATTCGCCAACGGCGCTGCCAACATGGTGTGAGCCCAACGGCGCTGCCAACAGTGGTGTGAGCGTTGGGAAATCCCCCCCGAAAATGTGGCGCCCAGGCCGGGTGAGGTGGCCGCTTTCGACCTGGCCTCGCGTTACCGCCTAGGGACAGCGAAGCCTACCGGGAACGCGGCGGCTGCCGTTCCGGCCCTCATGGGAACTTCGGAGGGTAACTCGTTAACTGGAGCCCGGGCTGCCCCTGCAAGAAATGGAAGTTTTGCTGTAAATTCAATCTACATTTTTTATTTGGTTTGTTTAAGTTTCTAGCAGTCCACGGTGCTTTAGAGACACTGGAGGGGTACGATATGTGGATCAGAAGTGTGGTGTTGAATTACTGTTGGTCCGGCAAAACGGCTAATCCGGCAAGGCTCTGGAACCAAGGGTGCCGGAAAGTCGGTGGTGGACCAGTATCTAGCAGTGGGGAGATCTCCCGTGAAGCATGCTCTGGAGTCTTGAATCCTATGACTGATGTGGAGCTCTTGGCAAAATATGCGGGCCAAAGATGATACAAAACATACGGTGGCCCAACGCTGGAGTTACTGCCTTGCAGCACCAGAGACCTGGGTTTGATCCTGACCGCGGGTGCTGGCTGTACAGAGTTTGCACGTTCTCCCTGTGAATGCTTGAGTTTTCTCTGGGTGCTCCGGTTTCCTCCCACACTCCAAAGGCGTGCAGGCTTGTAGGTTAATTGGCTTCTATGAAATTGTCCCTAGTGTGTGTAGGATGGACCTAGTCTACAGGTGATCGTTGGTCAGCGTGGACTAGGTGGGCCGAAGGACCTGTTTCCACGCTGTATCTCTAAACTAAACTGGACCAATCTGTGAACAGAAAGACATTGTGGACACAGGCAGCATCTGTGGAAGGCCATGCAGATGATATTTTGTGTCGGGACCCTTTTTCACACTTAAGGAGTCACGGGAGAAAGCTGGAAAAAGAGAAACTGATGTGAGAAAGTCTGGCAGGCGATATATCGAAATAAGGAACTGCAGATGCTGGTTTACAATAAAAAAGAGATACAGTGCTGGAGTAACTAAGTGGGTCAGATAGCATTCAGGAGGTCCACCTATCCATGGTCTCCTGAGATGCTGGCCGACCCGCTGAGTTACTCCAGCACTTTGTGTATTGTCCTGGCAAGTGAGAGGTGGATACAGGTGAGGAGATAGTAACAAAAGCTCACGGTGAAATGGAGACAAAGGGGAGTCAGATGTGGAATTTGGTACAAAAGGGAGGAGGGATATGGGTGGAAGGGAAGGGGATCAAAGCTAAATGGGTTTAGGAGTAGGCAGGGAGGGGAATGGAACTGGGTGACGGTGGCAGTGGGAGAAAGATGTGCATGGGGTTGGTTGGGGGCTTGAAACAGGGTATGTGAGAATGGAGAAAGGGTTTACCAGAAACTGGAGAATTCAAGATAGACACAAAGTGCTGGAGTCGGGCACATAGCAGAAAAGGACCCTGTGACGTTTCGGATCAGGAGAAGGGTTATAGGTCAGGTCAGGGGGGAGTTCCCCCCCCCCCCCCGCCACGGGTACCATGTAACCCCGTGTTACCTGCTCCATGGTCGGATAGTCGTCGACTAAACCGTCTCCCCCACCTGGTTTGCCAGGTGAGGAGGGAGTGGGCTATGGACCCCCAGCAGGACCAACAACAAGATCTGTCAAAGGGCGGATGAGCTCCTAGCGAGCCGACGGCCATCCACACTTCAGTAGAAGTTGCGATCACTGTCGTACATAGCGTTGTAAGGCACCGTGCCCGTTGATGTTTTCAACGATGATGATGAGAAGGGTCGCGACCTAAACATCCCCAATCAATGTTCTCCAGAGATGCTGCTTGACCCGCTGAGTTACTCCATCACTTTTTATCTTTTTCTGGCAAGTGATAGGTGGATACAGGGTGGGAGGTGGGTGGATAAAGGTCAGAGATGAAAAGGTCTGATAAGTGGAGTTCATCCCCCCCCCCCACCCCCCCCCCCCCCCAACTACAATCTCCACCTATCACTATCTAGGCTCTCATGCCTCACCCATTCCTTCTCTCCAGAGATGCTGCCTGACCCGCTGAGTTCCTCCAACACTTTGTGTCTAATTTCGGTATAAACCAGCATCTGCACTTCCTCCCAACTCAAAGTTCTTGCTTTTGGGTTGTAGGCTCTTCAAGTGTGTGGTGTGTAACCAGTTTGCGATTATTGCAACAATCTTGGGTATTGCAGCATGGTGGCAGTTCTGTTGTCCTGTGCTTTCAGGGCAACACAGACGGCATCCAGCGTGTTTGTTTATCCCCGGAGATTTGATGCTCTTGATAAATATCACTTGCCTCAGCTGCGGCGGTTTTAATCTCTACCTCGATATAATTTTGTGGCGGGTAAAAGAAGCTTCTAGTTTCAGTCTGAAGAAGGTTTTTCAATCTGGAACGTCACCCATTCCTTCTCTCCAGAGTTGCAGCCTGTCCCGCCGAGTTAATCCAGCATTTTGTGTCTATCAGGGAGCTTCTAGTTTAGTTTATTCTAGAGATACAGCGTGGAAACAGGCCCTTCACGCCGACCAGGGCCTGTTAGCGTGCTGTGTGACTATAACACCCTCTAATCCAGACAGCATCTTGTGGATAGGTTGCTCGTGCAGTTGAGTGGACCCTCAATGCCCATATGGTGTCTGGGGAAGGTACTAGGACCTCGGGGAGTTGCGAAAGAGGCCAACTTGTATAATCTTTATTCCAGATCTCGTAATTGACAGATTCTGGAAGTATTTGTGCTTGTTGCTCATTACTGCGGGCTGGTTGAATCAGCAGCGCATTGAAGCTGTTGGGAATTTGATCATTACAATGCTGGAAAATATTAATTAAAGGGAATGGCGATTGCCAGTTGATGTATTGTACTCCACCCTTCCCTGCCTTGTGCATCCAAAGCCCTTGGTGCCCATCTCTGCTTCCTTAATACGGAGTAGCATTTACTCTCTCAATGTTGGAGATCATTACCAAACTTGGTGTCTCAGTATATTTCCCAAAATAAACTAATTCTCCTTCAAATACCCATATCTTTCTATCCTGGGCCTCCTCCATTGCCGGAGTGAGTGAGGCCAAATGCAAATGGAGGGACAGCACCTCATATTCCGCTTGTTCCGCTTCCTCGTACCCAGCTGAATTCCTCCAGCACTTTGTGTTTTGCTTTAGTTTGGTATGCTTTATTATCGTCACGTGTACCGAGGTACAGTGAAAAGCTTTTTCCAGTCAGCGAAAAGACTACGCATGGTGGCAATCACGCCGCCCACAGTGAACAGATACAGGATAATGGGAAAAACGTTTAGTGCAAAGTAAAGTCCGATTAAAGATGGTTTGAAGGTCTCTGGAACTCCAGCCCGGCTGGAGCCGGCAGCCGCGTGGGTTTTCCCCGGGTGCTCAGGTTCCCTCCCACATCCACGTCCGCTTCCACTCCCGACGAGTTTGTAGGTTAATTGGCCCTCTGTAAACTTGCCCCTTCTTCTTCTTTTTGTGTCCATCTTGTACAAATGTTGACCTCGCTGTCATCGTCCGTCCTGAAAAGGACGCAAACATCCGGCGACAATCAGTGGAAGCCATCACTTGTTGCAATAGGTGATGGTGGCAGCAGAACTAGCTCAGGATACTTCCAGTTTCCAGCCCCGCGACGTGAACACTTCTGCTATGAGGCCAACTTACCCCTAATGTGTAGGGAGTGGATGAGAAAGTGGGATAACATAGAACTAGTGTGAACGGGTGATCGATGGTTGCCATGGTCTCAGTGAGCGAAGGGCATGTTTCCATCCCTGTATCTCTACCATCAGAATCCATTTTGAATAACTGATGAAGATTTATAAAGAGCCTTATTTTTAATTCATTGTTGTACTCCTGTCGTTGCCTGCCGTTGACCTCTACGAGCTGAGAGAAGTAAGGCGACTGAATTATCATTGTGAGAGGTGTGATCTTCATTCCATGGATGAGTCAGAATCAGCTGAGTTTTAATTTGGCTTCCTTACTTCTGCAATATTACCGAGCTGATCACACACGGGCGTTCGTTCCCACATCGGTAACGTTTCAGCAGGAGATGGACACAAAAAGCTGGAGTAATTCCGCGGGTCAGGCAGCATCTCTGGAGAAAAGGAATGGTTAACGTTTCGAGTCGAGACCCTTCAGACTGAGAGCCAGGGGAAAGTCAGAGAGTGGTGAATCTGTGGGTTTCTTTGCCACAGATGGCTGTGGAGGCAAAAGTCAGTGGATATATTTAAGATAGATTTAAGATATATTTGAGATAGATAGATTCTTGATTAGTACGGGTGTCAGAGTATGTATGGTGAGAAGGCAGGAGAATGTGGTTAGGAGAGAGAGATAGATCAGCCATGATTGAATGGCGGAGTAGACTAAATGGGCTGAATGGCCTTTCTACTCCTATCACATGATCTTATGCTTATGAAAGGGAAACAAGAGATATAGACGGTGATATAGAGAGATATAGAACAAATGAATGAAATATATGGAAAGACGGAGGAATACTGGGAAAGATAGGAGGGAAATTAAAGTGTTTGGCAACCGGGTTCAACTCACTTTAATCGGACTTTGGATAGACTCAAAAGGCTGGAGTAACTCAATGGGCCAGGCAGCATCTCTGGAGAAACAGATGCTGAGGCTGATGAAGGTCCCAACCCCTAATGTCACTCATCCTTTTTCTCCACAGATGCTGCCTGACTAGCTGAGTTACTCCAGCACTCTGTGTCTATCTTTGGTGTAAACCAGCATCTGCAGTTCTTTGTGTCTACATTTAATCAGACTTTACTGGACTTGACCTTGCACTAAATGTCATTCCCTTTATCCTGCATCTGTACACTGTGGACGGCTCGATTGTAATCATGTATAATCTTTCCGCTGACTGGATCGTACGCAACTAAAAGGTTTTCACCGTACCTCGGTACATGTGACAATAGTGACACGAGTGCTTGCAGACAAAATTGACGTGTGTTGTCGGGACTAATCCGTGACGTTTGGAAGAGGAGGAGAGAAGGTGGGAAGACTTTGGGTGGGAATTCCAGAGTCCAGGTGCCGGGGCAGCTGAAGGCACAACTGGCAGTGAAGCGGTGAGGGAATGGGGAATGGCCCAGAAAATTGAAATGGAGGAGTGTTGTAGGTGTGGAGAGTAAGAAGATGGAAGTGGAGGAAGAGAAGAAGATGGATTAGATAGGGTAGACAGTCAGAACCTTCTTCCCAGGGTATACATGTCATGGACTAGAGGTCAAAGAGTCATACAGTGTGGAAACAGGCCCTTCGACCCAACTTACCCACACCGGCCAACATGTCCCAGCTACACTAGTCTCACTTGCCCATGTTTGGCCCATATCCCCTCCAAACCTGTCCTTTCCATGTAACTGTCTAAATGTTTCTCAAACGTTGGTATAGTCCCTGCCTCTGAGAATTTCTTTTTACACACTTGCCAAGCCAATTAACCTACAAACCTGTACGTCTTTGGACGTGTGGGAGGAAACTGAAGATCTCGGAGAAAACCCACGGGGAGAACGTACAAACTCCGTACAGACAGCACCCATAGTCGGGATCGAACCCGGGTTTCTGGCGCTGCATTCGCTGTAAGGCATCAACTCTACCGCTGCGCTACCAAACTCGTCCTATCCATGTACCTGTCCAACTGTTTCTTATACGTTGGTATAGTCCCAGCCTCAACTACCTGCTCTGGCAACTTGTTCCAGTTACCCTTCAGATTCCTACTAAATCTTTACCCCATCACCTTAAAACTATGTGCTCTGGTCCTCGATTCACCTACTCCGGGCAAGAGACCTGATCTATTCCTCTCATGATTTTATGGTCATGGCTTTAGAGTGAGAGGGACAAAGTTTAAAGGAGATGTGCAGGGCAACCTTTTTACGGAGGGTGGTGGGTGCCTGGAACGCGCTGCCAGGGGTGGTGGTGGAGGCAGATACGATGGTAGTATTGCTGAGGCTTTTTCGATAGGTGCATGGATATTCAGGGAATGGAGGATGTGGATCACCTGCAGGCAGAGGAATTGGAGTGTGGGAGGAAACCGGAGCACCCAGAGAAAACCCACGGGGGTCACGGGCTGAACGTGCAAACCACGTACAGACAGCACCCGTAGTCAGGATCGATCCAGGTCTCTGGCGCTGTGAGGCAGCAGCTCTGCTGCTCTACCTAGGTGGTTAATGCAATAGTGAGGTAACAGAGAACTAGTGTGAAGGTCAGTATCGACTCGGTGGGCCAAAGGGCCTGTTTCCACACTGTGTCTGTAAACATAAACTAAACAACCCAGCAGGTCAGGCAGCATCTGTGGAGGGAATGACCAGACAACATATTTGGTAAATTTGGGCACTCCTTGTTCCAAACGTAACCTATCCCCGTTCCCCAATTGTTTTCTCAGAGCCTTCACCGGCTGCTTAGTCAAACTTCCTCTTTCGTTTCTTGGCTGATCTGTGGATTTTCCAGGTTTTGATGTGGAGCGATGATATTGGCAGATTTATTTCCTTTTCTTTGTGGGGAGGCAGTTCCTCTTTAAATTAAATACAGTTTTGACTGATCAGAGTTGGGCTGGGTAGACACTGAGGTGACACTTCCCGTCAAATCGGGTGGAGTTGAACCAGGGCCAGAACATACAACAGTGCAGCACCGGAAACATTCGGCCCCCAATGTCCGTGCCGAACATGATGTAAAGACTGACTCTTATCTTCCTGCACGTGATCCATATCCCTCCAATCCCGGCATGTCCATGTGCCTCGTAAACACCACTACCATATCTGCCTCTACCACCACCCCCGGCAGCTCGTTCCAGGCACCCACCACCTTCTGGGGAAAGAAAAATGTGCCCTACACACCTCCTTTAAACTTTGCCCCTCTCACGTTAAAGCTATGCCCTCTTGTCTTTGATTTTTCCATCCTGGGAAACATTTTTTCTGACTGTCCATCCTATCTATGCCGCTCATAATTTTATAAACTTCTATCGGGTCTCCCTGCAACTACTGACGTTCCAGAGAAAACAATACAAGTCTGCCCAACCTCTCCCTGTAGCTAACCCTAATCCAGGCATATTTCTGTAATGGGGCGACCAGGACCGCTCACAATGCTCCAAGTGCGGCCTGACCAAAGTCCTATAAAGCTGCATCCTGACTTCCTGACGAGACACAAAATGCTGGAATAACTCAGCGGGTGAGGCAGCATCTCAGAAGAGAAGGAATGGGCGACATTCTTACACATGACTTCCTGACTCTTGTACTCAGTGCCTCGACTGATGAAGGCAAGCGTACCGTCTTTACCACACTATCTACTCGGGAGAGTTAGTTGGGAAAGTGGCTTTATTCAGGATGGTAACAGAAACAGAGGTAATGTTTCAGGTCAAGCACCCTTCATCGGGCCTCAAACGTTAACTCTGTGATTCCACAAACGCTCTGAGCTGCTCAATGTTGACAGTTTGTAAATCTTTTTAAAGAATCGGGTTCAGCCAGAACTGTAGTGTGCCAAGCCAATTAACCTACAAACTGTACGTCTTTGAAAGTGTGGGAGGAAACTGAAGATCTCGGAGAAAACCCACGGGAGAACGTACAAACTCCGTACAGACAGCACCCATAGTCCTGCAGGATTAGGCCATTCAGCCCATCAAGTCTACTCTGCCATTCAATCATGGCTGATCTATCTTTCCCTCTCAACCCCATTCACCTGCCTTCTCCCCATAACCCCTGACACCCGTACTAATCAAGAATCTGTCAATCTCGCCTTAAAAATATCCATTGACATGGCCTCCACACCCATCTGTGGCAAAGAATTCCACAGAATCACCACCCTATGACTAAGGAAATTCCTCCTCATCTCTTTTCTAAAGGTATGTCCTTTTATTCTGATGCTGTGGCCTCTGATCCTGGACACTCCCACTAGTGGAAACATCCTCTCCACATCAATTGTACAGTGCCCTCCATAATGTTTGGGACAAAGACCCGTCATTTATTTATTTGCATCTGTACTCCACAATTTGAGATTTGTAATAGAAAACAGATACACGTGCACATTGTCAGATTTTATTAAAGGCCATTTTTATACATTTTGGTTTCACCATGTAGAAATTACAGCAGTGTTTATACATAGTTCCCCCCCCCCCCCCCCCCTTTCAGGGCACCATAATGTTTGGGACACATGGCTTCACAGGCGTTTGTAATTGCTCAGGTGTGTTTAAATGCCTCCTTAATGCAGGTATGAGAGCTCTCAGCACCTAGTCTTTCCTCCAGTCTTTCCATCATCGTTGGAAACTTTTATTGCTGTTTATCAACATGAGGACCAAAGTTATGTCAATGAAAGTCAAATAAGCCATTATGAGACTGAGAAACAAGAATACAACTGTTATAGACATCAGCCAAACCTTAGGCTTGCCAAAATCAACTGTTTGGAACATCATTAAAAAGAAAGAGAGCACTGGTGAGCTTACTAATTGCAAAGGGACTGGCAGGCCAAGGAAGACCTCCACAGCTGATGACTGAAGAATTCTCTCTACAGGGCTCAAAATTAATGGTTGCCCGGGTGCCAATGGCGACCTAAAGTCCCGCCGGACAACCTAAAAGCCGTGCCATTTTGCCCGGCTTGGCAAGCACCTAGGACACCTATCGTTCAACTCTGAGCGGGCCCCCTCTCTATCTCTCTCTTTGTCACTCTCCGTCTCCGCCCGCCATCCGTGTCCATGTCCGGGCCGCCGGCTCCGCTCTATGATCTTTGGCCGGGTTTCCGATCTCCAGCCGTTCCTCATCCACCAGCACGGCCGGCCGCCTTGCACTTGCGCACTGCCACGGCCTGCACATCCTCCCCCTGCACATGCGCACAACCACGGCCAGCACATCATCGGCCGTGATTGTGCACATGTGCTGCCCTGCACATGCGCACTGCCAGGGCAACTGGTTGGCGCCGGGCACTTTCTCCCTCCCTTTGCATTGTGGGAGATCTGGCCACCATTGCTGTCTGGTCGCCGCCTCGCCGCGACCGCTGAAAACTAATGCAGAATCACTCCCTGGAGCTGGAGTAACTCCCGGAGTAACTCTTGCTTCTTGGTTTCCTGGTCCTCCAAAAATATTCCAAATAGAATTTAAACTGGAGTGGACCCACCACCATCAAACTCCAAACTCTGAAAAATAACAGCCTATTGCACTTTATCTGTTTATTTATTGTGTATATATATATGGTCTATGGTATATAGACACACTGAACTTTTATCTCCTGTTCTGTATTATGTTTACATATTCTGTTGTGCTGTAGCAAGCAAGAATTTCATTGTCCTATCTGGGACACATGACAATAAGACTCTCTTGACTCTTGACTTAAGCAAAAAAGGGTTCTTGGAAAAAAGAGCTACCTTCATTTAGTTGCGTCTGGTTGGGTAACTATGGTAGGGTGAAGACTATTCCATGCTTTAATTGTGCGGGGGAACTCCATGGAGCAGCCAGCATCTCTGGATAGAAGAAATTGGGCGACGTTTCGGGTAGAGACCATACTTTAGATTTCCTCTGGTTTCAGTGTTTTTAGTTTAATTTAAAGATACAGCGTGGAAACAGGCCCTTCGGCCCACCGAGTCCACGCCGACCACCAATCACCCATACACTAGTTCTATCCCACACATTGGCGACTTAAGTCGAGAGTCAAGAGTGTTTTATTCTCTCACGTCCCAGTTAGAACAATGAAATCCTTACTTGCAGCAGCACAACAGAATATGTAAACATAGTACTCTGTAAACAATGTTATAAACGAGAAAACAAAATGGTGTATATTTATATATGAATATATATCTATATCTATAGAACTATATATATATATATATATATATATATATATATATATATATATATATATATATATATATATATGTATATATGTGTGTGTGTGTATAATATATATACCCACACACACACACAATTTCCCTCCTGGGATTAATAAAGTTCTGTCATATAGTATCGTGTGTGTAGGAAGGAACTGCAGATGCTGGTTTAAACTGAAGATAGATACAAAAAGCTGGAGTAACTCAACAGGGCAGACAGAATCTCTGGACAAAAGGAAAATATTACGTTTGGGTTGGGTCTGAAAAGGTTCCTGCACACCTTTGGAATTTGAAGGAAACAAGAGCAGCCGGAGAAAGCCCATGCGATCAAAGGGAAAAGGAGCAAACTCCATACAGATAGCACCCTTATTCAGGATCAATTCCGGGTCTCTGGCACTTTTAGGCAGCAACTTTATGGCCAATGTACTGCCCCATAGTCTTGAACTAAATTCAAACATACAGTGGCTGTAAAGGGGGAATAGCGTCACTTAGAGATTTAAGACTGAAAATGGATAGTTTCTTTTTTTTTTGTAACAAAAGTTGTCAACGAATAATTTTGTGTGTGTTGGAAAACAAAATATAGTGGCACAGCTGGTAGACTTGCTGCCTCACACGCCAGAGATTTTATGTTCGAACCTGTCCTCGGGCACTGTCTGTGTTGAATTTGCACATTCTCCCTGCAAGTGTGTAGGTTTCCTCCCACATCCCAAAGACGCATTGGCTTTGTAGGTTAACTTGTCTCTGTAAAATTGCCCCTAATGTGTAGGGAGTGGGTGAGGAAAGTGGGATAACAGAACTTGTGTGAACGGGTAGACAAAAATGCTGGAGAAACTCAGCAGGTGAGGCAGCATCTATGGAGCGAAGGAAATAGGCTACGTTTCGGGTCGAGACCGTTCTTCAGACTGATGTGAGGGTGGGGGGGGGGGGGTGGGAAGAAGAAAGGAAGAGGCGGAGACAGTGGGCTGAGGGAGAGCTGGAAGGGAGGAGAAAGCAAGGATTACCTGAAATTAGAGAAGTTAATGTTCATACCGCTGGGGTGTAAACTACCCAAACGAAATATTAGGTGCTGCTCCTCCAATTTACGGTGGGCCTCACTCTGGCCATGGAGGAGGCCCAGGACAGAAAGGTCGGTTTCGGAATGGGAGGGGGAATTGAAGTGCTGAGCCACCGGGAGATCGGGTTGGTTATTGTGAACCGAGCGGAGGTGTTGGGCGAAGCGATGTAGAGCAGCTGACATCTAGAGCAGCGGATGCAATAGATGAGGTTGGAGGAGGTGCAGGTGAACCTCTGCCACACCTGGAAAGACTGCTTGGGTCCTTGAACGGAGTCAAGGGGGGAGGTAAAGCGACAAGTGTAGCATTTCCTGCAGTTGCAAGGGAAAGTGTCAGGAGAGGGGTGGTTGGTGTTGGAAGGGGCAAATTGACCAGGGAGTTACGGAGGGAGCGGTCTCTGCGGAAAGCTGACAGGGGAGGAGATGGGAAGATGTGGCCAGTGGTAGGATCCCGTTGGAGGTGGCGAAATGTTGGAGGATTATTTGTTGTATGTGGTTATTGCGAACTGAGTGGAGGTGTTGTATGAAGTGATCGCCAAGCCTTCACTTGTTCTCACCGAGGTTGATCATACGCTGAATAATCCAACCACATTTTTGTTTGGAAGTGGAAAGAAATAATAGAAATTGCATTCATTGCAACGTGTAAAAGAGTTGAGATACTGTATATGCTGTATTATAATTTTGCTGCATGTCATTGTGGTATATATCATGTCCTGATTGGTGAATATGTTTAGTTTGTGACTTTATTTGAAGCAGAAATAATGTGAATGCTTAATTGAGCATAATTCCGACTGGTAACTACACACTTCGTCCGAGCACATTATCGCATGCATCATGCAAGCCACCTTAAATGACCACCTAAACTGTCATTTGGCAACCTAAAAAGCTGCTTAGGTTGCCCGGCTGGAAACAGAGAAAAAAAGTTAAGTGAGAGCACTGCTCTATAATAGAGAAAAATCCCCAAACACCTGTCTGACAGATCAGAAACACTCTTCAGGAGTCAGGTGTGGATTTGTCAATGACAATTGTCTGCAGAAGACTTCATGACAGAAATACAGAGGCTACACTGCAAGACACAAACTACTGGTTAGCCTCAAAAATAGGATGGCCAGGTTACAGTTTGCCAAGTACTTAAAAGAGCAACCATCGTTCTGGGAAAAGGTCTTGTGGACAGATGAGACGAAGATTAACTTATATCAGAGTGATGACAAGAGCAACTAATGGAGGAGAGAAGGAACTGCCCAAGATCCAAAGCATACCACCTCATCTGTGAAACACGGTGGTGGGGGTGTTATGGCCTGGGCATGTATGGCTGCTGAAGGTACTGGCTCACTTATCTTCATTGATGATACAACTGCTGATGGTAGTAGCATAATTAATTCTGAAGTGTGTAGACACATCCTATCCGCTCAAGTTCAAACAAATGCCTCAAAACTCATTGGCCGGCGGTTCATTCTACAGCAAGACAATGATCCCAAACATACTGCTGAAGCAACAAAGGAGTTTTCAAAGCTAAAAAATGACAATTCTTGAGTGACCAAGTCAATCACCCGATCTGAACTCAATTGAGCATGTCTTTTATTTGCTGAAGAGAAAACTGAAGGGGACTAGCCCCACAACAACATAAGCTAAAGATGGCTGCAATACAGGCCTGGCAGATCATCACCAGAGAAGACACCCAGCAACTGGTGATGTCCGTGAATCGCAGACTTCAAGCAGTCATTCCATGCAAAGGATATGCAACAATGACTACTTTCATTTACATGACACTGCTGTGTCCCAAACATTATGGTGCCCTGCAATGGGGGGGACTATGTATAAACACTGCTGTAATTTCTACATGGTGAAACCAAAATGTATAAAAATGGGCTTTATTAAAATCTGACAATGTGCGCTTTAACCACATGTGATTTTTTCTATTACAAATCTCAAATTGTGGAGTACAGAGGCAAATAAACAAATGATGGGTCTTTGTCCCAAACATTATGGAGGGCACTGTATCTAGGCCTTTCACTATTCGGTAAGTTTCAATGAGGTGTCCCCTCATCCTTCTAAACTCCATCGAGTGCAGGCCCAGTGCTGTCAAATGCTCATCATATGTTAACCCACTCATTCCTGGGATCATTCTAGTAAACTTCACAGCGCCAAAGACCCAGGTTTGAGCCTGATTACGAGTGCTCTCAGTACGGAGTTTGTATGTTCTTCCTGTGACCATGTGGGTTTTGTCTGGGTGCTCTGGTTTCCTCCCACACTCAAACTGGTTGGCGTGGACTCGGTGGGCCGAAGGGCCTGTTTCCGCACTGTATCTCTAAATTGTATGGCAGGATCTGTCTCAGGGTAAAGAACCAGCAGACCAAATACAAAAACCCCCCAGCAGTACAAAAGACCAAAATCAGGAGAAATTTCTTCAGGCAGAGAGTGGTGAATCTTTGTTTTTCTCTACCCTGTACATCTGTTGAGACTCTGTCACTGCATTCAAATTGGAAATCTATAAACTTCTGTAGTGTGAAGGAATCCAGGGATATGGGGATAGGGCAGGATATTAATATTTGAGGAAAACATTTCACCGTGATCTTGTTTCGTGGCATTTGAAAAGACAGAAAGCAAGGTGGAGAGGAAAATGAAGAAAACGTCCCTCATTCCTTCTCTCCAGAGATGCTGCCTGTCCCGCTGAGTTACTCCAGCATTTTGTGTCTATCTTTGATTTAAACTAGCATCTGCAGTTCTTTGCTACACAAAATAAAAACATAAAAACATAGAACATAGGTGTAGGAGTAGGCCGTTCGGCCCTTCGAGCCAGCACTGCCATTCAATATGATCATGGCTGATCATCCAAAATCAGTACCCCGTTCCTGCTTTCCCCCCATATCCCTTGATTCCTTTATCCCTAAGAGCTAAATCTAACTCTTGAAAACATCCAGTGAATTGGCCTCCACTGCCTTCTGTTGCAGAGAATTCCAGACAATGACGATGGATATTGCATTGAATTGACTGTCTATGCTGGCAAAGAAAGGACTGTAGGTGCTGGAAACTGAAGTGAAAACAAACAGGGGCAGAGTCCCGGATTCGATCCTAACTACGGGTGCTGTCTGTACAGAGTTTGTACGTTCTCCCTGTGAAGCTGGAAACATCTTCCTTTCGGGTCTTTAGAAGAACGCTGCACACTTTGGAGCCAGGGCGATCATAGACAAGCTCCTTTAAATGAGGCTGATCTATCTCGGGCTCTGACTGGGATCAAGATGGCTCCATTTTGCAGCACCTCAATCATGCAGGGGGCTGAAGATAGACACAAAATGCTGGAGTAACTCAGCGGGATGGGGAGTAACTCAGCGGGATGGGCTGATGACGTTTTCTGTTGTTCACCCGTCACCCATTCCTTCTCTCCAGAGATGCTGCCTGTCCCGCTGAGTTACTCCAGCACTTTGTGTCTGTCTTTGCTTTAAACCAGCATCTGCAGTTCCTTCCTTCACATGCAGGCAGCTGAGTTTGGAACGATGTTCCCCACTTCTCTGCCTTTCTGCATTTGTCCCACAACTGAATGTTTGAGTCTGAAGAAGGGTCTCGACCCGAAAAGTCACCCATTCATTCTACCCCGAGATGCTGCCTGTCCCGCTGAGTTACTCCAGCACTTTGTGTCTGTCTTTGCTTTAAACCAGCATCTGCAGTTCCTTCCTTCACATGCAGGCAGCTGAGTTTGGAACGATGTTCCCCACTTCTCTGCCTTTCTGCATTTGTCCCACCACTGAATGTTTGAGTCTGAAGAAGGGTCTCGACCCGAAACGTCACCCATTCCTTCTACCCCGAGATGCTGCCTGTCTGTCCCGCTGAGTTACTCCAGCACTTTGTGTCTATCCACAACTGAATGCATTCCTCGTCACCATCTTAGCTTCTAATTGGGCTCATAAATTCAGATCCAGCAGCGTTCTGATCAAGTCTTTGAGTGTCTAACTTTGCGCCTCAAGGGAATTGTTAACCTATTTATTTTCTCTTCAGCCACAAGCTTGTGACCAGAGATGCCGTGAATAATTCACAATCCTCAATCTTTTTTGTTTTTGCAGAGGATGTAGTGTCTGGACGCTGGTGGTGTCTCATTTCCCCGTCCGCCTTGCTTTCTGCCATTGGTTTCTCGCCCAGGATGTCTCGATCCATTGCGTGACTTTCGACACTTTCGGCCTGTGCCTCACGAGATTGTGGCAGGTAAGGAAATTCCAGAGACAGTCGGCTTCAGCTGTCGACCTGCAACGTCCCAATATAATCCTGGAGTGGGCGTGTGGAGGGGGAGGAATGTCTGAAACATGGTTGGGCCGCAGGGCCTGTTTCTATGCTGCACAATTCCCATTCTAATGGGGTTGCAGTCACGTTAGCATTGGCATTCTGGAAGGGCGAGGGTTGTACTGGGGATGACGTATAGACCAACGCTGGTGTCATTTGTCCAACGATGACGAAGCAGAGTTGGCGTGCGTGCAGGAGGTGCGCTCGTTCCATCCACTGGTCTTGCGTGCAGGTACAGCAGGCAGTGAAGAAAGCTAATGGCATGTTTGCCCTTCATAACAAGAGGAGTTGAGTATAGGAGCAAAGAGGTCCTTCTGCAGTTGTACAGGGCCCAAGTAGAATTGATAAGGGAGAGCCAGTGGATGTGGTGAATCTGGACTTTCAAAAAGCCTTCGACAAGGTCCCACACAAGAGATTAGTAGGCAAAATCAGAGCACATGGTATTGGGGGTAGGGTATTGACATGGATAGAGAACTGGTTGGCAGACAGGAAGCAAAGAGTAGGATTTAACGGGTCCTTTTCAGAATGGCAGGTGGTGACTGGTGGGGTTCCTCAAGGCTCGGTGTTGGGACCCCAGTTATTTACAATATTAACGATTTAGACGAGGGAGTTAAATGTGACATCTCCAAATTTGCGGATGACAGTGTGACAGTGGGTGGCAGTGTGAGCTGCGAGGAGGATGCTATGAGGCTGCAGGGTGACTTGGATAGGTTGGATGAGTGGGCAGATGCATGTATAATGTGGATAAATGTGAGGTTATGCACTTTGGTGGCAAGAACAGGAAGGCAGATTATAATCTGAATGGTGTCAGATTATGAAAAGGGGAGGTGCAACGAGACCTGGGTGTGCTTGTACATCAGTCACTGAAAGTAAGCATGCAGGTACAGCAGGCAGTGAAGAAAGCTAATGGCATGTTGGCCTTCATTGCGAGAGGATTTGTGTTTAGGAGCAAGGAGGTCCTTCTGCAGTTGCACAGAGCCCTAGTGAGACAACACCTGGAGTATTGTGTGCAGTTTTGGTCTCCAAATTTGAGGAAGGACATTCTTGCTATTGAGGGAGTGCAGCATAGGTTCACCAGGTTAATCCCCGGGATGGCGTGACTGTCATATGTTGATAGAATGGAGCGGCTCGGCTTGTATACACTGGAATTTTGAAGGATGAGAGAGGATCTTATTGAAACATATTATTAAGGGATTGGACACGCTAGAGGCAGCAAACATGTTCCCGATGTTGGGGGAGTCCAGAACCAGGGGCCACAGTTTAAGAATAAGGGGTAGGCCATTTAGAATGGAGATGAGGAAAAACTTTTCCAGTCAGAGAGTTGTGAATCTGTGGAATTCTCTGCCTCAGAAGGCAGTGGAAGCTAATTCTCTGGATGCTTTCAAGAGATAGTTAGATAGAGCTCTTAAAAATAGCGGAGTCAGGGGATATGGGGAGAAGGCAGGAACGGGGTACTGATTGTGGATGATCAGCCATGATCACAGTGATCGAAGGGCCGATTGGCCTCCTCCTGCACCTATTATCTATTGTCCACTGCCTGTGGCTGCTGCTTACATGGCTGCAGAGGGAGAGAGTGCTGGCACGACACGATGTGGACGGTGACCGGGTCAATGCAGTTGGTCAGTTTTACATTTGAGTCCAAAGCCATTGTGGTGGAGCAGTGATGGTGGAGTAGACTTACTTGATGGGCAGAGTGGCCTCATTCTGCTCGTATCACTTCTGACCTTATGTTTGAAGCTTGGTCACCTGCTCGTCATAGAACAGTGCGGCACAGTTAGAGCGACACGGTGGCGCAGAGGTAGAGGTAGAAAAATCGAAGGTAGACAATAAAAGCTGGAGAAAACTCAGCGGGTGAGGCTGCAACTATGGAGTGATGGGTCACGACCCGAAACATCACCTATCCCTTCGCTCCATAGATGCTGCCTCACCCGCTGAGTTTCTCCAGTCTTTTTGTCTGGTGAACAGGTGGTTGGCATCTTTTTTTTAGAGATGGTGCAAGTAACACGCAGCCCACCAAGTCTGCGCCAACCAGCGATCCCCGCACATTAACACAACCGCGCGCACACACACACACGCACACGCACACGCACACGCACACGCACACACACACACACACACACACACACACACACACACACACACACAGCTCTACATCTTTGGAGTGTGGGAGTTAAACCAGAGATCTCGGAGAAAACCCACGCAGGTCATGGGGAGAATAAGCCTCTACAAACTGTGTACAGACAGCACCCGTATTCAGGATGGAACCCGGGGCTCTGGCGCTGTAAGGCAGCAACTTATACTGCACCACCATGCCTCCCTCCCTCTGTGATTGCATCAATGTGCGTGGTGCAGGATAGATGTTCAGAGATTATGCGTGGCCAGGAATGTGAGGTTTTTCATTCTCTCCACCACCATCCTATCACTGAAGACAGGTTTGTGGATCCTCTTCCAAAGTCAACAACCCCTCAGCAACTGCCACACCACGGCTGATACGTGAGGGGCGAGCAGAGAGAGTGGGGATCGTTGGAACTCCAGTCATTGCCCTGCACGCAGAGGGAAGCAGATTCCCTATCATTAGTGAAGGGAGCAGAATTAGGCCATTCGGCCCATCAAGTCTACTCCGCCATTCAATCAAGGCTAAATGTGCAGGAAGGAACTGCAGGTGCTGGTTCAAAACGAAGATAGACACAAAATGCTGGAGTAACTCAGCGGGACAGGCAGCATCTCTGCAGAGAAAGAATGGGTGACGCTTCTTCAGACTGAGAGTCGGGGGAAACGAGGGATATGTGGTAGACACTTGTGTAAGAAAGAATTGCAGATGCTGGTTTAAATCGAAGGTTGACACAAAATGCTGGAGTAACTCAGTGGGTGAGGCAGCATCTCTGGGGAGAAGGAATGAGCGACGTTTCGGGTCGAGGAGGGTCTCGACCCGAAACGTCGCCCATTCCTTCTCTCCAGAGATGCTGCCTCACCCGCTGAGTTACTCCAGCATTTGTGTCTACCTTCGAGGTAGACACTTTGTGACTATATTCAATCATGGCTGATCTGTCTTTCCCTCCTAAACCCATTCTCCTGCCTTCTCCCCATAACTCCTGACACCCATACTCTCCCTGGTAAACTGATATCTCCACACACATAGTGAATGGGCCAGAGCTAGTTTCAGGGCTAACAATATGCCCTTTCATTCTAAGCATGGTATCGATTTCCCACTGCATGCTTCCCTGTCGGTCATTGATATTAGTCTTCTATTGATTACCTATAAGCCAGTCTGCACTGTAAATCAGTTTCCAGGAAGGTGTCAGACAAAGCCGCCAATACGTTCACAGAATGACTAAACCCACTTGCGGCATTTATGTCCCGAGGCACCTTACTGCCGGGGGGAAGGGGGTTACTTTGTGGTTTAGGAAGTACAGCAGATTGTTTTGGCACAGTGAGATTTCAGACAGCAAGAACCACTTCATCTGTTTTTAGTTTAGTTTAGAGATTAGAGATACAGCACTAAAACAGGCCCTTCGGCCCACCGGGTCCGCGCCGACAAGCGATCCCTGCGCACAATCACTATCCTACACACACTAGGGACAATTTTAAATATTACCAAAGCCAATCAAACCTACAGACCTGTCTCCTTTGGAGTGTGGGTGGAAGCCCGAGCTCCCGGAGAAAACCCACGCAGGTCACGGGGAGAACGTACAAACTTAGTACAGACGGCACCCGTAGTCAGGGTGGAACCCGCGTCTCTGGCGCCGTGAGGCAGCAACTCGACCGCTGCGCCACCGTGCCACCACCATCTGACTTAGTGATGCTAAATTAGTCGGGTCTGCCCTGCCCGTTAAAGATTTGCCATCATTTCACTTATGTCTCCCTAAGGAGGGCAAGCATTGATAAAGTGTTTAAGAAGGAACTGCAGACGCTGGAAAATCAAAGGTAGACAAAAGTGCTGGAGAATCTCAGCGGGTGCAGCAGCATCTATGGGGCGATGGAAATAGGCAACGTTTCGGGTCAACGAAAGGGCAGTCTTGACTTCTCTTCGTAAATAGACGCACAAAAAAAACCTCAGCGGATCAGGCAGAATCTCTGGATGACGTTTCAGGTTGAGACCCTTCTTCAGACTCGAATTAGTAGCTCCATTTTCCCGCCACAAAGTTATATCGAGGTAGAGATTAAAACCGCCTCAGCCGAGGCAAGTGATATTTGAAGAAGGGTCTCGAATTGAAACGTCACCCATTCCTTCTCTCCAGAGATGCTGCCTGTCCTGCTGAGTTACTCCAGCATTTTGTGTCCATCTTCGGTGTAAACCAGCATCTGCAGTTCCTTCTTAAACATTCTCTCTGTGAAGGCAGGGAGTTAGCTCTCCACTGATACGCGGATTGCAGGGTGCAATAATGCTGTGATATCTGTACCAATACTACACACAATAGTTCAAGAACTATTTTAATGTCATGTACCTAGATACAGATGCAGTGAAATGCTTTGTTTGCTACTTTCCCGTAAAGCAAACTGTGCACAACACACGCAGGGATATTGCATCTCAGAGAATGGAGGGATAAGGATCACGTGCAGGCAGAGGAGATTCGTTTATCTTGTTCAGCACGGACATTGTGGGCCGAAGGGCCTGTTCCTATGCTGTTATGTTCTATGTTCATGAGCATCATCATACATAAGCAAAAGAGTGTAGTACAGGGGTCGGCAACCGTGTTCCGCATAGGAGCCAGGACCCATGTCTGTGAGCGGATGGCGGGCCACATCTATCGCCACCGTTAATAAATAATTAATGAGAGCTTAAAAAATCGTAACAAATATGTAACAAAAAGACACCTCCACGACAAACGACAACTAAAGTGGCCGGAGCGGGATTCCCCACCGACCCGCTGATGCTTCACTTTCCTCCAGCCCGCCCGCCCGCCGCTGGGCTCCCGAGGAAACCGCTCCAGCACCGCCTCGCCAAAGCCGCCCTCAGCCCGCTTCAGTCTCACGCAGGGTGGGGAGCGCTCTCACTCCGGGTGGTCGGGAGGATGGAAGAGAGGGTGGGAGGGTAGGGACGGAGAGAGAGTGAGTCGATAGGTGTTGTGATATGGAATTGGCTGTGTGTGTGTGTCTCTCTCTCTCTCTCTCTCTCTCTCTCTCTCTCTCTCCCTCTCTCTCTCTCTCTCTCTCTCTCTCTCTCTCTCTCTCTCTCTCTCTCTCTATCTCGGATAAGTGTTGTGTGTGTTTTGTGTTACGCCTGCGGGCCGGGTGATTTCAGGTTACGGGCCGGATCCGGCCCGTGGGCCGTAGGTTGCCGGCCCCTGGTGTAGTATATGGGCAGCATAGTGGCACAGCGGTAGAGCTACTGCCTTACTGTGCCAGGGTCTGTACAGAATTTGTACGTTCTCCCCGTGACCCGCATGGGTTTTCTCCGAGATTTTTGGTTTCCTCCCACACTCCAAAGACGTGCAGGTTTGTAGGGTGGTGTTAGTGTGCGGCAATCGCTGGTCGGTGGGGACTCGCTGGGCCGAAGGGCTTGTTTCCGCTCTGTATCTCTAAACTAAACTAAACTAAAAAACAAAACTATTGTAGTGTAAAGAAAATAATAGATCTCTTCCGAGGCAGTACACAAAGAGTCGCAGTCTTTCTTCTATCTTTCAAGTTTCATGTTCTTAACAATATCGAGTCTTATCTTGGCCTTAAAGGCCTGTAGTCCTGGTGGCGTCACTGGGTCGGTGATGTAAGAATCGGCCTGGGCCGCCAATGCTGTTGATGCTTTCAATTCAATCATGCTTTATTGTCACCCGTTCCTTCTCCCCAGAGATGCTGCCTGTCCCGCTGAGCTTTTGTGTGTTTTATCTTCGGTTTGAACCGGCTTCTGCTGTCCCTTCTTACATACGTTAGTGTCACATGTACCCAAGTAGGGTGACATGCTTTGTTTTGCATACAGCCCGGTAAAATCATACAGCAGACGTCACCGAGGCAGCAGACAAGAATCACCGTGTGTCTGGCTCTGACAAAGTTACAACGCTTATACATTTTGTATAAAGCTTTACGGCATATTTCCGGTAGCAAGGTGACTAAAACTGAACAACACTCACCAACACCTTGCACAACTGTGACATAATGTCACAACAATTTGAATGGATCAGTTGCCCAGGGTGGAAAATGTCAAAGGTTGGAGGGCATAGCTTTAAGGTCGGGGGGGGGGGGAATTTAAAGGAGATGTGAGGGGCGTTGTTTATATAGATATAGATATTATATATATATATATATATATATATATATGCAGACGCTGGTGGGTGCCTGAGATGCACTGCACTGAGGTGGTGGTCAGAAGCAGATCTGATAGGAGACGAGGAAACACTTTTTCTCACAGAGAGTGGTGAGTGTGGAATTCTCTGCCTCAGAGGGCGGTGGAGGCCGGTTCTCTGGATGCTTTCAAGAAAGAGCTAAATAGGGCTCTTAAAAATAGCGGAATCGGGGGATATGGGGAGAAGGCAGGAACGGGGTACTGATTGTGGATGATCAGCCATGATCACATTGAATGGTGGTGCTGGCTCGAAGGGCCAAATGGCCTACTCCTGCACCTATTGTCTATTGATCGTGGCATTTCAGAGGTTGGATACGGAGGGATACGGATCAGGTTCAGACAGAGGAGATTAGTGGCATCATGTTCAGCACGAGCATGGTGGGTCATGGAGCCTGTCCCTGTGCTGTTACATGTTTAAAGGAGAATAAATCTACCCCAGCAGTGAGCCACTCCGTGTGGCTGCAGGCTGACTGTCTGCGTGCTTGTCTGTTTTTTGTGGGGGCTTCAACAGCGTGTTTCTGTGCAGCAGCACTCTTAAAAACCTTTGATGAATCTTACCAGCGCAAATACAAACATCAGCACATAAGGTCGTAAGTGATAGGAGCAGAATAAGTCCATTTGGCCCATCAAGTCTACTCCGCCATTTAATCATGGCTGATCTATCTCTCCCTCCTAACCCCATTCTCCTGCCTTCTCCCCATAACCCCTGACCCCCGTACTGGTCAAGAATCTATCCATCTTTGCCCTAAAAATATCAACTGACTTGGCCACCACAGCCCGTCTGTGGCTAAGAATTCCACAGATTCACCACCCTCTGTCTAAAGAAATTCCTCCTTATCTCCTTCTTAAAGGAACGTCTAATTCTGAGGCTGTGACCTCTGGTCCTAGACTCTCCCACTAGTGGAAACATCCTCTCCACATCCCATGATATGGAGGGGGGATGGGGAAGGGCGCAGCGGTAGAGTTGCTGCCTCACAGCGCCAGAGACCCGGGTTTGATCCTGACTATGGGTGCTGTCTGTACAGAGTTTATACGTTCTCCCTGTGACTGCGTGGGTTTTCTCTAGTTTCCTCCGACACTACAAAGACTTACAGCTTTGTAGGTTAATCAGTAAAATTGCAATTTGTCCCGAGTGTGTAGGATAGTGTTAGCGTGCGGGGTGATCGCTAGTCGGCAAGGACTCGGAGGACCGAAGGGCATGGCTCCATGCTGCTGTATCTCTAAAGTAATACTAAAGGAAGTACTGGCATTTTATTGTAATGGAACTTGAGTCTGTGCAGCTACATGAGACCATTACTCCAATGGAGCGTTGCATACAGTTCTGGTCGCCCCATTACTGGACCGATATGGGGGCTTTGGAGAAGGTGCAGACGTTGTTTACCAGAATGCTGCCTGGATTAGAGGATATTATAGACATTAGACAACAGGTGCAGGAGTAGGCCATTCGGCCCTTCGAGTCAGCACTGCCATTCACTGTGGTCATGGCTGATCATCCCCAATCAGTACCCCGTTCCTGCCTTCTCTCCATATCCTGTGACTCCGCTATCTTTAAGAGCTCTATTATCTATAGGGACGTTATATTTTATATAGGACTTTATATTTTGTTGTTATATTTCATCATATATAACGTTATAATGCATTCATATATTCTGTATCTCTATATCGCTGTCTATATCTCATTTCCCTTTCCCCTAACACTCAGGCTGAAGAAACAACCTATTCCTTTTCTCCAGAGATGCTGCCTGACCCACGGAGTTTTTTGTAGCTACCTTAGCTATAAGAAGAGGTTGGACAAACTTAGATTGTTTTCTGTGTAATGTTGGCGGTCGAGGGGAAGCTGATTGAAGCGTATAACATTATGAGACGTTTAGATAGTGTAGACAGTACCTTTTTCAGTTTAGTTCAGTTTATTGTCACGTGTACCGAGGGACAGTGAAATGTTTTTTTGTAACGTGCTAACCAGTCAGCAGAAAGAGAATACATGATTACAATCAATATAGTCACAATCAAATACATGATAATGGAATAATGTTTAGTGCAAGGTAAAGCCAGCAAAGTCCAGTCAAAGATAGTTCGAGGGACATCAAATAGCTAGTAGTTCAGCACTGTTCTCTGTGATGGGATGTGATATGATGATTCAGTTGCCTAATAACAACCGGGAAGAAACTGTCCCTGAATCTGGAGGTGTGCGTTTTCACACTTCTGTACCTCTTGCCCGATGGGAGTGGGGAGGAGAGGGAGTGACCGGGGTGCGACTGGTCCTTGATTATGCTGCTGGCCTTGCCGAGGCAGCGTGAGGTATAAATGGTCAATGAAAGGGCAGTTGGATTGTGTGTGTGGGTGGGGGGGGGGGGAGAATGTCAAAGACTAGAGATACAGCTTTAAGGTCAGAGGGGAAACGTTTAAAGGAGATGTGGGGCATTTTGCACAGTGGTAGATGCCAGGGGTGGTGGTGCCCACTAGTCTTTGACATGCCCTCCCACCTCCTTGGGAAACATGTACTGTCTATACACCTCATAATTTTATATGGTTCCATCAGCTCTTCTTTTTCAACCATCAGGCTATTAAACACTACAACCTCCAAATAAACCACAAAATATATAGACCTGCAGACGGTATTTTTGACTTTGCACTACTATTGTCTATTTGTCTTATTTTACTGAACTGAATATTGAATTGAATGGATACAAGTCACAGTGAAATTCTTTACTTGCGTACCCATGGTACCACGGTCACCATGTAATGGGCACTGGCAAAGTTACAAAGTATCCACCTTTGTTCCCCGTCTCTCCCCCCCCCCCACCCACAGATGGTTGAGGGGGGGGCCTCATTGAAACTTACAGAATAATGAAAGGCATAGATAGAGTGGAAGGTACACAAAAATGCTGGAGAAACTCAGCGGGTTCAGCAGCATCTATGGAGCGAAGGAAATAGGCAACGTTTCGGGCCGAAACCCTTCTTCAGACTGATAGGGGGTGGGGAGAAGAAAGGAAAAAAGGCGGAGGAGGAGCCCGAGGGCTGGGGGATGGGAGGAGACAACCAGAGGGCTGATGAAGGGGAGGGGACAGCAAGGGCTAGCAGAGTTGGGAGAACTCAATGTTCATACCCCCAGGATGTAGACTGCCCAAGCGGAATATGAGGTGCATTTCCTCCAATTTCCGGTGTTGCTCGCTGTGGCCATGGAGGAGACCCAGGACAGAGAGGTCAGATACGGAATGGGAGGGGGAGTTGAAGTGCTGAGCCACCGGGAGGTCAGGTAGGTTATTGCGGACCGACCGGAGGTGTTCGGCGAAACGATCGCCAAGCCTCCGCTTGGTCTCACCGATGTAGATCAGCTGACATCTAGGAGAGTGGATGTGGAGAGGATGTTTCCACTGGTGGGAGAGTCTAGGACCAGAGTGCACAGCCTCAGAATTAAAGGGCGCTCTTTTAGAAAGGAGGTGAGGAGGAACCTCTTAAGTCAGAGGGTAGTTAATCTGTGGAACATTGCCACAGAGGGTTGTGGAGGCCAAGTCAGTGGATATTTTTAAGGCAGAGATAGACAAGTTCTTGATTAGAATGGGTGTCAAGGGTTATGGTGAGAAGGCAGAGAAAATGGGATTAGGAGGCAGAGATCAGCCATGGTGGAGTAGACGCGATGGGCCGAATGGTCAATTCTGAGCATGAATTTATGAACTTGTGTGAGATTAGTTTTAAGATGGCATCATGTTTGGCACATGGTGGGCTGAAGGGCCTGATTGTGTGCTGTACTATTCCGTGTTCAAGCTGGTTCCCTTGTCCATAAATCCTGACAGTCACATTTCCCCACTTTCCTTGTGAAGGACGCACCTTTAGGAAGGAGATGAGGAGGAATTTCATTTTTTAAAGTTTTAGAGATACAGAGCGGAAACATGCCCTTCGGCCCACCGAGTCCACATTCACAATACTCTACACACATTAGGGACAGTTTTCCATTTACACCAAGCCAATTAACCAACAAACCTATACGTTTTTGGAGTGTGGGAGGAAACCAGAGATCGCGGAGCAAAACCAAAGCGGGAGAACGTACAAACTCCGTACAGACAGCACCCTTAGTCAGGATCAAACCCAGGTCTCTAGCGCTGTGAGGCTGCAACTTTACCGCTGCGCCACCGTGCCGCCCAATGGTCAGAGGGTGGTGAATCTGTGGAATGTATTGCCCACACAAGACGGTGGAGGCCAAGGTAATGATATTTTTAAGGCGGAAATTGACAGATTCTCGATTAGAGTTTAGAGATACAGCGCGGAAACAGGCCCTTCGGCCCATTGGGTCCGTGCCGACCAGCGATCCCCGCACATTATCACTATCCTACATCCACTAGGGACAATTTTTACATTTACCAAGCCAATTAACCTACAAACCTGCACGTCTTTGGAGTGTGGAAGGAAACCGAAGATCTCGCAGAAAACCCACGCAGGTCACGGGGAGAACGTACAAACTCCGTACAGACAGCACCCGTAGTGGGGATCGAACCCGGGTCTCCGGCGCTGCATTCGCTGTAAGGCAGCAACTCTACCGCTGCTCCACCGTGACCACCAGTACGTGTGCTAGCGTTATGGGGACAATGCAGCAGAATGGGGTTGTGGGGGAAAGATAGATCAGCCATGATTGAATGGTGGAGTGGACATGATGGCAGATGTGGCGACGAGAACTACACTTAATACATAAAATGTGAACTAAGCAAAGTCCTATCGAAGGTTCGGAGGAGATTCACTGTAAATGGCTGAATTGTAATCGTATTGTCTTTCTGCTGACTGGTTAGCACGCAACAAAGGCTTTTCACTGTACCTCGGTAAACGTGACAATAAACTAAACTGAACTGGGCCGAATGGCCTAATTCTGTTCCTATAATTTATGAATCCTGCAAATTATTTAAGCCAGCAACGTCCTTTGATTATCAGTCACTTTGTGGCACACAAGCACCAATGTGGCAGAGGAAGCTACGACAGAGAGGCCTGCAGCTAGGCCCGATGGTGCACTGGGGACGAGTGTTGTTACTTCTGGCTCTGAACTCCAGGGACCTGGGTTTGATCCTGAACTCAGCTGCTCTGAAGTTTACATCATCTACCTTGTGACCTGTGTGTTTCTTCCTGTTACGTTAATTAGCTACCATCTATCACCCAGGGTTGCCAACTTTCTCACTCCCCAATAAGGGACAAAAGGTCAAAATAAGGGACAAATTCCTGACGGCAATTCATTGACTGACTCAGCCATAGCTGGGTGAATGAGGGGTTGGCTCGGATGCTGGACTGCACACAAAGCCCAGCCGGCGGGCCAGCTGAGGAGTTTTGGCTGCGTAATCATGTATAGTCTTTCCGCTGACTGGTTAGCACGCAACAAAAGCTTTTCACTGTACCTCGGGAAACATGACGATAAACTAAACTGAACCCAGGCCGCGCGAGGTCGCGCGCAAAGTCCGGCACCCCGTCCAACTCATGAACTCATGATCGGCCATGAGAAGGAGGGGTGGTGGTGTCGGCGGTCAGCGAAGGTCCGAAGGTCGGACTTCTGGCCGGGCTGCCGACCGACGGGGCCACGGGCGAGGCGCTGCTGCTGCTGCACTCCATGGGCTGCACTACGTCGGGACGGGTGAGGCGGGGCCGGACGCGGTGCCCCAACCTGATCGTCCCCTCGACCCGAGCAGTAGCGGTCAAATATGGGAAAAGGGTGGCCCCGTATGGGACCCAGTTTAGCCCGATATACGGGATATCCCGGCTAATACGGGACAGTTGGCAACACTACTATCACCCCTTAGTGTTAAACTATAATTATAGAGGAGTCTATAGGGATGTAATGCAGGTTCAGCAGGGTGCTGGGGCCGCTACTCTTCATGTTGTATATTAATAATTTGGACGAGGGGATTGAAAGCTTTGTGGCCAAGTTTGCGGATGATACGAAAATAGGTGGAAGGGCAGGTAGTGTAGAGAAAGCAGGGACTCTGCAGAAGGACTCAGACAGGTTGGGAGAGTGGGCAGAGAAGTGGCAGATGGATAGTGTAGCAAAGTGTGGAGTCATGCATTTTGGTAGTAGGAATAAAGGCTTAGGTTGTTTTCTAAATGGGGAGAGAATCCAGAAATCGGAGGCGCAAAGAGACATGGTACAGGACTCCAAAAAAGTTCAGCTGCAAGTCGAATCGGTGGTATAGAAAGCAAACTCAATTTATTTCAAGAGGGCTTGTATACAAAAACAGGGATGTAATGCTGAGGCTCTATAAGGCGCTGGTCAGGCCGCATTTGGGATATTGTGAGCAATTTTGGGCACCATATCTGAGGAAGATGTGCTGGCTCTGGAGAGGGTCCAGAGGAGGTTTACAAGAACGATCCCAGGAATGAGTGGGTTAACCTATGATGAGCGTTTATTCGCAGGAGTTTAGAAGAATGAGGGGGGGGGGGACCTCATTGAAACGTACAGAATAGTGAAAGGCCTGGATAGAGTGGTGTGGAGAGGATGTCTCCACCAGTGGGAGAGTCCAGCACTGGAGGTCATAGCTTCAGAATTAAAGGACGTTCTTCTAGGAAGGAGATGAGGAAGAATTTCTTTAGTCAGGGGGTGGTGAATCTGTGGAATTCTTTGCCACAGAAAGCCGTGGAGGCCAAGTCAGTGGATATATTTAAGACAGAGATAGATAGATTCTTGATTAGGACGGGTGTCAGGGGTTATTGGGAGAAGGCAGGAGAATGGGGTTGGGAGGGAGAGATAGATCAGCCATGATTGAATGACTGAGTAGACTTGATGGGCCGAATGGCCTAATTCTACTAGTCAAGTCAAGTCAAGTGAGTTTATTGTCATGTGTCCCTGATAGGACAATGAAATTCTTGCTTTGCTTCAGCACAACAGAACATAGTAGGCATTGACTACAAGGCATTCTATAAATATATACACACATGAATCAATATACCGATAAAGTGCAAATAACAGTATTGGCTAATAAAGTTCAGTGTTATGTCCGAGCCAGGTTTAATAGCCTGATGGCTGTGGGGAAGTAGCTGTTCCTGAACCTGGTCGTTGCAGTCTTCAGGCTCCTGTACCTTCTACCTGAAGGTAGTAGGGAGATGAGTGTGTGGCCAGGATGGTGTGGGTCCTTGATGATACTGCCAGCCTTTTTAAGGCAGCGACTGTGATAGATCCCCTCGATGGAAGGGAGGTCAGAGCCGATGATGGACTGGGCAGTGTTTACTACTTTTTGTAGTCTTTTCCTCTCCAGGGCGCTCAAGTTGCCGAACCAAGCCACGATGCAACCGGTCAGCATGCTCTCTACTGTGCACCTGTAGAAGTTAGAGAGAGTCCTCCTTGACAAACCGACTCTCCGTAATCTTCTCAGGAAGTAGAGGCGCTGATGTGCTTTCTTAATAATGGCATCAGTGTTCTTGGACCAGGAAAGATCTTCAGAGATGTGCACGCCCAGGAATTTGAAGCTCTTGACCCTTTCAACCATCGACACGTTGATATAAACGGGACTGTGGGTCCCCATCCTACTCCTTCCAAAGTCCACAATCAGTTCCTTGGTTTTGCTGGTGTTGAGGGCCAGGTTATTGTGCTGGTACCATATGGACAGTTGCTCGATCTCTCTTCTATACTCTGACTCATCCCCATCAGTAATACGTCCCACAACAGTGGTGTCGTCAGCGAACTTGATGATGGAGTTCACGCTATGTCTGGCTACGCAGTCATGAGTATAGAGTGAGTACAGCAGGGGGGTGAGCACGCAGCCTTGAAGTGCTCCCGTGCTCATTGTTATCGAGTCTGACACATTTCCACCAATACGAACAGACTGTGGTCTGAGTGTGAGGAAGTCGAGGATCCAATTGCAGAGGGATGCGCAGAGACCCAGTTCTGCGAGTTTGGTAACCAGCTTGGAGAGGATGATTGTGTTAAATGCCGAGCTGTAATCGATGAATAACAGCCTGACATATGAGTTTTTGTTGTCCAAGTGGTCCAGAGCGGAGTGGAGGGCCAGCGAGATCGCATCCACCGTTGATCTGTTGTGGCGGTAAGCGAACTGCAGTGGGTCCAGGTTTTTGTCGAGGTAGGAGTTGATCTGCGTCATGATCAACCTCTCAAAGCACTTCATCACCACAGGCGTTAGTGCCACAGGTCGATGGTCATTGAGGCACGTCACCTTACTCTTCTTGGGCACTGGTATAATTGATGCCCTTTTGAAGCAGGTGGGGACCTCAGACCTCAGAAGTGAGAGGTTGAAAATGTCCGTACAAACTCCAGCCAGTTGGTCCGCACAGGTTTTTAGAACACGACCAGGTATACCATCAGGTCCAGGCGCTTTTCGGGGGTTCACCCCTCTGAAGGATTTCCTGACGTCGGCCTCTGTGACTGAGACTGAAATACCATCACAGCGAATGGGGGCTAGGCAAGGCACATCGGTGTTCTCCCTATCAAAGCGTGCGTAAAACGCATTGAGCTCATCAGGGAGTGATGTTTCGCCGACATTCGAGCTGCCTCCTGATTTCGCCTTGTAAGAGGTGATTGCATTCAGGCCCTGCCACAGCCGCCGAACATCAGTCTCATCCTCCAGTTTGGAGCAGAAGTCCCTTTTGGCCTTTTTGATGGCCTTGCCAAGGTCGTATCTGGACTTCTTGTAGGCCACTGTATCATCAGACATGAATGCCCGGTGTCTGGACTTCGGAAGAGTGCGGATGCTAGGGAGTTAAAGGGGAGGGGACAGAGAACATGGAACAGTACAGGAAGGGAACAGGCCCTTTGGCCTACAATGTCTGTGCTGCACATGATGCCAAGACCAACAACATATCCCTCCAATCCCTGCATATCCAAAAGTTTCTTAAACGCCACTATCGTATCCGCCTCAACCACCACCCCTGCCAGCGCTTTCCAGGCACCCACCACCCTCTCCCCAAAATTAGTTTTGTCCTGAGAATGGGTTCCCTGGGACAAATGTATTATCTTTCAACGATGCAGTTTTGCAGAGTGGAATTCTCTGCCACAGAAGGCAGTGGAGGCCAATTCGCTGGATGTTATCAAGAGAGAGTTAGATTTAGCTCTTAGGGCTAACGGAATCAAGGGATATGGGGAGAAAGCAGGAACGGGGTTCTGATTTCAGATGATCAGCCATGATTATATTGAATGGAGGTGCTGGCTCGAAGGGCCGAATAGTCTACTCCTGCACCCATTTTTCTATGTTCTATGATTGTTTTTCCCACTGACACAGTGGCGCCCGAGGGTGGTGGATCTGTGGAATTCTTTGCCACAGACGTCTGTGGAGGCAAAAGTCAGTGGATATTTTTAAGGCAGAGAAAGACAGGTTCTTGATTAGTACGGGGTGTCAGGGGTTTTGGGGAGGGCAGGAGAATGGGTTTCGGAGGGAGAGATTGATCAGCCATGATTGAATGGCGGAGTAGACTTGATGGGCTGAATGGCCTAATTCTACTCATATCCCTTATTGACAGCGCCCCAGACCCGGGTTGGATAGTGAAGCAGTGGCTCTACCCACTGCGCTGGTCTGCTGGTTACAGTGGCTCTACCCACTGCGCTGCTCTGCTGGTTACAGAGGTCAGGTGAAGTCAAGATGGTGCAGGGATTTGACAAGGATGTGAATGTCAGCACTGGACAAAGAGCTGCCAGTCCATGAGCACGGAGGTGGACGGGTGCAGATATTTCCCTTTCTTCCACGCACAATCTCCGACGGAGCACAATAAGTCTAGTTACACAGGAATAAACCCTCGGGGCAGTGTTTTGCCTGTTGCATATTTTAAACAACAGCGGGGGAAGAAGGGCTGTGTTTGACGGTGGCTGGATGCAGAACATTGGCCCGAATCCCAGAAGAAATCCCTTCTGTATCCTCGGGTCGAGCATTGGAAACCTCGGATTCCTTTCGCAGCAGCTCCCACAAGGCAGACCCGTTTTATTTGATTTTGTTCAGCGGCCTGGAAACACACACAGTCTGCTGCAAGTAGACAGTGTTCTTCTCCATTTCAGCCCCTGCCTTCAAGACACCAAGCAAAGCCAGCTACAAACACAAAGTGCTGAGGCATCACAGCACGGTTTGGGAACAGCTCCATCCAGGACCGCGAGAAATTGCAGCGAATTGTGGACGCAGCCCAGACCGTCACACAATCCAACCTCCCTTCCATTGAAGGTACACAAAAATGCTGGAGAAACTCAGCGGGTGCAGCAGCATCTATGGAGCGAAGGAAATAGGCAATGTTTCGGGCCGAAACCCTTCTTCAGACTGATCACGACCACGACTCCCTTCCATTGACTCCGTTTATACCTCATGCTGCCTCGGCAAGGCCAGCAGCATAATCAAGGACCAGTCTTGCCCTAGTTACTCCCTCTTCTCCCCCTCTCCCATCAAGCAAAATGTACAGAAGTGTGAAAACGCACACCTCCAAATTAAGGGACAGTTTCATCCTGGGTGTTATCAGGCACCTGAATCATCCTACCACAACCAGAGAGCAGTCCTGAACTACTTTCTGCCTCATTGGTGACCCTCGGACTATTCTTGATCGGACTTTGCTGGCTTTGCTTTGCACTAAACGTTAATCCCTTATCATGTAAATGGCTTGATTGTAATCATGTATTATCTTTCTGCTGAATGGTTAGCACACAACAAAAGCTTTTCACTGTACCTCGGTACACGTGACAAGAAACTGAACAGTACTGAACTGAACTGAGTACTGAGCAGGTCAGGCAGCATCTCTGGAGAACTGCATAGGTGACGTTTCGGGTCAGGACCTTTCTTCAGGTCCCGACCCGAAACATCACCCATTCCTTCTCTCCAGAGATGCTGCCTGTCCTGCTGAGTTACTCCAGCTTTTTGTGTCTACCTTCAGACCGATTCTTTGGGGGAGGGGACTGGAAGCAATAAAAACCAAAGATCCTATAGCGGAGCAAGATAGACCACTCCTGCTAAATGCAATGGGCTGGTACACAAAAATGCTGGAGAAACTCAGCGGGTGCAGCAGCATCTATGGAGCGAAGGAAATAGGCAACGTTTCGGGCCGAAACCCTCCTTCAGACTGATAGGGGGTGGGGAAAAGAAAGGAAAAAAGGTGGAGGTGGAGCCCGAGGGCTGGGGGATGGGAGGAGACAACCAGAGGGCTGATGAAGGGGAGGAGACAGCAAGGGCTAGCAAAATTGGGAGAATTCAATGTTCATGCCCCCAGGATGTAGACTGCCCAAGCGGAATATGAGGTGCATTTCCTCCAATTTCCGGTGTTGCTCGCTTTGGCCTAACGTGTAGTACGCAACGGAGCGGAACGTGGGCCCTTTTTTCATCCATTTCAGTAACCCGACCCGACCCGATTCGCAGTGTAATCAATGTTGCGGTGGAACAGTTTGTGTTAAAAAATTAAAATTCTGAAAATGAGGAGAAGATTTTTCCCAAATAACTTTTATTTTTACGAGGATGTTCCCGTAACCGGCTTCCGTCTCCGCACTATTATCCTATGGGGTCTTTGGTGCGGGACCCATGAATCTGCCCATGACCATACTACGTCTTTTTCGTTGAGTGGACTATCTTGCTTGCTATAGGATCTTTGATAAAAACATTAGGACAGGCCTCAAGACGACAAATGGCCTCAGGCAGGGAGGTTCCCCGATAGGCCAATTGTGAGCCCAAGAGGGTTACATCTCGTTGAGAACTGTGGAACTGGTTCACCAACTTTTAGTGGAGGAGGAGGAGGGGTGAAGTGTTTGTAGAAATGACCTAAAATGGGAGAATTCAACATTCATACCGCTGGGTTGTAAGCTACTCTTGTGAAATATAAGGTGCTTATGACTTCATAGATACAGCGTGGAAACAGGCCCTTTGGCCCACCGAGTCCATACCGTCCAGCAATCACCCCATACACTAGCTCCATCCTACACAACAGGGACAATTCACAATGGTGTCAGATTAGGAAAAGGAGAGGTGCAACGAGACATCAGTGTCATTGTACATCAGTCACTGAAAGTAAGCATGCAGGTACAGCAATTGGCATGTTGGCCTTCATAGCGAGAGGATTTGAGTATAGGAGCAAGGAGGTCCCCCTGCAGTTGTACAGGGCCCTGGTGAGGCCACACCTGGAGTATTATGTGCAGTTTTGGTCTCCTAGTTTGAGGAAGGACAATTTTACTATTGAAGGAGTGCAGCGCAGGTTCACCAGGTTAATTCCTGGGATGGCGGGACTGACATATGATGAAAAAACGGGTTGACTGGGCTTGTATTCACTGAAATTTAGAAGGATAAGGAGATCCTTCAGGGGATCGTATAGAAACATATAAAATTCTTAAGGATTGAACGGGCTCGATACAGGAAAAATGTTCCCCATGTTGGGGGAGTCCAGAACCAGGGATCACAGTTTAAGAATAAGGGGTTTTAGGACTGAGATGAGGAAAAGCTTCTTCACCCAGAGAGTTGTGAATCTGTGGAATTCTCTGCCACAGAAGGCAGTGGAGGCCAATTTCCTGGATGTTTTCAAGAGAGAGTTAGATATGGCTCTTAGGGCTAAAGGAATCAAGGGATACGGGGAAAAAGCAGGAACGGGGTACTGATTTGGGATGATCAGCCATGATCATATTGAATGGCGGTGCTGGCTCGAAGGGCTGAATGGCCTACTCCTATTTTCTATGTTTCTATGTTTGCTGTCCATGTCGCTCCAGAGATGTAGAAACAAGGTACTGCAGGTGTTGGTTTACCAAACAAATACACAAAGTGCTGGAGTAACTCAGCGGTTCAGATAGCATCTCTGGATTCAAGTCTGTCTGAAGGATAAAGGACATTTATTGTCACATACACCAATTGGTGCAGTGAAATTTGAGTTACCATGCAGCACACAAATAAGATAAACACAACTATAGAATTTAACATGAAACATCCCCCAATGTGAGGGAAGGCAATAAAGTTCAGTCCACTTCCTCATGTTCACCCGTGGTCGGGGCCTATTGAGGCCTCCACAGTCGCCGCAACGGTGGCCCAATGTTCCAGGCCCTCTCGCCAGGATGGTGAAACTCCGACGTCGGAACGGAAGAACACTCTCAACGGCTTGGAGTTTCCGAATCGGCCGCTTCCTACCAGAGACCGCGGCTTCCGAAGTCTACAGGCAGAGCTGGGCGGAGATCCAACACTGGCGACCTCGGCGAAAGATCCCAGGCTCCGCGATGTTAGAGTCAGCGCCGCAGACCACAGCTCCACGGTGTTAAAGTCGGCAGGCTCTCCGGAGCTCCACACGGTGATCCCGGTAAGGCATCGCCCGCTCCGCGGTGGAATTCGGTGCTGCGCCGCCGCTGAAGCTCTGGCCGGTCTCCGGCAGGAAAGGCCGCGCCAATCCCGATGGTAGGAGGGGGCGAAGATGCGGCTGGGAGAAAAGACGCATCCTCGGCGAGGTAGTGACTGAGAAAAACGGTTTCCCCCTACCCCCCCCCCCCACCCCACACATAAAAAAGACTAAACAAAGTTTTAGACAGACTAAAAATAACAAAAAGGATGAAAGGACAGACAGTTGCTGGCGAGGCTGCCACACGCGATGGCGCTACCACTCGGAATGAAGAAGGGACCCAATCCGAAACATCACCTGTCCATGTTCATCCGAATGCTTCACGACTCATTTAGTTACTCCAGCACTTTGTGTCACTCCAGAGATGTCACCTGCCTCACTGAATTACTCCAGCACTTAATGTTCAACTCACGATTCCAGAATGTACAGTTCCTTGTGTCTCTTACAGACTCTGCTGTCTGGTAGTTCTGTAAACCTGGCCTTCGCAGTGTTGCATCAAATTCTCTTGGTTCCCCACGCCCCTGTCCTTGCTACATCGAATCACAAAGGCTTTATAAGGCACTGGTCAGACTGCATTTGGAATATTGTGAGCAGTTTTGGGCCCTATTATCCAAGGAAGGATGTGCCGGCCAGCATTGGAGAGGGTCCAGAGGAGGTTTACAAGAATGATCCCAGGAATTATTGGGTTTCATATGATGAGCGTTTGTCAGCACTGGGCCTGTACTCGCTGGAGTTTAGAAGGATGAAGGGTGACCTCATTGAAACTTACTGAATAGTGAAAGGCCTGGATTGAGTGGATGTGGAGAGGATGTTTCCACTAGTGGGAGAGTCTAGGACCAGAGGGCACAGCCTCAGAATTAAAGGATGTATCTTTGGAAAGGAGATGAGGAGGATATTTTTGTGTCAGAATCTGTGGAATTGATTGCTTCAGATGGCTGTGGAGGCCGTGTCAAAATGTTTTTTTTTAAGGCAAATTCATGATCAGTACGGGTGTCAAGGGTTATGGGGAGACAGCAGGAGAATGGGGTGGAGAGGGGAAGATAGATCGGTCATGATTGAATGGCGGAGGAGACTTGATGTGCCAAATGGCCTAATTCTGCTCCTATAACTTATGAACTTATGAAAGGGATCGCTCTCTCTGGAGCCACTCTCATCATTCCAACACAAGTAGAGAGTGCTAAAGGGGCATTAAGTCTCAAAGTCTGGAATGTGCAGGAAGGAACTGCAGATGATGGGTTAAACTGAAGATAGACACAAAAAGCTGGAGTAACTCAGCGGGACAGGCAGCATCTCTGGAGAGAAGCAATGGGTGACATTTCGGTTCGAGACCCTTCTTCAGACCTTCTTCAGAAGAAGGGACTCGACCCGAAACATCACCCATTCCTTCTTTCCAGAGATGCTGCCTGACCTGTTGAGTTACTCCAGCTTTCTGTGTCCATCGAAGTGTCGAAGTCGTGTTGCAGCTATATAAAACTTTGGTCAGGCTGCATTTGGAGTGTTGCGTGCAGTTCTGGGCGCCCCCATTACAGAAAGGATGTGGAGGCTTTGGAGAGGGTGCAGCAGAGGTTTACCAGAACGATGCCTGCATTAAATAGTATTCGTTATATGGAGAGGTTGGGCAGATTGGATTGTTTTCTCTGGGGTTTTGGAGCTGAACGGTGGCCTGATAGAAGTGTAGAAAATTATGAGAGGCGTTCACAGTCAGAAATTTTCCCAGGGGTAGGCAACGTTTCGGGTCGAAACCCTTCTTCAGACTGAGAGTCAGGGGAGAGGGAAACAAGAGTTGTAGATGGTGACAGAGAGATATAGAACAAATGAATGAAAGATATGCAAAAAGTAATGATGATCAAGGCAATGTGGAGCCCACAATGGTCCATTGTTGGCTGTGGGGAAGGTGATGACAAGTTATACAGTCAGTGAAACTCAACAGGGAGACAGAGAAACTAGTACGACCACTAGGGTGGTGGACGGATGGAAGGAGAGGGGATGCAAGGGTTACTTGAAGTTAGAGAAATCTGTTTTCGGAGTCATTCGTAACTGTCACTAGGTCACGTTGTTACTTGTGGGCGGAGCACCAAGGCAAATTCCTTGTATGTGAATACTTGGCCAATAAACTTACTTAAATCAGTGTTCATACCGCCGGGGTGCAAACTGCCCAAGCGAAATATGATGTGCCGTTCCTCCAATTGCCGTTTGGCCTCACTCTGACAATGGAGGAAGCCCAGGTTGGAAAGGTGGGAATGGGAAGGAGGATTAAAGGTGGGCCGGGCAAAGGTGTTCAGAGAAACGATCGGCCAGTGTGCACTTGGTCTCGCCGATATGTTTACTTTAGTGTAGAGATACAGCGCGGAAACAGGCCCTTCATCCCAACGAGTCCTCACCGACCAGCGATCCCCGCACACTGACACTATCCTACACACACTAGGGGCAATTTACAATTATACCAAGCCAAGTAACCTACAAACCTGTACGTCTTTGGAGTGTGGAAGGAAACCGGAGCACCCGGGGAAAACCCACACAGTCACGGGGAAAATGTACCCGTAGTCAGGATCAAACACGGATCTCTGGTGTGTAAGGCAGCAACTATACCTTGGTGCCACCGGGTCAGGCAGCATCTTTGGAGAAAAAGGATAGGTGACGTTTCAGGACGGGACCCTTCATCAGGCCGATTATGAAGAAGGGTCCCGACCTGAAACATCACCGATCCTTTTTTTCCAGAAATGCTGCCAGGCCCGCTGTGTTACTCCAGCATTTGGTGTCTATCTTTGGCATAAACCAGCATCTGCAGTTCTTTGTTACTACACGGGTGTTGAGGAGACTGGAGAGGCAGAGTCTGTTTTCCCCCCGGAACTGGGGGATAAAAGTTGTGACTTCGAGACTTGGAAAATAATAATAGGATTGGACCGAATGTTTTTGTATGTGTGAGAGAGAGTCATAGAGTCTTACCGTGTGGAAACAGGCCCTTCGGCCCAACTTGCCCACAACAGCCAATAGATCCCATCTATACTAGTCCCACCTGCCTGCATCCCTCTAAACTTGTACCAATCCATGTTTAGTTTAGTTTAGATATACAGGCCCTTCGGCCCACCGAGTCCGCACCGACGGCCCCCGGGCCGAATGCGGCCTGTAACCTGAAATCATCTGGCCCAAAGGCGTTTTTTTAAATATAGTCATCCGGCCGGCAGTCTTCAGTCACCCCCGGTACCTCCCTGACCCGAGGCGCCCAGGCGTGGTGATTCAAGGAGGCCTGCGCAGGCGGCCGCAATTGCAGAGCCGTCGAGCGTCTGAGCGGGGCCAAGCGCCAAGTTCTGGCTGTACCGCATCCTGCGCAAAGCCGCCGGCATGGGGGGTTGTCAATAGGCTGGGGGCCGAGTGAGTGTGAGTATTTAAGCCGCCGCCTTCAGGACAGAGCCAAGGGAATGGTCCGTAGGTACGCCATGTTGGTGAGTGCCCGTAACTAGGGGCGCCATGTTGGTGAGTGCCCGTAACTAGGGGCGCCATGTTGGTGAGGCCCCGTAACTAGGGGCGCCATGTTGGTGAGGCCCCGTAACTAGGGGCGCCATGTTGGTGAGGCCCCGTAACTAGGGGCGCCATGTTGGTGAGTGCCCGTAACTAGGGGCCAGTGCTCCAGGTGGCACCCTCGAAGGGGAGGGATCTATGTGAACATGTGTTATTGATGCCTGCCATCCGGGGCGGGATCCATGTATACACGTGTTTAGAGATACAGCGCGGAAACAGATGTGGCCTGCCATCCGCTCACAGACATGCGTCCTGGCAGAACAAGGTTGCCGACCTCTGGCCTACGCACACTAGGGACAATTTATACTTATACCTAGTATATAAACCCAAGCCAATTAACCTATAAACCTGTACGTCTTTGGAGTGTGGGGGTAAACCGAAGATCTCTGAGAAAACCCACGCAGGTCACGGGGAGAACGAACAAACTCGGTACAGACAGCACCCGTAGTTGCATCCGCAAGCGCTGTAAGGCAGCAACTCTATCGCTGCGCCGCCGTCCGCCTTCATGTTCCCATGTACCTGTTTAAATAATTCTTAAACGTTGCGAAAGTACATGCCTCAACTACCTCCTCCAGCTATAGACACCAAAAGCTGGAGAGAAGGAATGGGTGACGTTTTGGGTCGATACCCTTCAAATGAACTTCAAAGGACCCGAAACGTCACTTCTCTCCGGAGATGCTGCCTGACCCGCTGAGTTACTCCAGCTTTTTGTTTGCTATCTTTGGTTTAAACCAGTATCTGCAGTTCCTCCTTACACCCCCCTCCCGGCAGCTCGTTCCGTACACCCACCACCTTTTGTGTGAATCTTGTGCGTGAGTTTGATTATAAATAACTGATGCCAAGCCTCATTCCATTGTGTTGCGTTCATCTTCCTGTGACTAATGATAAAACAATGACCACTTTCCATTGGGAGCTAGATGTGTCTGCTTTCCAAGACTTTTATGAGATGATCTTGATAACCAAACAACGCAATTCTGGCCTAAAAATGAGTGCTGACTCAACTCGTACTTGTCCTCTCAGCGTTTAACAAGCAACCGCTGGGAGAGCCCATCACGTGTGGGTCAGTGTTTAGAGATCCAGCGTGGAAACAGGCCCTTTGGCCCACCGAGTCCGTGACGACCCGCGATCCCCACACACAAACACCATCCTACACACACTAGGGGCAATTTTTTTTTACAATTATACCAAGCCAATTAACCTACACACCTGGTCAACTCGTCCATTCCCACCCAAACCACCCCCTCCCCAGGTAATTTCCCCTGCAACCACAGGAGATGCAACACCTGTCCATTTACCTCACCCCCCCCCCCCCCCGACTCCATCCAAGGACCCCGACAGTCTTTTCAGATGAGGCGGAGGTTCACTTGCACCTCCTCCAACTTCATCTACTATATCCGCTGTTCCAGGTGTCAACCTCTGTACATCGGGGAGACCAAGTGCAGGCTAAACTAGACACTTGGGGGCAATTTACAGAGGGCCAATTAACCTGTAAGCCTGCGCGTCTTTGGGACGTGGAAGAAAACCTGAGCACCCGGAGGAAACTCATGCAGTCACAGGGAGAACGTGCAGACTCCACACAGACAGCACCCGAGGGCAGGATCCAATTCAGGACTCTGGCGCTGTGAGGCAGTGGCCATAACCTGCTGCGGTGTTGTGTAATAGACAATAGGTGGAGGAGCAGGCCATTCGGCCCTTCGAACCAGCACCGCCATTCAATGTGATCATGGCTGATCATTCCCCGTTCATCATCAGTACCCCGTTCCTGCCTTCTCCCCATATCCCCTCACTCCGCTATCTTTAAGAGCCCTATCCAGCTCTCTCTTGAAAGCATCCAGAGAACCTGCCTCCACCGCCCCCTGAGGCAGATATGCTATGTGCTGTCATTTAGTAGAAGTAGTTTTATTGGAGTTCACAAGACAAGAAGAATCTCAAAGCAAACTTGGCCGTAGTTTTTCCAGCATTTTCCATGATCTGTTTTAGTTTCATGTTTGCATTGCATTTTGTATTTATACATATAAACGTCGTATTTTTGCCAGATCCCAGAACCTTACCATTAATGACACCGTACTAAACCATCACGCATAAAACAAATTGCTGATGGAACTCAGCAGGTCAGGCAGCATCTGTGGACTAAATAGACAGACAATGTTTTGGCTCGGGGCTCTTCTTCAGATTGAAACATGGTCTGAGTTACTCCATTCCCTCCAGAGATGCTGATTTCCTCCAGCACTTTGTGATTTTCCCAACATTCCAGCATCCGCAGGTTTTTTGTGTGTACCCAAAATCGTAACGTGCTGGCAATTGCCCACATGAAGCCATTTCAACTTGTCCTATTTCTTCTGCACATTGCTCCTCCATCTTCTTTCCTGCTAAAAATGAACGAATGAAGAAGCGGTAGAGTTGCTGCCTTGCAGTGCCAGAGACCCAGGTTCGAGCCTGACTATGGGTTTGTACGGAGTTTGTACGTTCCCCCTCTCCAGACCTGCGTGGGTTTCTCCGGTTTCCTCCAACACTCCAAAGATGTACAGGATTGTAGGCTAATAGGCTTGATATCAATTGTAAATGATCCCTAGTGTGTGTAGGATAGTGTTAGTGGGGGGGGATCGCTGGTCGGTGCGGTCTCAGTGGGCTGAAGGCCTGTTTCCGCGCTGTATCTCTAAACTAAAAACGAAAGGGTTCCGATCCAAGACATCACCTATCCATTCCCTCCTCAGATGCTGCCTGGCCAGCTGATGCATGTGCGATAGCGGCATTGTAGAGAATTGGGTAAACTCTTAGATGCGCAGGAAGGGAGGAATATTGATTATGGTCATGCCATTATGTTTGGCACAGGGGGATCTAGGAGTACAGATACATAGTTTGTTGAAAGTGTGGCATCACAGGTAGAATAGGGTAGTCAAAAAGGCTTTTGGCACAGTGGCCTTCATCATTTAGAGCGTTGAGTATAGAAGTTGGGAGGTCACGTTGCAGTTGTACAAGACGTTGGTGAGGCCGCATTTAGAGTATTGTGTACAGTTCTGGGCACTGTGTTACAGGAAAGATGTTGCCAAGCTATAAAAGGGCACAGAGAAGATTACGAGGATGTTCCCAGGACGCGAGGGCCTGAGCTACAGGGAAAGGTTGAGCAGGCTTAGGACTCTATTCCTTGGAGCGCAGGAGGATCAGGTGTGATCTTATAGAGGTCTACAAAATCATGAGAGGAGTAGGTGGGTAGATGCACAGAGTCTCTTGCCCAGAGTAGAACCAGAGGACACAGGTCTAAGGTGAGGGAGGAAAGATTTAATAGGAACCTGAGGGTAAGGGTAACTTTACACAGGATGGTGGGTGTATGGAACAAGCTGCCGGAGGGGGTAGTCGAGGCAGGGACTATTGCAACGTGTAGACAAGTACATGGATAGCACAGGTTTAGAATCAAGAGTGTTTTATTGTCATACAGTGGCTTGCAAAAGTATTCATACCCCTTGAACTTTTCCACATTTTGTCACGTTACAACCACAAACGTAGATGTATTTTATTGGGATTTTATGTGATAGACCAACACAAAGTGGTGCATAATTGTGAAGTGAAGGAAAATGATACATGGTTTTCAAATTTTTTTACAAATAAAAAACTGAAAAGTGTCGCGTGCAAAAGTATTCAGCCCCCCTGAGTCAATACTTTGTAGAACCACCTTTCGCTGCAATTACAGCTGCAAGTCTTTTGGGGTATGTCTCTACAGCTTTGCACATCTAGAGACTGAAATTTTTGCCCATTCTTCTTTGCAAAATAGCTCAAGCTCAGTCAGATTGGATGGAGAGCGTCTGTGAACAGCAATTTTCAAGTCTTGCCAGAGATTCTCAATTGGATTTAGTCTGGACTTTGACTGGGCCATTCTAACACATGAATATGCTTTGATCTAAACCATTCCATTGTAGCTCTGGCTGTATGTTTAGGGTCGTTGTCCTGCTGGAAGGTGAACCTCCGCCCCAGTCTCAAGTCTTTTGCAGACTCTAACAGGTTGTCTTCCAAGATTGCCCTGTATTTGGCTCCATCCATCTTCCATCAACTCTGACCAGCTTCCCTGTCCCTGCTGAAGAAAAGCATCCCCACAGCATGATGCTGCCACCACCATGTTTCACAGTGGGGATGGTGTCTTCAGGGTGATGTGCAGTGTTAGGTTTCCACCACACATAGCGTTTTGCATTTAGGGCCAAAACTTCAATTTTGGTCTCATCTGACCAGAATCACCTTCCTCCACATGTTTGCTGTGTCCCCCACATGGCTTGTGGCAAACTGCAAACTGGACTTCTTATGGCTTTTTTTCAACAATGGCTTTCTTCTTGCACTCTTCCATAAAGGCCCGATTTGTGGAGTGCACGACTAATAGTTGTCCTGTGGACAGATTCTCCCACCTGAGCTGTGGATCTCTGCAGCTCCTCCAGAGTTACCATGGCTGCTTACTGCAGCTCCTCCAGAGTTACCAAGCCAAGTTACTTGGCTGCTTCTCTGATCAATGCTCTCCTTGCCCGGCTTGTCAGTTTAGGTGGACGGCCATGTCTTGGTAGGTTTGCAGTTGTGCCATACTCTTTCCATTTTCGGATGATGGATTGAACAGTGAGATGTTCAAGCTTGGGATATTTGTTTATAACCTAACCCTGCTTTAAACTTCTCCACAACTTTATCCCTGACCTGTCTGGTGTGTTCCTTGGGCTTCATGATGCTGTTTGTTCACTAATGTTCTCTAACAAACCTCTGAGGCCTTCACAGAACAGCTGTATTTATACTGAGATTAGATTACACACAGTGGACTCTATTTACTAATTAGGTGACTTCTGAAGGCAATTGGTTGCACTGGCTTTTATTTAGGGGTATCAGAGTAAAGGGGGCTGAAATACTTTTGCACGCCGGACATCTTTTCAGTTTTTTATTTGTAAAAAAATTTGAAAAACGAATACTTTTGCACGCGACACTTTTCAGCTTTTTATTTGTAAAAAAATTTGAAAACCATGTATCATTTTCCTTCCACTTCACAATTATGCGCCACTTTGTGTTGGTCTATCACATAAAATCCCAATAAAATACATTTACGTTTGTGGTTGTAACCTGACAAAATGTGGAAAAGTTCAAGGGGTATGAATACTTTTGCAAGCCTCTGTATGTCCCAGACAGAACTAATCTGGACGTTCACCTCTGCCATCGGGATGAAGGTACAGGAGCCTGAAAACAGAGTTTTCAGGCTCCTGTACCTTCATCCCGATGGCAGAGGTGAAATGAGTGTGTGACTAGGCTGGTGTGGGTCTCTGATGATGCTGGCTGCCTTTTTGAGGCAGCGACTCTGGTAAATCCCTTCGATGGCGGGGAGGTCAGATGGCCTGGGCAGTGGTCACAATTTTTTGCAGTCTTCTTTGCTCCTGGGCATTCGAGTTGCCGAACCAGGCTGTGATGCAACCAGTCAATATGCTCTCTGCTGTACACCTGTAGAAGATCCTCTCTGACGTACCGAATCTCAGTAGTTTCCGAGGGATATGGTCAAATGCAGGCGGGATGAGTGCAGACGGGGCATGTTGGTCGGTGTGGGCAAAGGCATTGTGGGCTGAAGGGCCTGTTCCTGTGCAGTACTGTTCCAGATTCAGTCCCAGGCACTCGGATGGGAGTCTCACACAGGCCAGACTGTTATGGCAGAATTCCTTCCCTTAAGGACACCGGTGAACAAGATGTGTTTTCACAACAATACCGCACCTGCACCTCCTCCAACCTCATCTATTGCATCCGCTGCTCTAGGTGTCAGCTGCTCGACATCGGTGAGACCAAGCGTAGGCTCGGCGATCGCTTCGCCCAACACCTCCGCTCAGTTCACAATAACCCCAACCTGATCTCCCGGTGGCTCAGCACTTCAACTCCCCCACCCATTCCCAATCCGACCTTTCTGTCCTGGGCCTCCTCCATGGTCAGAGTGAGTCCCACCGTACATTGGAGGAGAAGCACCTCGTATTTCGCTTGGGTAGTTTACTCCAATTTCAGGTAGTCCTTGCTTTCTCCCTCTTTCCCCTCCCCATCCCAGCTCTCCCTCAGTCCAAAGTCTCCACCTCTACCTTTCTTCTTCCCCCCCCCCCCCACCCCAACTCCACATCAGTCTGAAGAAGGGTTTCGACGCGAAACGTCACCTATTCCTTCGCTCCATAGATGCTGCCTCACCCGCTGGGTTTCTCCAGCATTTTTGTCTACGGACGGACTCTCGTGGTTTCCATGGCCATGGCTACTTTTTCTTAAAATTCCAGCATTGTATATTTACTTGAGTATGAATTCCCCAGCTCCCCTGGTAGGATTTCAACTTATCTTTCTGATCATTGGCCAAGTAACATAACTGTTGCAACAAAAACATTATTGTCTCCAAACACTTTGGGGCCGACCAAGGTTGTGATGGACCATGTAGA
>JAXLNO010000110.1:275767-322746 GCA_038087875.1 Malacoraja senta | reverse complement strand
CCCCACTGGTCGGTACCCCCCCACTGTATTTACCCCACCTGTCTACCCCCCACTGTCTACCCCCCACTGTATATACCCCACTGTCTACCCCCCACTGTCTACCCCCCACTGTATATACCCCACTGTCTACCCCCCACTGTCTACCCCCCACTGTATATACCCCACTGTCTACCCCCCACTGTATACCCCCCACTGTCTACCCCCACTGTATATACCCCACTGTCTACCCCCACTGTCTACCCCCACTGTATGCCCACTGTCTACCCCCCACTGTCTACCCGCCACTGTCTACCCCCCACTGTATATACCCCACTGTCTACCCCCCACTGTCTACCCCCCACTGTATATACCCCACTGTCTACCCCCCACTGTCTACCCCCCACTGTATACCCCCCACTGTCTACCCCCACTGTATATGCCCCACTGTCTACCCCCCACTGTCTACCCCCACTGTCTACGCCCACTGTCTACCCCCCACTGTCTACCCCCCACTGTCTACCCCCCACTGTCTACCCCCCACTGTATACCCTCCCACTGTCTATCCCCACTGTATACCCTCCCACTGTCTACCCCCACTGTATACCCTCCCACTGTCTATCCCCCACTGTCTACTCCCCACTGTCTACCCCCCACTGTCTACCCCCCACTGTCTACTCCCCACTGTCTACCCCCACTGTATATACCCCACTGTCTACCCCCCACTGTCTACCCCCACTGTATATACCCCACTGTCTACCCCCCACTGTATATACCCCACTGTCTACCCCCCACTGTCTACCCCCCACTGTCTACCCCCACTGTATATACCCCACTGTCTACCCCCCACTGTATATACCCCACTGTCTACCCCCCACTGTCTACCCCCCACTGTATATACCCCACTGTCTACCCCCCACTGTATACCCCCCACTGTCTACCCCCACTGTATATACCCCACTGTCTACCCCCCACTGTCTACCCCCACTGTCTATGCCCACTGTCTACCCCCCACTGTCTACCCCCCACTGTCTACCCCCACTGTCTACCCCCCACTGTATATACCCCACTGTCTACCCCCCACTGTCTACCCCCCACTGTATATACCCCACTGTCTACCCCCCACTGTCTAACCCCCACTGTATACCCCCCACTGTCTACCCCCACTGTATATACCCCACTGTCTACCCCCCACTGTCTACGCCCACTGTCTACCCCCCACTGTCTACCCCCCACTGTCTACCCCCCACTGTCTACCCCCCACTGTATATACCCACTGTCTACCCCCCCACTGTCTACTCCCCCCACTGTCTACCCCCCACTGTCTACCCCCCACTGTCTACCCCCCACTGTCTACCCCCCACTGTCTACCCCCCACTGTCTACTCCCCCCACTGTCTACACCCCACTGTCTACCCCCCACTGTCTACTCCCCCCACTGTCTACCCCCACTGTCTACCCCCACTGTCTACCCCCCACTGTCTACCCCCACTGTCTACCCCCCCACTGTCTACCCCCCCACTGTCTACCCCCCACTGTATACACCCCCACTGTCTACCTCCCCCACTGTATACACCCCCACTGTATACACACCCACTGTATACACCCCCACTGTATATACCCCCACTGTATACACCCCCACTGTATACCCCCCACTGTATACACCCCACTGTATACACCCCCACTGTCTACCTCCCCCCACTGTATACACCCCCACTGTCTACCCCCCCACTGTCTACCCCCCACTGTATACACCCCCACTGTATACACACCCACTGTATACCCCCCACTGTATACCCCCCACTGTATACACCCCACTGTATACACCCCACCGTCTACCCCCCACTGTCTACCCCCCACTGTCTATCCCCCACTGTCTACCCCTCACTGTCTACCCCTCACTGTCTACACCCCACTGTCTACCCCTCACTGTCTACCCCCCACAGTCTACCCCCCACTGTATACACCCCCACTGTCTACCCCCCACTGTCTACCCCCCACTGTATACACACCCACTGTCTACCCCCCACTGTATACACCCCACTGTATACCCCCCCACTGTCTACCCCCCACTGTATACACCCGCACTGTATACATACCCACTGTATATACCCCCACTGTCTACCCCCCACTGTCTACCCCCCCACTGTCTACCCCCCCACTGTCTACCCCCCACTGGCTACCCCCACTGTCTACCCCCCACTGTATATACCCCACTGTCTACCCCCCACTGTCTACCCCCCCACTGGCTACCCCCCCACTGTCTACCCCCCACTGTATACACCCCACTGTCTACCCCCCACTGTCTACCCCCACTGTCTACCTCCCCCCACTGTCTACCCCCACTGTATACACCCCACTGTCTACCCCCCACTGTCTACCCCCACTGTCTACCCCCCCACTGTATACACCCCCACTGTCTACCCCCCCCACTGTATATACCCCCACTGTATACACACCCACTGTATACGCCCCCACTGTATACACACCCACTGTATACACCCCCACTGTATATACCCCCACTGTATACACACCCACTGTATACACCCCCACTGTATACACACCCACTGTATACACCCCCACTGTATATACCCCCACTGTATATACCCCCACTGTCTACCGCCCCCACTGTATACACACCCACTGTATATATCCCCACTGTATACACACCCACTGTATACACACCCACTGTATACACCCCCACTGTATACACACCCACTGTATACACCCCCACTGTATATACCCCCACTGTATACACACCCACTGTATACACCCCCACTGTATACACCCCCACTGTATACACCCCACAGTCTACCCCCCCACTGTCTACCCACCCCACTGTACCCCCCCACTGTCTCCCCCACTGGCTACCCCCCCACTGTCTATCCCCCCACTGTCTACCTCCCCCCACTGTATACACCCCCACTGTCTACCTCCCCCCACTGTATACACCCCCACTGTATATACCCCCCACTGTCTTCCCCCCACTATCAACCGCCCACTGTCTACCCCCCGCTGTCTACCCCCCACACTGTCTACCCCCCACTGTATACACCCCCACTGTCTACCCCCCGCTGTCTACCCCCCACACTGTCTACCCCCCACTGTATACACCCCCACTGTCTACCCCCGCTGTCTACCCCCCCCACTGTCTACCCCCCGCTGTCTACCCCCCACTGTATACACCCCCACTGTCTACCCCCCACTGTCTAACCCCCCCACTGTCAACACCCCCTCTTTGTCTACCCCCCCCCCACTGTCTACCTCCCCACACTGTCTAACCCCCACTGTCTACCCCCCACTGTCTACCCCCCCCACTGTATACACCCCCACTGTATACACCCCCACTGTATACCCCCCCACTGTATACACACCCACTGTATACACCCCACTGTCTACCCCCCACTGTATACACCCCACTGTCTACCCCCCACTGTCTACCCCCCACTGTCTACCCCCCACTGTCTACCCCCCCACTGTATACACCCCCACTGTCTACATCCCCCACTGTCTACCCCCACCACTGTCTACATCCCCCACTGTATACACCCCCACTGTCTACCCCCCCCCACTGTATACACCCCCACTGTCTACCCCCCACTGAATACACCCCCACTGTCTACCCCCCCACTGTATACACCCCCACTGTCTACCCCCCACTGTCTACATCCCCCACTGTCTACCCCCACCACTGTCTACATCCCCCACTGTCTACCTCCCCACTGTCTACCCCCCACTGTCTACCCCCCACTGTCTACCCCCCACTGTCTACCCCCCACTGTCTACCCCCCACTGTCTACCCCCCCACTGTCTACCCCCCACTGTCTACCCCCCACTGTCTACATCCCCCACTGTCTACCCCCACCACTGTCTACATCCCCCACTGTCTACCTCCCCACTGTCTACCCCCCACTGTCTACCCCCCACTGTCTACCCCCCACTGTCTACCCCCCACTGTCTACCCCCCCACTGTCTACCTCCCACTGTTTACCCCCCACTGTCTACCCCCCCACTGTCTACCCCCCACTGTCTACACCCCCACTGTCTACCTCCCACTGTCTACCCCCCCACTGTCTACCCCCCACTGTCTACACCCCTCTGTCTACCCCCCACTGTCTACCCCCCCACTGTATACACCCCACTGTCTACCCCCACACTGTATACACCCCTCTGTCTACCCCCCACTGTCTACCCCTCCCACTGTCTACCCCCCACTGTATGCCCCCCCACTATCTACCCCCCCACTGTCTCCCCCCCACTGTCTACCCCCCCACTGTCTACCCCTCCCACTGTCTACCCCCCCACTGTATGCCCCCCCCCACTATCTACCCCCCCACTGTCTCCCCCCCACTGTCTACCCCCCCACTGTCTACCCCCCCACTGTCTACCACCCCCACTGTCTACCCCCCCACTGTCTGCCCCTCCCCCACTCCCCCCTCCCCTTTCCGTCTCTGTCCCCACACCGTGTCACTCATGTTGCTGACTGATTGGAGCAGAGTGCGACCATTCGGCCCTCTAGGGGGCTGGGCACGGGGGTACAGTTGCCACCTGACAGCACCACAGACCCGGCCTCCATCCCGACGGCTGGCTTCAGTTCCGTTAGTTAGTTTAGTTTGATTGTCACGATTGTGTACAGAGGTACAGTGAGAAGCTGTTGTTGCGTGTTGACCAGCCTGGACAAAGACAAAGGGGCAGCACGGTGGAGCAGCCTCACAGCACCAGAGACCCGGGTTCCATCCCCACTACGGGTGCTGTCTGTGCGGAGTTTGCACGCTCTCCCCGTGACCTGCGTGGGTTTTCTCCGAGATCTTCGGTTTCTTCCCACACTCCAAAGACGTGCGGGTTCGTAGGTTAATTGGCTTGGTGTAGGTGTGTAAATTGTCCCTGGTGTGTGTGGGATAGTGTTAGTGCACGGGGATCGCTGATTGGTGCGCGTGGAGGGCCGAAGGGCCTGTTTGCGTGCTGTATCTAGAAACTAAACTAGTGCACCGGGTGATTGCAGGTTGGCACTGACCCAGTGGGCCGAAGGGCCTGTTTCGGCCCTGTATCTCTAAACTAAGCTAAACTAGTAGCAGGAAAATGGGGTTAGTTGGGTGAGATGCCAGAGTAGACTTGGTTGAATGCTGGAGTAGACTTGATGGGCCGAATGGCCTCATTCTTCTCCTATCACTTATGAACATAAACTAAGCTAGTGTACGGGTGATCGCTGGACAGAAGGGACTCGCTGGGCCGAAGGGCCTGTTTGCCCTGTAGCTCTAAACTAAACTAGTGGCAGGAGAATGGAGTTAGGAGACTGAGGTAGATCAGCCATGATTGAATGCCGGAGTGGACTTGATGGGCCGAATGGACTAATTCTGTTCCAATTCCTTATGAACATAAACTAAACTAGTGTACGGGTGATCGCTGGCTGGCCAGCACATACTCAGTGGGAGGAAGGGCCTGTTTGTGTGGTATCTCTATACTAAGCTAGTGTATGGAGTGATCGCTGGTCAGCACGGGTCTAGTGGGCTGAAGGGCCTGTTTACTCACTGTATCTCTCAACTATGCTAGTGGATCGCTGGTCAGCACGGGCCTGGTGGGCTGAAGGGCCTGTTTGCTCACTGTATCTCTAGAGTGTGAAGCCTGTACTAACGCCCGTGTCTCCCCCCCCACAGGCGGGCTCCTCCATCCCGTCTCCGCGGACCACACCATCCACCATGTACATGAACGTGTCATCACATGTACAGGTGGGGTTGCCCACAGCGGGCAGCCCTGCCGCGGGCAGCCTGAGCGATCCCGCCAGCAGCCAGGCGGCGGCCAAGCTGGCACTTCGCAAGCAGCTGGAGAAGACCCTTCTGGAGATCCCCCCACCCAAACCCTCGCCCCCCCTCCTCAACTTCCTGCCCAGCGCCGCCAACAATGAGTTCATCTACATGTTGGGCCTGGAGGAGGTGGTACAGAGCGTCATCGAGAGCCAAGGTGAGGCCAGGCGGCAGACATGTAACCCCCCCCCCCCCGCTCGCTGACCCACCCACTCATCCCCCTTACCCACCTCCCGCTGGCCCACACCCCCCACTCACCCCCACCCACCCACTCATCCCCCTTACCCACCCCCCGCTGACCCCCACCCCCACCCACCCACTCACACCCCCCCCGCTCACCGACCCACCCACTCATCCCCCTTACCCACCTCCCGCTGACCCACACCCCCCACTCACCCACCCACCCCCCACCCACCCGCTCACCCACCCACCCACTCACCCCCCCACTCACCCACCCACCTCCCACTCACCCACCCACCCGCTCACCCACCCACCCACTCAACCCCCCCCGCTCACTCACCCTCCCCCCCCCCCCCCCACCCAAAGAGGTGTGGGTTTGTGGGTGAATTACCTTCACACTAGTTTGCTGTGATCCCACTCTGTCACCCGCTCACTCCCTGTGCACTACTGGGAATATACAGAGGGCCAATGAACCTGCAACTGAGGTGGCACGGTGTTGCAGCGGTAGAGCTGCCGCCTCACAGCGCCAGTGACCTGGGTTCAATCATCACCTCGGGTACTATCTATGCGGAGTTTGCACGTACTCCCTGTGGGTTTCCTTCGGGTGCTCCGGTTTCCTCCCGCATCCCAAAGTCGTGCGGGTTTGTGGCTCGATCGCCCCCCCCCCTCTGTAAATTGCCCCCTAGTGTGTAGGGAGTGGACGCGGAACTAGTGTGTGGACGGGCAATCGCTGGTCGGCACGGACACGGTGGGGCCGAAGGGCCTGTTTCCGCGCTGTATCTGTGCAAGCCAGCAGGGGGCAGTGGCACTCCAGGGACGGTGGTAGACAGGGAGCTGAGTTTGATGTTTTGTCTTCAAGAAGGAACTGCAGATGCTGGAGAATCGAAGGTAGACAAGATTGCTGGAGAAACTCAGCGGGTGAGGCAGCATCTCTGGAGCGAAGGAAATAGGCCGAAAATCGTGCCAAAACGTTGCCTATTTTCTTCGCTCCAGAGATGCTGCCGCACCCGCTGAGATTCTCCAACAATCTTGTCTACCTTTAATGTTTTGTGTGCCGATTCTCCCCCCCCCCCCCCCCACCACACAGGGAAAGGACGCCTGCAGCTCAACCACATCGAGCCCTTCATGTGCTCGCAGTGTCGGACAGACTTCACCCCACACTGGAAGCAGGAGAAGAACGGCACCATCCTGTGTGAGCAGTGCGTGACGTCCAACCAGAAGAAGGCTCTCAAGGCCGAGCATACCAACCGGCTGAAGACCGCCTTCGTCAAAGCCCTGCAGCAGGAGCAGGTACCCCCTACCTCCCCCTCCCTCCATCTCCATCCCCTCCCTCTCCCCCTCCCCCTCCCTCTCCATCCCCCTCCCTACCTCCCTCTCCATCCCCTCCCTCTCCATCCCCTCCATCTCCATCCCCTCCCTACCTCCCCCTCCATCTCCATCCCCTCCCTCTCCCCCTCCCCCTCCCTCTCCATCCCCTCCCTCTCCCCCTCCCCCTCCCTCTCCATCCCCTCCCTACCTCCCCCTCCATCTCCATCCCCTCCCTCCCTCCCTACCTCTCCCCCTCCATCACCATCCCCTCCCTCATCCCTCTCCATCCCCTCCTTCCCTCCCCACCCCTCTCCCCTCACCCTACCTCCCCACCCCCTCCCTCTCCATCCCCTCCCTCCCTCCCTCTCCATCCTCTCCCTCTCCCCCTCCCTCCCCCCTCTCCCTCCCCCCAATCCCTCTCCCACCCCTCTCCCTCCCCACCACTCTCCTTCCCCTCCCTCTCCATCCCCTCCCCTCCCCTCCCTCCCCAGCCCCTCCCTCCCCACCCCTCTCCCTCCCCTCACCCTCCCACTCTCCCTCCCCTGTCCCTCCCCATCCCGTCCCTCTCCCCTCTCCCTCTCTCCCCACCCTTTCTCCCACTCTCCCCACTCCTCTCCTCCCCCCCTCCCCGTCCACATCTCTGCCTCCCCCCCTCATCCACATCTGTCTGCCCCCTCCACAGCTGACTCCCTGCCCTCCCTTATCCTCATCTGTACCCTTTCCAGCTTGACAACATCTTTCTTATAACATAGGATCTTGATTAGCACGGGTGTCATGGGGAGTAGGCAGGACAATGGGGTTAGGAGGGAGAGATAGATCAGCCAGGATTGAATGGCAGAGTAGACTTGATGAGCCGAATGGCCTAATTCTTTCCTATCACTTATGGTGTCCAGAACTGAACACAATATTCTAAATGCGGCCTCACCAATGCTTATACAACTGCAACATGACCTCCCAACTTCTATACTCAATACTCTGACTGATGAAGGAAGGCCAATGTGCCAAATGCCTTATGTCCACCCTATCTTCTATGGTTCTGCGACACTCCCCACAGGCCGACCATTCACTGTGTAGGTCCTGCCCACGATAGACGTCCCAAAATGCAACACCTCACACTTGTCTGTGTTAAATTCCATCAACCATTCCTCAGCCCACCCGGCCAATCGATCCCGATCCTGCTGCAAACGTTGACAACCATCTTCACTCTCTGCAAAAACGCTTACTTTTGTATCATCTGCAAACTTGTCGTGTATGTTCTCATCCAAATTATTGATGTCGATGACAAACAGTAACGGGCCCAGCACCGAGCCCTGAGGCCCACCACTAGTCACAGGCCTCCAGTCCAAGACGCAACCTTCCACCATCGCCTTCTGCTTCCTTCCATGAAGCCAATTTTCAATCCATTCAGCTATTTCTCCTTGAATACCATATCTTTCATTCATTTCTTCTATTTACCTTCCATATCCCTCGTTTTCCCTTTCCCCTGTCTCTAGATTGAAGAAGGGTGCCGACCCGAAAAGTCACCTATTCCTTTTCTCCAGAGATGTTGTCTGACCCGCGGAGTTACTCCAGCTGCTTGTGCCTATTCCAAGCTTGTCCAGCCTCTCTTTATAGCTAATAACTTCTAATCCAGACATACCTCCTCTACACCCTCTCCAACCTCCCCCTGCAGCTGGAACCCTCTAATCCAGCGGCATCCCGGTCGGTAAACCTCCTCCGCACCCTCTCCAAAGCCCCCACACCCTTCCTGTAATGGGGGCGACCAGCACTGCACGCAGCACTCCAAATGGGGCCCGACCATCGTTGTGTATGTTCAGTCTCAAGGAGGGCCCCGACTCGAACCGTCCCCCATCCACATTCTCCAGAGATCCTGCCTGACCCGCTGAGTTACTCCAGCACTCTTACGTCACAGCCATAGAGTCACTCAGTGTGGAAACAGGCCCTTTGGTCCAACTTGCCTGCACCGATCAACATGCCCCATCTACACGAGTCCCACCTGCCTGCGTTTGACCAGCAACCCTGTAAACCTGTCCTATCCACGTACCTGTCCAAGTGTCTTTTAAACGTTGGGATAGTCCCAGCCTTAACTACCTCCTCCGGCAGCTCGTTCTATACACCCACCACCCTTGTGTAAAAAATGTGCCCCTCAGATTCCTATTAAATCTTTTCCCTTTCACCTTAAACCTATGTCCTCTGGTCCTCGGTTCCCCTACTCTGGTCAAGAGACTCTGTGCATCAACCCGATCTATTCCTCTCATGATTTTGTACACCTCTGTAAGATCACCCCTCATCTTCCTGCACTCCAAGGAATAGAGTCCCAGCCTGCTCAACCTCTCCCTGGCATCATCCTCGTAAATCTTCTCTGTACCCTTTCCAGCTTGACAACTTCTTTCCTATAACACGGTGCCCAGAACAGAACACAATAATGTACGGGAATCGCATGGCGGCACGGACTCGGTGGGCTGAAGGGCCCGTTTCCACACTGTCTCTCTAAACTAAACTAAACTCTGCATTTACCCGATCTCATCTCATCATCTTGTACACAGGAGACTGTGTCTTTTTGGGGGGAAATCAGCATCTGCAGTTCCTTGTCTCTGCAACGTGACTCTCACTCTTGCCCTCTATGCACCCGTCTGTCCTGGGCCTCCTCCACTATCAGAGTGAGGCCCAGCACAAATTGGAGGAACAGCACCTCATATTTTGCTTGGGCAGCTTACACCCCTGCGGGATGAACATTGACTTCTCATACATAGATACATAGAAAATAGGTGCAGGAGTAGGCCATTCGGCCCTTCGAGCCTGCACCGCCATTCAATATGATCATGGCTGATCATCCAACTCAGTATCCCGTACCTGCCTTCTCTCCATACCCCCTGATCCCCTTAGCCACAAGGGCCACATCTAACTCACTCTTAAATATAGCCAATGAACTGGCCTCAACTACCCTCTGTGGCAGAGAGTTCCAGAGATTCACCACTCTCTCTAACCAAGTAACCCCGGCATTCCCTCTTTCTCCGTCCCTCCCCCACCCAAGTCGTACCAGCTTCAAAGTCGTCTTAGACAATAGACAATAGGTTGCAGGAGTAGGCCATTCGGCCCTTCGAGCCAGCATCGCCATTCAATGTGATCATGGCTGATCATCCCCAATCAGTACCCCGTTCCTGCCTTCTCCCCATATCCCCTGACTCCGCTATCTTTAAAAACCCTATCTAGCTCTCTCTTGAAAGCTTTGAGTCTCATTGTCTGTATTCATTCTCATAAGGTCATAAGGGATAGGAGCTGAATTAGGCCATTCGGCCCATCAAGTCTACTCCGCCATTCAATCATGGCTGATGTATCTCTCCCTCCTAACCCCATTCTCCTGCCCTCCCCATAACCCCCGACACCCGTACTAATCAACAGCTAACATGCAAAGCTAACAAATAGCCTGTTTCCTTTATCATCATTACTTTTTCTGCCTATCTCTCCTTCATTTGTTCCATATCTCTCTACTTGGCCGTCTAAATCCCTTGTTTCCCTTTCCCCTGACTCTCAGCCTGAAGAAGGGTCTCGACCCGAAACATCACCTATTCCTTTCCTCCAGAGATGCTGCCTGACCCGCTGAGTTACTCCAGCACCTCCTCAGTGCCTCTCCGACTGTGGAGAGCCTTCCAGTCACAGCGGAACCTTGTGTGGAGCCCAGCAGTGCCCACCGTCGCCAGCAGGGGTCACCACTGAACAAGCCATTCCCCCCACTTGCCCCGACTATAGTCCTGCATGGAATTAATAATCAAACGTGTCTGAGTTCGAATCCCACCACGCCTTGCTGACGGTTTGAATTTCTTTTCATCGAATCTGGAATTAAACAGCTGGGACAAGATAGGAAAGCTGGGAACGGAGCAGTCAGTTTAGTTTATTGGCACATGTACCGAGGTGTAGTGAAAAGATGTTTTGTTGCGTGATAGCCTGGCAGCGGAAGGTCTCTGAAGAAGGGTCTCGACCCGAAACGTCACCCATTCCTTCTCTCCAGAGATGCTGCCTGTCCCGCTGAGTTACTCCAGCTTTTTGTGTCTGCCTTCAGCACAAAGACAATGCATGATTACAATCGATCCATTTACAGTGTATAGTTACGTCCCAAGAAGAAGAATAGAGACATGATAATGGAACAACGTTTAGTGCAAGGTAAAGCCAGCAAAGTCTGATCAAGTCCAATGGTCACCAATGAGGTAGATAGTAGTTCAGGACCGCTCTCTAGTTGGTGATAGGACGGTTCAGTTGCCTGATACAGCCGGGAAGAAACTGTCCCTGAATCTGGGAGATGTGTGCGTTTGTTTTCACATTTCTGTACCTCTTACCCGATGGGAGAGGGGAGAAGAGGGAGTGACCGGGGGGTGAGACTGGTCCGTGATGATGCTGCTGGCCTTGCCGAGGCAGCGCGAGGTGTAGATGGAGTCGGTGGGAAGGGAGGTTGGTTTGTGTGCGTGACGGTCTGGGCTGCGTCCACAATTTGCTGCGATTTCTTACTGTCTTAGTTGGAGCTGTTCCCAAACCAAGCCATGACGCATCCCCATAAAAATGCTGTCTACAGCGCATCTGTAGAAGTTGGTGAGAGTTGTAGGGGGGCGTGCCAAACTTCCTCGGGCTTCTAAGGGAGTGCTCTCTTGCTCGTTGCTTCAGTATGGGTGGTCCAGGAGAAGTTGTTGGTGTTAGTGACTCCGAGGAGTTTGAAGTCTTCCGACCATCTCTACGTCGGCAACATCAATGCAAACTGGATCGGGTGAAGCTGAGGGGTGAGGCCAGCTATCAGAGGTTAAACTAACGCCCGACTGTGGGGCAGCTGGCAGAGCCACTGCCTCACAGCACCAGAAACCCTGTGTCAGGGGGTGGTGAATCTGTGGGATTCTTTGCCACAGACGGAGGTGGAGGCCACAAGTCAGTGGATATTTGTAAGGCAAAGATAGATAGATCCTCGATTAGTACGGATGTCAGGGGTTATGGGGAGAAGGCAGGAGAATGGGGTTAGGAGGGAGAGATGGATCAGCCATGATTGAAGACTTGATGGGCTGAATGGCCTAATTCTGTTCCTATTCCTTATGACTTTATGAGACGTGAGTTTGATCCTGACCTCTGGTACTGTCAGTGTGGAGTTTGCACGTTCTCATCATGACCACTAAAACTGAAATAACCCGGACATCTAAATTATCCTGAGCCTAAATGTTTCAGGTAATACTATGTCGCGCCTTATCTGCCCATATGTATTGTTTTGAACACATCAATAATCGGAAATGTAACATTAAACACAGAAGAGTCCAGCACGGGAACTGGCCCTTCGGCCCACAATGTCCGTGCCGTACACGACGCCCAAGTTAAACTGATCTTCCCTGCCTGCACGTGATCCGTGTCCCTCCATTCCCTGCATGTCCGTGTGCCCGTCCACAGGCCTCTTAAACACCACGATCGTATCTGCCTCCACCACCACCCCTGGCAGTGCGTTCCAGGCACCCACCACCCTCTGTGTAAAAAAAACCTGCCCCGCACATCTCCTTTAAACTTTGCCCCTCTCACCTTAAAGCTGCGCCCTCTAGTGGTGGACATTTCCACCCTGGGGGGGTGGGGGGAAAGGCTGTGACTGTCTCATGATTTTATAAACCACTATCAGTTCTCCCCTCAGCCTCAGCCAAGTGTGTCCAACCTCTCCCTGCAGATAATATGCCTCCAATCCAGGCATCGTTGTGGTAAACCTCCTCTGCACCCTCCCAAAGCCCCCACATTCTTCCTGTAATGGGGGTGACCAGAACTGTGAACAATATTCCAATTGTGGTCTAACCAAAGTTTTATGCAAGGTGACTTCCTGATTCTTATTTAATGTCCTGCCCTATGAAGGCACGCATGGAATATGCCTTCCTTACCGCCCTGTCTACTCCTGTTGCTACGTTCAAGGAACTATGGGACTTGGACACCAAGTTTTAGTTTAGTCCAAGAGATACAGACTCTTTGGCCCACCGGGTCCGCGCCGACCAGTGATCCCCGCACATTAACACACTAGGGACAGTTTACAATCTTCACCGAAGCCAATTACCCTACAAACCTGCACTCCCTTGGAGTGTGGGAGGAAACCGGAGCACCCGGGGAAAACCCACGCAGGTCACGGGGAGAAGGTATAAAGTCTGTGTAGTCAGGATGGAACCCGGGTCTCTGGCGCTGTGAGGCAGTAACTCTACCGCAGGGCCGCCCCAAGTTCTATCTGTCCTATCTACACCTCTCATCATTATATATATTTCTATCCCGTCTTCCCCCAGCCTCTGACACATCAGAGAACACAATCCAAGTCTGTGAAACCTCTCCTTATAGCTACTACCCTCGAATCCAGGGATGCATTTTCCTGTAATGGGCCAACCAGAACTGCCAACATTATTCCATTTGAGGCCTAACCAAAAGTTTTATGCAACGTGACTTCCTGAATCTTTATTTAATGTGTGGGAAGGAACTGCAGATGCTGATTTCCAACGAAGATAGACACAAAAAGCTGGAGTAACTTAGCGGGTCTGGCAGCATCTCTGGACAAAAGGACTAAGTGACGTTTCGGGTCGAGACCCTTGAAGGAAGGTCTCGATCTGAAACGTCGCCTATTCCTTTTCTCCGCAGATGCTGCCTGACCCGCTGAATTGCTCCAGCTTTTTGTGTCTGTCTTCTATTCAATGCCCCAGCCTTTGAAGGCAAGCATACCGCATACCTTCTTTACCACCCTGTCTTGCGTTTCATTGAGCTGTGGACTTGGAGACCAAGATCCATGAAAGTAAGCATGCAGGTACAGCAGGCAGTGAAGAAAGCGAATGGCATGTTGGCCTTTATAAAAAGAGGAGTCGAATATAGGAGCAAAGAGGTCCTTCTGCAGTTGTACAGAGCCCTAGTGAGAACACACCTGGAGTATTGTGTGCAGTTTTGGTCCCCTAATTTGAGGAAGGACATTCTTGCTATTGAGGGAGTGCAGCGTATGTTTACAAGGTTGATTCCCGGAATGGCGGGACTGTCATACGCTGAGAGAATGGAGCAGCTGGGCTTGTACACTCTGGAGTTTAGAAGGATGAGAGGGAATCTCATTGAAACATATAAGATTGCTAAGGGCTTGGACACACTAGAGGCAGGAAACATGTTCCCGATGTTGGGGGAGTCCAGAACCAGGGGCCACAGTTTAAGAATAGGGAGTAAGCCATTTAGAACGGAGACGAGGAAACACTTTTTCTCACAGAGATTGGTGAGTCTGTGGAATTCTCTGCCTCAGAGGGCGGTGGAGGCAGGTTCTCTGGATGCTTTCAAGAGAGAGCTAGATAGGGCTCTTAAAAATAGCGGAGTCAGGGGATATGGGGAGAAGGCAGGAACGGGGTACTGATTGGGGATGATCAGCCATGATCATATTGAATGGTGGTGCTAGCTCAAAGGGCCGAATGGCCTACTCCTGCACCTATTGTCTATCCCACTGTACATCATTGTTGCTCAGGGTCATATGCTGTTAACTGTATACTTTCTCCTTACAATCAACTCCCAAAGTGCTAAAACATGAACTGCTTTTATCTTGTCATATTCAGCACATTAGCCAGCAAGGTGATACACTTGAGGTGTTAAATATCCTGGTTATATCCACACCATGCCTCCGTAAACAGCATAAACAGCACGGTTTGGCAACAGCTCCATCCAAGACCGCAAGAAATCGCAGAGAGTTGCAGCTCAGACCATCGCGCAAACCAACTGATAGAATCATGAGCTGAATAGATCGGGTTAGATGCACAGAGTCTCTCGCCCAGAGTACGGGAATCGAGAAGCATAGATTTCAGATGAAGGGAAACGATTGAATCGGAATCAGAGCGGTAACGTTTTCACACAGAGGGTGGTGGTTGTATGGAACGAGCTGCCAGAGGAGGTAGTTGAGGCTGGGACTATCCCAGCGTTTAAGAAACAGTTAGACAGGTACATGGATAGGGCAGGTTTGGAGGGATATGGACGAAACGCAGGCAGGTGGGACTAGTGTAGCTGGGACATGTCAGGAGTCAAGAGTGTTTTATTGTCATATGTCCCAGATAGGACAATGAAATCCTTGCTTGCTGCAGCACAACAGAATATGTCAACATAGTACATAACGGAGAGAAAAAGTCCAGTGTGTGTGTACACATGCACACATACTCAATAAACATAGTGCAATAATAATACTAGTCCGTTGTAGTTCAGAGCTTATTAGTTGTCGTGCTTAATAGCCTGATGGCTGTGGGAAGGAGCTGTTCCTGAACCTGGACGTTACAGTTTTCAGGCTCCTGTACCTTCTTCCCGATGGCAAAAAGTGAAATGAGTGTGTGGCCAGGATGGTGTAGGGTCTCTGATGATGTTGGCAGCCTTTTTGAGGCAGCGACTTCGATAGACCCCTTCGATGGTGGGGAGGTCAGAGCCGGTGATGGACTGGGCAGTGGTCACAACTTTTTGCCGTCTTTTGCGCTCCTGGACCAGTTTGGTTGGCCGGTGTGGGCAAGTTGGGCCGAAGGGCCTGTTTCCACGCTGTATCACTCTATGATTCATATTCCGCTTGGTGAGCTGACAACCCAACAGTATGAACATTGAATCCTCTCCAACACCCTCCCTCTCCAAAGAAGCGTCCGGACCCGACACGTTATGTTCTCCAGAGATGCTGCCTGACCTGCTGAGTTACTCCAGCACTCTGCGTCTATCTTCTAGTCCATCTCATCAAAGGTCTCGACCCAAAATGTCACTCCAGAGATGCTGCCTGACCCACTGAGTTACTCCAGAACTCCGTGTCTATCTTTTACACTCAATTCTCTGACTGATGAAGGCAAATGTGCCGAAACTATCTACCCTATCTACCAGCAACGCCACAGGTTGAGGAACATGCCTATCTATAAGGAATAGGAGTAGAATTAGGCCATTCGGCCCATCAAGTCTACCATTCAATCATGGTTGATCTATCTCTTCCTCCTAACCCCATTTCTCCTGCCTTCTCCCCATAACCTCTGAACCTGTACTAATCAATAATCTATTTATCTCTGCCTTAAGAATACCCAATGGCTTGGCCTCCACAGCCATCTGTGGCAAAGAATTCCACCGATTCACCGCCCTCTGACGAAAGAAATTTCTCCTCATCACCTTCCTAAAAGAACGTCCTTTAATTCTGAGGCTGTGCCCTCTGGTCCTAGACTCTCCCACGAGTGGAAACATCCTCTCCACATCCACTCTATCCAAGCATTTCACTATTCTGCACGTTTCAATGAGATCCCCCCCCCTCATCCTTCTAAACTCCAGCGAGTACAGGTCCAGGGCTGACAAACGCTCATCATACGCTAACCCACTCATTCCTGGGATCGTTCTTGTAAACCTCCTCTGGACCCTCTCCAGAGCCAGCAGATCCTTCCTCAGATTAGATTCATGGAGGTGGACTCCGAGGTGAGGATTCTCCTCAAACTGCGGAGCATCCTGGACAACACAGCTCGCCCCCTCCGTGACACACTGGTCAACCTGAGGAGCACCTTCAGCAACAGACTGGTTCCACCAAGATGCAGCACAGAACGCCTTCTTCTCTGTGGCTATCAAACTGTACAACCCCTCCCCCTTCTGTCGTGGGGTAGACTGAGGCTGACTCCCCCCCCCCCCCCCCCATCTTTGCACATCCCCCCAAGCGTTTCCACTCGTCACTCAGCCATGATCATATTGAATGGCGGTGCAGGCTCGAAGGGCCGAATGGCCTACTCCTGCACCTATTTTCTATATCTATGTATCTATGTCACTTCATGTGTTCATGTATTTTGTGTTTTTATGACTGTTGGCAGAGCAATTTCCCTCCTGGGAGAAATAAAGTTCTATCGTATCACATATATATTTATATATGGTGCCCAAAATTTGCATCCCTGTTTTGAGCAAGAACAGGTGAACCTTGATAGACACAAAACGCTGGAGTAATCAGCGGACAGGCAGCATCTCTGGAGAGAACGACCTAAAATGTCACCCGTTCCTTTCTCTCCAGAGATGCTGCCTGTCCCGCTGAGTTACTCCAGCTTTTTGTGCCTTCCTTTGGTTTAAACCAAAGATACTAGAGGAGCAAGATAGGCCACTTGAAGAAAAAGCCGTAGTACGGTCATGGGTTCATGGGTAATCTTTTCACGCCATTTTGGGAATCAAATATATGAGGGTTTTTTTTTTATGGGCTTCTGTCATTGCGTCCACATCTACAAGCGAAGCATAGAATGCATATGGTCCAGAGACCTTTCATTGCACATTGCCGCCCATTTTATACGCAGTTTCCCTTAAAAAACATTTTTTTTAAAAGAAAGCACCTTATTTATTAAAAACAAAGATCATTATGGTCTATCATAGAAGGCTAATTCTAGAAGATTTTAGACCTGTTGCACTAACATCAGTTTGCCATGAAGGCCTTTGAGCACATAGTCCTCACCCATCTGAAAACACACACTGTCCCCATCATGGACCCTTTTCAATTTGCATACAGCGCCAACCGGTCTGTGGAGGATGCTATCAACCTAGCTCTTCACTACTCCCTACATCATTTGAATCACCGAACACTTATGCACGCATCCTGTTTATAGATTTTAGCTCGGCCTTTAACACTATACACCAATTAAACTCTACAATAAACTGTTGGACATGGGCATTCACCTAGCCTTGTGCCATTGGATTTTACATTTTCTGACAAACAGACAACAAAGAGTCAAGGTGGGTGAAAAACTCTCCAGCCATCTGACTCTCAACACAAGAGCCCCTCAAGGGTGCGTTCTGTCACCTCAGCTCTTCTCACTTTACACTTTACACCAACAACCTCACATCCCAATGCAGCTCAGTTAAAATGTTCAAATATGCAGACGACACGACAATAATTGGCCTCATCTCAGACAACAATGAATCACAATACATTCAAACAGTGGACAGCGCAGTCAAATGGTGCGCAGAAAACAACCTCCAGCTTAACACCTCAAAAACCTTAGAAACCATCATAGATTTCAGATGCAAACAAAACCTCAAACTCCCGGTCCATGTCAACTCCCATCCCATAACCTCCACGAACTTATTTAAGTTTCTGGGCACCTATATCTGCAATAATCTAAAATGGCACATCAATGCAGACCACATCATTAAGAAAGGACAACAACGCCTATACTTCCTCAGACAGCTCAAGAAGTTCAGAGTCCACAAACACCTCCTGGTACGCTTCTATCAATCCATCATTGAAAGCATCATCACCTCCTCAATCACAGTCTGGTACGGAAACACTGACAGTCACTCACTACACAGAATACAGCGCATTGTCTCCAAGGCCTCTAGGATCATCAACTCTCCCCTCAATCCATTCCATTTACCTCCAACGTAGCTCAAAACGGGCAACAAAGATCATCTCGGACCCCCCTCCCATCCAGCAAACCACCTTTTCCAGTCTCTCCCTTCAGGGAGGCGCCTTAGGTCACTTGCTACAAAATCCACCCGTTTTAAAAAACAGTTTCTTCCCCTCAGCAATAAGAACACTTAATTCCCTCCAATAACTTTTTGACTTTGATGTATACAGTGTCTTGTCTATGGTTTTTGTCTGTTCTTTTGCACTATGATTTGTGATGTGCTTTATTATTATGATCTGTGTTGTTATTAGTGTTAATGTGCTAAAGCAGTGTACCATCATGTACCGAACCCAATTACCACCAACCCTGGTCGTGTGGCAAATAAAGTTTCTATCTATCTATCTATCTAAAATAGACCAAGATAAACTGCAAAATCCAATGGATTGACGTGGATTAAACTGCGAGAGACATAACGGGGATCGGGGTCTTATTCCTAAAATGGCGGAAGTGACGTTCCGTTGCGTTGCGATGCGTACTACACGTCAGTCCATTGGATTTCGTAGGAGTGGTCTATCTTGCTCCTCTAGTATCTTTGGTTTGAGCCAGCATGGGCAGTTGCTTCTTACACAACAGGTGAACCCTGCTGTAGGTTATCTACCCTCCTTCCCCCTCCCTCTGCCGGAGCTCTGTCTTCCCGCTAACCGTTGTCTCTTGGTCCCCGGCAGGAGATCGAACAGCGAATACAGCAGCAAGCGGCGGTGGTGTCAGCCTCGCCCACCGCCGTGTCCGCCGGCGTGGTGATGAACAAGCCCGAACCAGTCATCAGGCACCACCCTCTCCGCCAGGTAAACACCGCGCTCCTCCCCCCGCTCCGTCCCCCCCGCCCGCTGCTCCCCCCCCCCCCCAACCCCTCCCCTCCAACTTGGATAGGTGGAGGTAGTTGAGGGCTGGGACTATCCCGACGTTTAAGAAACAGTTGGACAGGTACAAGGACAGGACAGGTTTGGAGGGATATGGGCAGGTGGGACTAGCGTAGATGGGGCATGTTGGCCGGTGTGGGCGTTGGGCCGAAGGACCTGTTTCCATACTGTATCACTCTGTGACTCTAACTGATGCTGCTGAGTCCCTCTAGCACTTGCAACAGGAGGAGCGGGCTAGCATCCACTTTGATGAGAAGTTCAGGACAATACACGTCGACCACTGATTTCCAGACAACTGCTGGTCCTGGTACCTCCTTTGATGACGATGTTTGTTCAGTGATACTTTATATCATCCAAAATTATATTTTATTCAATTATACACAAATACAGAGTCAAGGCTGCCATTGGCAGTTTACAATCAAACAGTTATCAGAAGAAAAAAAAATTGTCAACTTTATGTTCAATACACTCGACCCCCGCGGCGACCAGCGATCACAGAACACCTCCAGAGGGTCTCGACCAGAAACGTCACCCATTCCTCTTCTCCAGAGATGCCGCCTGTCCCGCTGAGTTCCTCCAGCATTTTGCGTCCATCTTCGGTGTAAACCCAGCATCTGCAGTTCCGTCCTACACGTTCTATACTCAATGCCCTGGCTGATGAGTCCGGGCTAGATTCTCGTAAATCTTCGGTCCACTCTATCTATCCCCCTCATTAATTTATACACCGTGTGCAAGGTCAAATTGTTATTAGCGTTCACCTCCATCTCTCTAAAGCAGCAAGTTCGCAACTCTTGCCCAAACCTCAACATTTCCTGTTGTCTTACTAAATGTCATCTGATGATCAGAGCTGTATTGTTTGGTGGCTAGATCTCCTACCTGTCTGAAGCAGTGCGTAACGCTGGGACTTGGTGCCCTGGCCAGTTCCAAATGGTCAGTATAGTCCAAGAAGCATTCGACGGCACTGGGCCTGTACTCGCTGGAGTTGAGAAGAATGAGGGGGGACCTCATCGAAACTTACCGAATAGTGAAGGGCCTGGACAGAGTGGATGTGGAGAGGATGTTTCCACTAGTGGGAGAGTCTAGGACCAGAGGTCGCAGCCTCAGAATTAAAGCACGTTCCTTTAGGAAGGAGATGAGGAGGAATTTCTTTAGTCAGAGGGTGGTGAATATTTGGAATTCATTGCCACAGACGGCTGTGGAGGCCACAAGTCAGTGGATATTTTTAAGGCAGAGATAGATCGATTCTTGATTAGTACGGGTGTCAGGGGTTATGGGGAGAAGACAGGAGAGGGAAAGATAGATCAGCCATGATTGAACGGCGGAGTAGACATGATGGGCCGAATGGCCTAATTCTGCTCTGACCACTTATGAAGGACACCAATGTCCCAACTCTGGCCTGGTCAAGGGCCTGCACTGAACATAGACAACACCAAAGACTGTCCCCAACAGTCATAGAGTGACACAGCATGGAACCAGGCCCTTCAGCCCGACTTGCCTGCACTGACCAACGTGCCCCATCTACACTAGTCCCACCTGCCTGCATTTGGCCCATATCCCTCTAAACCTTTCCATCCCATGCATCTCTCCAAATCTTTTTTTAAACGTTCCGGTGCGGTAAAGTTATAGAAGCAGAATTAGGCCATTCGGTCCATCGTCTACTCCGCCATTCAATCATGGCCGATCGATCTTTCCCTCTCAACCCCATTCTCCTTCCTTCTCCCCACAACCCCCTGACACCCGTACTAATCAACTAATCTCCGCCTTAAAAATATCCATTCATGGCCTCCACCGCCGCCTGTGGCAATGAATTCCACAGATTCACCACCCTCTGACTTGTGATAGTACCTGCCTCAACTACCTCCCGCAGCAGCTCGTTCCATACACCCACCGCCCTTTGTGTAATCAAAAATTGCACCTCAGGTTCAATAGACAATAGGTGCAGGAGTAGGCCATTCGGCCCTTCGAGCCAGCACCACCATTTAATGTGATCATGGCTGATCATCCCCAATCAGTACCCCGTTCCTGCCTTCTCCTCATATCCCTGACTCCGCTATTTTTAAGAGCCCTATCTAGCTCTCTCTTGAAAGTATCCAGGGAACCTGCCTCCACCACCCTCTGAGGCAGAGAATTCCACAGACTCACCACTCTCTGTGAGAAAAAGTGTTTCCTTGTCTCCGTTCTAAATGGCTTACTCCTTATTCTTAAACTGTGGCCCCTGGTTCTGGACTCCCCCAACATCGGGAACATTTTTCCTGCCTCTAGCGTGTCCAAGCCCTTAACAATCTTATATGTTTCCATGAGATCCCCTCTCATCCTAAATTCCAGAGTGTACTGTTCCTATTAAATCTTCCCCCCCCCTCATCTTAATCCTATGTCTTCTGGTTCTTGGTTCCCGAACTCAGGGTAAAAGTGCATTATCTGGCAATTCATGTCTTTTAAATGCTATAGTTCCTGCCTAAACTACCTCCTCTGGCAGCTCGTTCCGTACACCCACCATCCTTTGTGTAATAAAAGTTGCCCCTCTTTCCCCCGCTCACCTTATACCATTGACCTCTGCTTCTCGATTCCCCTAGTCTGGGTAAAACACTGTGCATTCACCCAATCTATTCCCCTCTTGATTTTGCACACCTCTATAAGATCACCCCTCATCCTCCTGTGCCCCAAGGAGTAGAGTCCCACCCAGCCTGCTCAACCTCTCCCTGTAGCTCAGGCCCTGGCAGCATCCTCGTAAATCTTCTCTGAACATTTTCCAGTTTACAACAGCTTCCCGCTGCAGCTGGGACACCCCTGTTGCTCTTTCTCTCAGCTCAGCGCTTCACACCTGCCTTTGGTGGTCCACCCACATACTGCTCACACATCTCAACAATGTTCAGCCCTCATCCCACTTCCTGCCGACTCATCGTCCCCACATTTTAACTGCTGTAGGTTCTCACGGCACAAACCTGGTGGAGAAGTGGAAGGGGCGTCGCAATGGTGGAGTTGCTGCCTCACAGCGCCACAGACCCGGGTTCCATCCCGATTACGGGTGCTGTCTGTTGCGGAGTCCGCACGTTCTCCCCGTGACCGTGCAGGTTTGCTCCGGGTGCTCCGGTTTCCTCCCACACTCCAAAGAAGTGCGTGCTTGTAGGTTAATTGGCTTCTGTGAATTGAAAATTGTCCCTAGTGCAGTGCTAGTATACGGGGGCGATCGCTGGGCGCTGCAGTCTCGGTGAGTCGATGGGCCTGTTTCCACCCTATATCACTAAAGTCTCCATAGATAATGCTCCTCCTATACCGTCCCGTCACACACTACATCTGCACTGCCTTATAGACAATAGGTGCAGGAGTAGGCCATTCGGGCTGATCATCCACAATCAATACCCCGTTCCTGCCTTCTCCCCATATCCCCTGACTCCGCTATCTTTAAGAGCTCTTTCTAACTCTCCTGAACGCATCCAGAGAATTGGCCTCCTCTGCCTTCTGAGGCAGAGAATTCCACAGACTCACCACTCTCTGTGTGAAAACGTTTTTCCTCATCTCCGTTCTAAATGGCCGACCCCTTATTCTTAAACTGTGGCCCCTGGTTCTGGACTCCCCCAACATCGGGAACATGTTTTCTGCCTCTAGCATGTCCAATCCTTTAATAACCATATGTTTCAATAAGATTCCCTCTCATCCTTCTAAATTCCAGTGTATACAAGCCCAGCCGCTCCATTCTCCCAGCATATGACAGTCCAGCCACACACTCCATTTTCATTTTTATTTTTTTGCTTTTACAGGCATTTTATTCAGGCAAAGTAAGACAATACGATCCTACATTACTAACATTTGTATAAAAAAAAATGATTGCAGTTTTCAGAACCAATGTTGTATAAAGCTTATCTTTTGAATGAAAATATTTTTAATTCTCTCATCCAATAGAGTCAATGCAGGCAGGTTTGAATCAACATCTCCAAAGTACATATTAAAAGTTACAAGGTAGACAAAATTGCTGGAGAAACTCAGCGGGGTGAGACAGATGGAGCGAAGGAATGGGAGCCGTTTCGGGTCGAGACCGTTCGCTCCATAGATGCTGCCTCACCCGCTGAGTTTCTCCAGCAATTTTGTCTCCCTTCGATTTTTCCATCATCTGCAGTTCTTTCTTACATATTAAAAATTACAAAATAGTTTCCTCAGAAAGATTCTGAAAGACAATTTCACTGGGGAGCTGTTATTCATACGACCAAATTAAACTCCCAGTTAGATTACATTGGGTTGCATTGTTGGATCTTGTGAAAGTTCCAAGTATCATTGCTGAGACCACAAAGCAAGTGAATGAATGAATGAATAAGTTTATTGGCCAAGTATATTCACATACAAGGAATTTGCCTTGGTGCTCCGCCCACAAGTAACAACACGTGACAGTTAGGAATGACACAATAGACAATAGACAATAGGTGCAGGAGTAGGCCATTTGGCCCTTCGAGCCAGCACCGCCATTCAATGTGATCATGGCTGATTATCCCCAATCAGTACACCGTTCCTGCCTTCTCCCCATATCCCCTGACTCCGCTATTTTTAAGAGCTCTGTCTAGCTCTCTCTTGAAAGCATCCAGAGAACCGGCCTCCACCGCCCTCTGAGGCAGAGAATTCCACAGACTCATTACTCTCTGTGAGAAAAAGTGTTTCCTCGTCTCTGTTCTAAATGGCTTACTCCTTATTCTTAAACTGTGGCCCCTGGTTCTGGACACCCCCAACATCAGGAACATGTTTCCTGCCTCTAGCGTGTCCAAGCCCTTAACAATCTTATATGTTTCAATGAGATCCCCTCTCATCCTTCTAAACTCCAGAGTGTACAAGCCCAGCTGCTCCATTCTCTCAGCATATGACAGTCCCGCCATTCCGGGAATTAACCTTGTAAACCTACGCTGCACTCCCTCAATAGCAAGAATGTCCTTCCTCAAATTAGGGGACCAAAACTGCACACAATACTCCAGGTGTGGTCTCACTAGGGCTCTGTACAACTGCAGAAGGACCTCTTTGCTACTATATTCGATTCCTCTTGTTATAAAGGCCAATATGCCATTTGCTTTCTATCGACACATTAAACATTAATAATAAAACATTATCGATTAAACACGTGAATTAAATAAAATACCAGAGCAAAAGGAGGATACAGATTTTTGGTAAAGCAAGTGGCAATAGTTTGTCTAGTCCATGGGTAACTGAAGCTCTCAAAATATGTTGTCATATGCTGAGAGAATGGAGTGACTGGGCTTGTATACTCTGGAATTTAGAAGGATGAGAGGGTATCTTATTGAAACATATAAGATTATTAAGGGATTGGACACGCTAGAGGCAGGAAACATGTTCCTGATGTTGAGGGGAGTCCGGAACCAGGGGCCACACACAGTTTAAGAATAAGGGGCCGGCCATTTAGAACGAAGATGAGGAAAAACTTTATCACCGAGAGAGTTGTGAATCTGTGGAATTCCCTGCCTCAGAAGGCGGTGGAGGCCGATTCTCTGGATGCTCTCAAGAGAGAGTTAGATAAAGGTAGTGGAGTCAAGGGGATATGGGGAGAAGTGTTAAAGAAGGAACTGCAGATGCTAGAAAATCGAAGGTACACAAAAATGCTGGAGAAACTCAGCAGGTGCAGCAGCATCTATGGAGCGAAGGAGATAGGCAACGTTTCGGGCCGAAACCCTTCTTCAGAAGGCAGGAACGGGGATGCTGATTGGGGATGATCAGCCATGATCACAGTGAATGGCGGTGCTGGCTCGAAGGGCCGAATGGCCTACTCCTGCACCTATTGTCTATTGCCATTCAGCCCTTCGAGCCAGCACCGCCATTCGGACTACTCCTGCACCTATAGTCTATTGTCTATAAAATGGCCAGCTTTTGGTTCTAATTTAGAGGCATTAAACATATTCAACAACCCTGCCCCCTAAACCAAACCTGTCCTGGACTTGACAGCCGACACACAACCACAAACAAGTTGTGTAGTCACATGTTTATTTATGGCTGGTTTACAACATTTGTTCAGCCACGGGTTTGTTAGCGTTTGGATTGAATTTAAAGCAGTATTTGTCAGACTTCAGTAACCCAGAGGGCATTAAATCAGCAATGGCGGTTCAAGGTAGGGTCAATGTGTGGCAGTTCCCTGTCTGCCTCCACGGAGATTGCTGTGGTTATAACTACCATCGGTGATTTATGCTGAGCTGGCCAAAATAAGATGGTTGTTGGAAAAACTCAGTTGGTGTTTCTTGTAAATTAGCCAGAAATGAATGTGTGACTACAGGACCTGTTTGTGGTTTTGTTTCTGCTGCGTACGTCCAGGACTGGTCCACGCACACACACACACACACGCACACACACACACTCCCTCTACACTGGCCCCTCATCCTTTTTTCTTCCTTCCAAGCACTTGATTCAGTATGTCTGTGGAATTCTCTGCCTCAGAGGGCGGTGGAGGCCGGTTCTCTGGATATTTTCGAGAGAGAGCTAGATAGGGCTCTTAAAGATAGCGGAGTCAGGGGATATGGGGAGACGGCAGGAACGGGGTACTGATTGGGGATGATCAGCCATGATCACATTGAATGGCGGTGCTGGCTCGAAGGGCCGAATGGCCTACTCCTGCACCTATTGTCTATTGTCTATTATCAGTGTACCAGAAGGTACAAAGACTTTCAATGGTCACGTTACATCAGGCGATCATTATAATACAATGGTGGCATCTTTATCTACGATGCTCTCGACCCCCCCCCCCCCCCGCGGTGACCAGCATTCACGGAAGGCCTCAAGTCCCCGTGGACACCGCGTGTTCCCTCTCCAGGTACACGCGAGCACGGACGTCGGACCGGAGGAGGGGCGGGCAGCCGACTCTGGTGTGACCATCGACCGCCCGCTGCCTGGACCCGGGAATGGCCATCTTGGCCAGGCCGACAGGGAGATTCCACCTCACCCCGATCGGCCCTCTCCCCCACTCCCTGCCATGTGCCCAAACCCCAGGATCGTGAGACTACAATGCAGCCAGAACTTGAGGAACGACCCCCCTTCAGATATTGGTGCAGGGGCAGCAACCTCTCACACTCGATATACACGTGGAACACGGTCTCTTCCTCGCCGCAGAAAATACAGGCGGCCGGCGAGCCCGTGAACCGACTTAAATATTTATTACACACCACGGCCCTGTGCAACACTCTCCACCCCAGGTCCCCGATGTAAAGGTGGAGGACTCCCTTGTGGAGAGACCTCCACTGGGGACCAGGTTTCACCCTGTGTGTCTGTAGCCGGGGCAGCCGTCTCCATCCCTGCCCTTGCCCTTGCCCAGTCCGCTCGCTCCTACAGCCTGGGTCTCTCTAGCTGGTGCCCCCTCCCCTGCCTGCACCACTCCTCCCTCCCACTAACAGCGTGCCTCTCTTGCAGCAGCCGCCTCCGTCGCAGTCGTCCCTCCAGCGTGGGCTGCACTCCTCGGCCCGCAGCGTGCTGTCAACCTTTGCACAGGGCCCGCAGCTGCACGTGGCCAGCGGGCTCGTGGGCATGCCAGGTAAGCATGCAATGCGGAGCGGAGGGCAGAGTCGAGGACGAAGGCCGTACTTCACCACCTCAGGTAGACACTAAACCGCCCTTCACACCGACGGCTCCAACTCCCTGCCTCCCTCCCTCCCTCCCTGCACCTCCTCCCCGTCTCTCTATCTCGCTACCTCCAGGCAGTGAAACGTGTAAAAGCACAGACACCTCGGCCTCATCCCCCCCCCCACCAACCTCAACAACCTCCCCCCCCCCCCCCAACCCACCACAACAACCCCCCCCCCCCTCTCAAATTTTCCCCGGATCAAATCCTTCTCTCCCAGAGACGGTGGCGCAGCAGGTAGAGCTGCTGCCTCGCGGCGCCGGAGATCCGGGTTCGATCCTGACCTCAGCCGCTGTGCGCTGCCCGTGCGGAGTTTGCACGTTCGCCCGCGTTGCTTTTCCTCCGGGTGATCCGGTTCCCTCCCGCGTCTCAAAGACGCGCCCGGCGGGTCCGTGGCGTTACCCGGCCCCGCTGCGGGGAGCAAGCGACAAAGTCGTGGTGACTTAGAACAAGGGCGATCGCTGGCCAGCACGGACTCGGTGGGCCGAAGGGCCTGTTTCCACGCCGTGTATCGCCTAACTGAACAAAACCACGAGCTTTCTCAGCTGCTGAGCCGGCCTTACTGCCAGCCTCACACTCTGGTGTCCCCGGCTTCAACTTAGACCTCATCCTTATTGCAAGGAGACGTCTCTCCTGCATTTCATCCCGGTTAATCCCAACCTTCCCCCCACCCCCACTCCCGTGGTTGGACGAGGTGTCCGCTTGTACAGGTTTTGCTCTCCGTGAGTTTCTGTGCATACCAGCGTTAAAAGGTTTAAATTGCAGCCAGGATTCCCAGCAGGAATCCCAGGGTCTCCCGGTGTCCTGTCTCTGTCGATCGGTCAGTGGTGGTGGTGGTGGTGGTGCTGGTGGGTGGTGGTGGTGCTGGTGGGTGGTGGTGGTAGTGATGGTGGTGGTGGGTGGTGGGTGGTGGTGGGTGGTGGTGGTGGGTGGTGGTGGAAGGGGGAGACGTGGAAGGGGGACTTGTTGTACAACTATTGTGGGCGGGTGTGGGTGAGTTGAGTTTCAGTTCAGTTTATTGTCCCGTGTAGCGAGGTACAGTGAAAAGCTTTTTTGCTGCGTGCTAACCAATCAGCGGAAAGACAATACATGATCCCAATCGAGCCGTCCACAGTGTACAGATACAGGATAAAGGGAATAACGTTTAGTGCAAGGTAAAGTCCGATCAAGGATAGTCCGAGGGTCTCCAATGAGGTGGATGGGAGGTCAGGACCGCTCTCTAGTTGGTGAGAGGACGGTTCAGTTGCCTGATAACAGCCGGGAAGAAACTGTCCCTGAATCTGGAGGTGTGTGTGTTTGTTTTCACACTTCTGTACCTCTTGCCCGATGGGAGAGGGGGAGATGAGGGAGTGACCGGTGGGGGGTGAGACTGGTCGGTGATGACGCTGCCGGTCTTGCCGAGGCAGCGCGAGGTATAGATGGAGTCGGTGGGAAGATGGTAGATGCCCCCCCCCCCCCCCTCTGTGCGTCGCTCCCTCACCCCCTCTCTCCTCTTCCTTCCGCAGGGGTCAACATGTCGTACCTGAACGCGGGGGTCGGAGGTCAGAAGGGGTCGAGCCTGGCGGATCGGCAGCGCGAATACCTGCTGGACATGATCCCACCACGGCCACTCTCGCAGTCCATCAGTGCGCAGAAGTGAGGGGCCGAAGTGGGCCGTGCCAGCCGCCGTGCCCAGTGCCTGTCTCCTCACCCCCCATGTTATTGTATGTGTCTGATGCTAACTCTGTTGTAGGGACGGGGATGGGTTCCACACACACCAGCGCTGCTCACACAAGGCACAAGGCAAGGGGTTGGCTCAGCACCTGCCTCCCCTCCCCTCCCTCTATCTCCCCTCCACCTCCCTCTCTCTCTCCCTTCCACCCTCCCTCTCCCCTCCCCTCCCCTCCCCTCCCTCTATCTCCCCTCCACCTCCCTCTCTCTCTCCCTTCCACCCTCCCTCTCCCCTCCCCTCCCCTCCCCTCCCTCTATCTCCCCCCTCCACCTCCCTCTCTCTCTCCCTCTCCCCTCCCCTCCCTCTATCTCTCCTCTCCCTCTCTCTCTCTCCCCTCTCCCCCTCCCTCGCCTCTTCCATCCTCTCCCCCCCCCCTCTTCCCCCCCCCCCTCTGCCCCCCCCCCCCTCCAGGCAGTCACGGGGAGAACGTGCAAACCAGCCCGGACATGTGGGGTGGGGGAGGGGGCTGGGGGCTGAGCCCAGGAACCTGGTGTGGGGGGAGGGGGAGCTTAGACCCTGGGGGGGGGGGTGTTAGGGGAGAGAATGAGGAAGAGAAAGGGTTGAGCCAAGGACCCTGGGAAGGGGGTGAGGGAACCCACGGGGGGGGGGAGGGTCTCTGAGCCGGCCGTTGCCTTGTGTGCGAGCAGATGTATGTGGATGTTGCGTGCGGGTTGGGGGGGGGGGGTAATTGTACATTGAAGAAACTGAGTTACTCTCCAAGAGAATGTCGCCCGGCGGGCAGAGGTGCCTGGTGCCCACTCCCTACCCCCTCACCCTCTCCTACCCCCACCCCTCACCCCTCACCCTCCCCAGCCCCACCCCTCACCCCCCACCCTCACCCACCCCCCAACCCCCAACCCTCACCCTCCCCCTCCCCACCCCTCACCCCCCCACCCCTCACCCTCACCCACCCCTCACCCTCACCCCCCCAACCCTCACCCCTCACCCCACACCCCACCCCTCACCCCCCCTCACCCTCACCCACCCCCCCCCCCCACCCCGGGCACCGCACGGTCACTGGTGCCGTCTCTCGGACGAGACGTTAATCACAGGCCCCGTCTGCCCGTCTGGGGTGGACGTTAAAGATGCCGTTGATAGAGAGGGGGAGGGGTGGGGGGGGGCAGGGGGGAGAAAGGGGGAGGGGGTGGGGGGGTGGGGAGAGGGAGGGGGAGGGGTGGGTGGGAGAGGGGGTGGTAGAGGGGGGGAGGGATTGACCTTGGATTGAGCCACATCATGGAAACTGGCCCTTCGGCCCACCCTGCCCGTGCCGTCCACGTCTAAACCCCTGCCGGGCAGCCTTCCCCTCCCCCACTCTCCCCAATCCCATCCCTCCAGTGTTGCTTCCACGGGCGCCCCCCCCCCCCCTCGGGTGTGGGAGGGGGGGAGGGGATTAACCTGAATCTACAGGCTGGTGGCCGAGAGAGAGAGAGACCCCCCCCCGTCCTTGTCCCTGGGAGGGGAGGGGCAGTGACGGAACACACACACGTGAACACGCTCACACACACGTGTACACGCTCACACACACGTGTACATGCTCACACACACGTGTACACGCTCACACACACGTGTACATGCTCACACACACACACACGTGTACACGCTCACACACTTGTACACACACACACGTGAACACGCTCACACACACACATGTACACGCTCACACACATGTGTACATGCTCACACACACATGTACATGCTCACACACACGTGTACACGCTCACACACATGTGTACATGCTCACACGCACACGTGTACACGCTCACACACACGTGAACACGCTCACACACACACGTGTACACGCTCACACACGTGTACATGCTCACACACATGTGTACACGCTCACACACACGTGTACATGCTCACACACACGTGTACACGCTCACACACTTGTACACACACATGTGTACATGCTGACACACACGTGTACACGCTCACACACACGTGTACATGCTCACACACACACACGTGTACACGCTCACACACTTGTACACACACACACGTGTACATGCTGACACACACGTGTACACGCTCACACACACTTGTACACACACACGCTCACATGTACATGCTCACACACACATGTACACGCTTACACCCACATGTACATGCTCACAAACTCGTGTACACACTTACACTCACACACCCTCACACACTCACACGTACACGCTCACACACACACACACGTCACTCTCACACTCACACACACACACGTGTACACGCTCTCACACACACACTCACACACATGCTCACTCTCGTGGCCCTCTCTTGGCCCAGAGAGTGAGACCCCCTCATCCCCCGCCCGCCCCCCCACAAACCTCCTGCTACACAGCACCCTCTCCACCCTCTGTTGGTTTGTGCAACGGAATCCATGTCGATGTGAAGTACCCCTCTACCTGACCCCCCCTCCCCACGTCTCCCTTCCCCTCCCCCCTCTCCTCCCCTCCCCTCCCCTCTCCTCCCCTCCCCTCCCCTCTCCTCCCCTCCCCTCCCCTCCCCTCTCCTCCCTTCCCCTCTCTTCCCCTCTCCTCCCTTCCCCTCCCCTCCCCTGCCCTCCCCTCCCTCCCTTCCCCTCCCCTCCCCTCTCCTCCCTTCCCCTCTCTTCCCCTCTCCTCCCTTCCCCTCCCTTCCCCTCCCTCTCCTCCCTTCCCCTCCCCTCCCCTCCCCTCCCCTCCGCCTCCCAACACACCAGGCAGATGGTCAGTGTTGCGTGTTTACAGTATAACTGGGCGTTAATAGTCTCCCTCTCCCCCCCCCTTCGCTCCCTCGTAACACTGGGTCAGTCTCTCCCCTGCTCTCTCTCTCTCTCTCTCTCTCTCTCTCACCCCTCCTCTTCTCATTTAAAAAAAAATAATTTTAGTTTTTCATTTTTTGTTCTCCTTTTTTAAAAAAAAAAGAGCTGTTAGGTTGTTGATGTGGCTCTCTGCTTGTTTCCTGTGCTGAACTTGTGTAATGCTGTATCACAAACATTATATTACCCGATGGGAAATGAAACTGCCAAGACTTGGTCATCCAATGACTGACAAAAGAAGCAAGTTTTTTTTTCAAAAAAAAAACCTTTGTAATATTTATTACTTACAGGTTGTGTTTAATAACGAACCGGTTGAATCTCCGCAGAGAGATGGTGTATGTGGTAATAAACTATCAGGTCATTATGTCTGACACACCTCATTCTTGCTCTTTCTTGTCCAAACGCTGTGCTTTTTAAAATTTGAATTGTAGAGATACAGCGCGGAAACTCCAGAGTCCGCGCCCACCAGCGATCCCCGCCCACTAACGCTGTCCTACACACATAGAAACATAGAAAATAGGTGCAGGAGGAGGCCACTCGGCCCTTTGAGCCAGCACCGCCATTCATTGTGATCATGGCTGATCGTCCCCAATCAATAACCCGTGCCTGCCTTCTCCCCATATCCCTTGATTCCACTAGCCCCTAGAGCTCTATCTAACTCTCTCTTAAATCCATCCAGTGATTTGGCCTCCACTGCCCTCTGTGGCAGGGAATTCCACAAATTCACAACTCTCTGGGTGAAAAAGTGTTTTCTCACCTCAGTCTTAAATGGCCTACACTTTATTCTAAGACTGTGTGGCCCCTGGTTCTGGACTGGCCCAACATTGGGAACATTTTTCCTCCATCTAGCTTGTCCAGTCCTTTTATAATGTTATATGTTTCTATAAACACTAGGGACAATTTACATTTATACCCAAGCCAATTAACCTACAAACCTGTATTTCTTTGGAGGGTGTGGGAGGAAACTGGAGATCCCGGAGAAACCCCACTCAGATCACAGGGAGAACGTACAAACTCCGTACAGACAGCATCCTTAGTCAGGATGGAAGCCGGGCCTCTGGCGCTGTGAGGCAGCAACTCTACCGCTGTGCCACCGTGCCCGTTCTCCAATCTGCTCCCCGAGACCAGATGGCACAGCTGGTAGAGTAGCTGCCTCACAGCGCCAAAGACCCAGGTTCCATCATGACCTGGGGTGCTGTCTGTCTGTGGGGAGTTTCCACGTTCACTGCCCCTGACCCGGGTGGGTTTCCTCCGGGCGCTCCGGTTTCTTCCCACGTCCCAAAGACGTGTCCGTGTGGGTTTGTGGGTCGATCGGCCCCCCTCTGTAAATTGCCCCCCTAGTGTGTAGGGAGTGGATGAGAGAGAGTGGGATAACGTGGAACTAGTGTGTAGACGGATCGATGTTCGGCGTGGGCCGAAAGGCCTGTTTCCGCGCTAACTCTAACTTAATGCAAAAAGCTCCAAATCCTCAGTGCAACCACGACAGTTCGTAGTTCATAGTTTAGTTGATGTTCGCAGGGTTCACAAGTTAGCAGTCACGGTGGCGCAGCGGTAGAGTTGCTGCCTTACAGCGAATGCAGCGCCGGAGACCTGGGTTCCATCCCGACTACGGGTGCTGTCTGTACGGAGTTTGCACGTTCTCCCCGTGACCTGAGTGGGTTTTCTCCGAGATCTTCGGTTTCCTCCCACACTCCAAAGACGTGCATGTTTGTAGGTTAATTGGCTTGGTAAATGTAACAATTGTCCCTAGTGGGTGTAGGATGGTGTTAACGTGCGGGGATCGCTGGTCAGCGCGGACCCGGTGGGCCGAAGGGCCTGTTTCCACGCTGTATCTCTAAACTAAACTAAACGTATGACTGTGTCGGAAGGAACTGCAGATGCTGGTTTACACCGAAGATAGACACAAAACGCTGGAGTAACTCAGCGGGACAGGCAGCATCTCTGGAGAGAAGGAATGGGTGGCGTTAATAGTCTCGACCCGAAACGTCGCCCATTCCTTCCCTCCAGAGATGCTGCCTGTCCCGCTGAGTTACTCCAGCATTTTGTGTCTATTGTGGTGGGGAAGCGGCTACTCCTGAACCTGGAGGTCTTGTTTTTAGGCTCCTGTACCACCTTCCCCAGGGCAGGAGATAAATCGGTGGGTTTTATATATGCTTCACTGACCCAGTGAAGTGTCCAGCAACTTATAATGTTTAAGAAGGAACTGCAGATGCTGGAAAAATCGACGGTAGATAAAAATGCTGGAGAAACTCAGCGGGTGAGGCAGCATCTATGGAGCGAAGGATCTCGACCCGAAACTTCACCTTTTCCTTCACTCCATAGATGCTGCCTCACCTGCAGAGTTCCTCCAGCATATTTATCTACCAGCAATTTGTAATGTTCACTTTGTACCAGTTACTTGTGGTTGCTGGAATTGTAAAATACATTAATAGTCACAAGAAACCAGAAACATTGAAAAACAAATGCTTTGATTACAATTTAGTAACATCGTACTTCTGCAGGAGGGAACTGCAGATGCTGGTGTCGACACAAACAGCTGGAGTAACTCAGGCAGCCTCTCTGGAGAGAAGGAACGGGCGATGTTTCGAGCCGAGAACCTACCTCAGACTGAGAGTCGGGGGAGAGGGAAACGAGAGATATAGACGGTGATGTAGAGAGATAAAGAACAATGAATGAAAGATATGCAGGAAAGTAATGATGATAAAGGAAACAGGCCATTGTTAGGTGTGGGCTGGGTGAAAACAGACAATGAGACTCACCGGGCCGACAGTGAAACCAGTACAACGACCAGGGGAGGGGACGGAGAGAGAGGGGGTGCAAGGGGTACTTGAAGTTAGAGAAATAAAAAATATGCTGTTCTTCCAATTTGCGTTTGGCTTCACTCTGACAGTGGAGAAGGCCCAGGGCAGTGTGATATAAATAATCACAATCGTACATCAGTACAAGAGGGAATGACAGGGCAGAGATACAGAAACAGGCTCTTAGGCTCCACACATCCGTGCTGTCCAAAGATGCCCTATCTAAGCTGGGGGAGAGGGGGTTGGTCAATTGCTCATATCCCTTTAACCTTTCCTATCCCATGTACCTGTCCTAATGTCTTTAGTTTAGTTTAGAGATACAGCGTGGAAACTGGCCCTTCGGCCCACCGTGTCCGTGCCGACCAGCGATCGATCGCCCGTCCACACACTAGTTCCGCGTTATCCCGCTCTCTCATCCACTCCCTACACACTAAGAGGGGCGATTTACAGAGGGGGGGCCGATCGACCCACAAACCCGCACGGGCACGTCTTTGGAACGTGGGAGGAAACCGGAGCACCCGGAGAAAACCCACGAGGTGACGGGGAGGGCATGCAAACTCCACACAGACAGCGTCTGAGGTCAGGATCGAACCAGTGTCTACTGCCCCATAGTGTTAAACATATACAGGCCCACTGGCGGTCCGACAGCTCCTTTAATCCGGACAAAATCACGGGAGTGCACTTTGAAATCCCCGTGTGGAAGTCCCCCCGAAAGCCGGGCGACGCCATCAAGACTTCCCCGGCCTATCGGCAGGTGGAATTTGCCCCCGAAAGCCGGGGCTCTGGAACAACGGCCTGGCCGGAGCCGGCGTAACCGTTCCCCTAGCCGACTCCCGAGGCCAGGTGGGTTTTCTCCGGGTGCTCTGGTTTCCTCCCACACTCCAAAGACATACAGGTTTGTAGGTTAATTGGCTTGGTAAATGTAAAAATTGTCCCTAGTGTGTTTAGGATAGTGTTAGTGTGCTGGTCGGCACGGACTCGGTGGGCCGAAGGGCCTGTTACTGCGCTGTATCACGAATGATAGACGCAAATGTCCGAGACTGATTGCGGGCGGGTATCTCGGCGGCCGAGACGGAACATTCCGGCACCGTTGGACTCCTTTTTAAAATTATTATACACATATTTTTATTCAGAAAATAAACATACAGAGTATTAACTCGGTCAAAGGCTGCCTATGTTGACAGTTTTACAAACAAACGGTCATCAGATTAATATAACGCCAACTTTATCAACAAAACACGAATTTTTCAGGATTTTAATTTATTAACACAAACTGTTCCCCCGCAACATTGATTACGTCAGCCCATTGCATTTAGAAGGAGTGGTCTATCTTGCTCCGCTATAGGGTCTTTGGTACGTGCCTCTCCGTGTCACGGAACGCTACACTGGGCATCTCTGAAAGGCGGCTTATGTTATGTGGGGCTGGCTCTCGGGAAGTGACCCTGGCCAAACGCCCTATGAGCAATTCAGACGGAGCGGGGGTAAGCTCGGCCGGAGTCGCTCCACGCACACGCCTCTCCTCGATACCCACTGTCACAGGTTGAGGACTGGCCACCCTCGCAGCCACAACACCCCCCCCTCCCCCTGTGGAGCAGCGCCCTGGCTGAAGGTGACCAGATTCCTGGCTTTAAGTAGATCACGATAAAAGCCAGGCAACTCCCGCCTAGCGCGTCGACTGCTGCCCGCAACCGGGAGCTGGGTGCCCGCCTGGAGGCAGCAACCCTGGCGGAAAAAGTACGTCGCCAGCGCGAGCCATCTAGGAGGACACTCGGAATCATATACCCCCGCATGGTCCTGAGACGGAGAGCCACCACCTGGGTACGGACACAAACCAGCGCCTGACTGCTCCTCTAACGGGAGTCTCAGAGCCCCAGCAGAGACCCAATGATTCCACTCTCCCCAGAAGAAGTTCACCAACCTCTGGACCATGGTGACAAATAAAGATGGCGGGACCAGAGTGGCCAGCCGGTACCACAACATAGAGGCCACCAGCTGGTTTATGACCAATGCTCTCTCCCGGTAAGAGAGCACGCCAAGGAGGCCTGACCAACGTCCCAGCTGGGCGACGTCTTTCGCCTCTAGCTCCTGCCAGTTCGCTGGCCAAGCCCCCTCAGTGGGACTCAGGTAGACCCCCAGGTAGAGGAGGTGTGTGGTGCCCCACGCATTAGCTGTCATCTCCTCCGGCAGGGAGTCCACCTCCCACTGACCCATCAAGAGACCAGAACACTTCCCCCAGTTGATCCTGGCGGAGGATGCAGCCGAGAAAACCTGCTGGCACTCTACGCATCCTCCGCAGGTCAACAGGGTCGGTGAACATCAGAAGGACATCATCGACGTGGGCCGAGAGAACCACCGCCACCCCCAGCCTGGGTAAAGCCAGGCCTGTCAACTACCTCTGGAGAAGGCACAGGAATGGCTCCACACAGATGGAATACAGCTGGCCGGACATGGGACATCCCTGACGAACCCCCCTCCTAAAGTGAATGGAGGCCTTTGACCTTAACAAGGCATTCCGCAGCAGTGTACAAAAGCCGGACTCGGGCCACAAAGTACAGTCCAAATCCAAACGCCTGCAGAGTCCCAAGTAGGTAGTCGTGATCCACCCTGTCAAACGCCTTCTGGTCAAGGGAGAGAAAGGCGACTGACTGCCAAGCCCCGGGACAGATGGATCAGGTCCCGGACCAGATGGATATTGTCCTGGATGGATCGGCCCGGGACTGTGTTGGACTGGTCCGGGTGGATCACTTGGGACAGCACGGGTCTCAAGCGATTCGCCAATGCCCGTGCAAAGGCTAGCTGAGGAGAGAGACCGGGCGCCAGTTCTTGGAGACTGTGACCCCTGTTGGCCCGGCAAAACGGATAATCCAGAAAGGCTCTGGAACCAAAGGTGCCGGAAAATCGGTGGTGGATCTGTAGTAGATTTCTTGAGTCACTAGAAAGGGCGGCACGGTGGCGCAGCGGTAGAGTTGCTGCCTCACAGCGCCGGAGACCCGGGTTCGATCCTGACTACGGGTGCTGTCTGTATGGAGTTTGCAGGCTCTCCCCGTGACCTGAGTGGGTTTTCCCTGGGTGTTCCTGTCCCCACCCCCACACTCTGCTGGAGTAACTCAGCGAGACAGGCAGCGTCTCTGGAGAGAAGGAATGGGCGACATTTCGGATCAAGACACTTCTTCAGGCTGAGAGACGGGGAAAGAGAAACGAGATATGTAGACGATGTAGAGAGATAAAGAACAAATTAATGAAAGATATGCAAAAAAGTAACGATGATAAATGAAGCAGGCCGTTGTTAGCTGTTTGCTAGGTGAGAACGAGAAGCATATATCAACGATAGAAGATATCGAAGGCAGATATATTGTATTAGGGGAGTTATACTCAAAAAAAGTGACTCCTTAATGTGTATGGACCAAATTTTGATAGCCCCCTGTTTTTTAAGAGAATACTCAACATTATCCCGGATGGCACACAACATAACTTAGAGTAATTATCGGTGGAGACTTAAATTGTACACTGGATGCTTATTTGGATAGATCATAAACTCAAAGAAAATTAAAATCTCAGTCAAGTGAATTTCTAAACTCATATATTAATACTACCAACATTAAGCTCCACTAACATGATTAAACTAAACGGAATGGCCGAGACACAGTCACAAACCCCCAAATCTTAAAAGAAAAGCTATGTAATGATTACCTCGTAAAACAGATTAATATGTTTTTTGAGGCTAATGATAGCCCTGGAATCTCTGCTTCCCTTCTTTGGGAAACATTTAAAGCATTTGTGCGAGGAGCATTAATCTCTTCCCAATCATTTCTTAACAAAGAGAATAGGGCCAAAACAACAGACATTGGAAATGGAAATAAGGCAATTAGACATAGAAAATGCAACAGCACCATCTATGGTAAAACACAATAAAATTGCAGTACTGAAATATAAATTAAATAAGATATACTCAGACCAAGTTATAAAACTTTATCAACATACAAAACAATTACATTTTGAATTTGGTGATAAACCACAAAAATTAATAGCGCGTCAACTTCGTAAACTGGACGGGGGAAAACAATTTACAAAATTAGATCAGACAAGGGAGAAATATTAACACTGCCTAAAGATATTAATGATAGATTTTTACAATACTATCAAAAACTGTACTCATCTAAAATGACAGAACAAACAGCAGGAATGGAAACATTTCTACAGAAATGTAATCTTACGGGTTTAGATCAGAAAGAGAGAGAATCGCTAGATGCTGAAATTACGGTAAAAGACATCGAAGAGTCAATTAGATCTTTAAAAAATGGAAAGGCCCCAGGTCCTGATGGTCTAAGCTCTGAATTTTATTTAAAAATTTAGGATCTGATTTCTCCACGCCTACAGACACTGTACAAATACGGTTATACACAACAGAAACTCCCAGAAACTCTAAATGAATCTACAATCATACTTATACCAAAACCGGATAAGGGTCTTGAAGACCCAGTTTCATATAGAGCAATAGCTCTCTTAAATACTGATCAGAAAATATTAACCAAAATCCTATCTCATAGATTGAGTTTAGTGAATAACAAATTAATACACCCCGACCAAACAGGTTTTATTCCAAAACGTTACTCATTTTATAATCTGAGAAGACTATTCAATATTATATATACAAATAGAATTCCTAATGCAGATCTAGCACTTATTTCGTTAGATGCTTTTTAAAAAAAAAATTATTTTATTAGAAGTACATTACATTACAACCACATACATTAGTACTTGTCATTTATATCTTCTTACAATTAATGTACTCCATTTATTTTTTACACTAGAAAAGGAAAAGATTGAAAGAAAGAAGAAAGTGAAGGAAAAAGTGAAAGTGTAGGAAATGTGACAACAAAAAAGGACGAAGACCCTATAAGAGCAAAATTAAAAACAAAAGAAAAAGAGTTAAGAAATAGACCCTAGGAAAGAAAGAAAGAGAGAAAGAGGAAAAAGAGAGAAACAAATATTTTTATGAGCATTACGTAAATGGGACATACCAACTCTTCAACTATCATCCCCCCTTACCTGACCTCAATTTTTTTTTTAAGTACTTTTGCACCCTATGTTTGTAATAATTCTATAAATGCAGACCACGTCAGGTAGAAGTGATCTGGTTTACCTGCTAGGAGGAGTCTTATCTCTTCTAGGTGTAATGTTTCAAACATATTTGAAATCCACATATTTATAGTTGGTATTGGAGCCTTCTTCCAAAAATTTTAGAATTTGCTTTTTTCCAGTTATTAACCCATAGTCCATTAGTTTCTTTTGAAACACATTTAGTTCTGGACCATCTTCCGTTATTCCGAAGATAATCCATTCTGCTTTGGGTATCAGTCTTGTTTTAAATAACTTTGTAAAGATTTCAAAAATTTCATTCCAAAATTTTTGAATTTTTGTACAAGAAACGAATGAGTGCGTTATGGTAGCTTCTTGGGATTGACATTTATCACAAATAGATGATACATTTGGGAACATTTTATGAATTTTAGTTTTCAAATAATATAATCTATGTAAAATTTTAAATTGTATTAAAGTGTGTCTTACATTAATCGAGCATTTATGCACGTTTAATAAGTGTTCATTCCAACTTTCCTTTGAAATTTTATCGTTAGATGCTGAAAAAGCATTTGACCAGGTAGAATGGTCATATTTATTTTCGGTGATGGAAAAATTCCAACTGGGAGAGAAGTACTGTACATGGGTTAAACTGTTATACTCTAACCCAACAGCTAGAATATTAACAAACCAAATGTTATCATCTAAATTTAATCTTTCTAGAGGTTGCAGACAAGGATGCTCATGGTCCCCACTATTATTTGCTCTTGCAATTGAACCATTAGCAGAAAGCGTTAGAACCCATCCAGGAATACACGGGTACAACACTAGAGACACAAGGAATACAATTTCTTTATATGCAGATGATGTACTAATATATATTACAAAGTTAGAAACTAGTATTCCAAATCTATTAAATCTAATAACTCAATTTGGTCAGTTTTCAGGATATTGAATTAACTGGAATAAAAGCAAAATCATGCCAATAACAAAATTCAATTTACATACATTACAACAATCCCCTTTTAAAATAGTTAAAGATAAACTTAAATATTTAGGAATCTACGTAACTAAGACATATACCTCTTTATTTAAACTAAATTTTCCACCCTTATTGAATAAATTACACAAGAATATTCAGCACTGGAAAACACTTCCCATTTCAATGCTTGGTAGAATTAATGCTATAAAAATGATCTTCTTACCGCAACTACTGTACCTATTTCAATTAATTCCGATATATATCCCAAACATTTTTTTCAAAAAAGTCGATTCCATTGTTACAAGCTTTATTTGGGATTACAAGAATCATAGAATAAGTAAAAAACATTTATGTAAGTCAAAGAGCAATGGAGGTTTGGCCTTGCCAAATTTCTTATTTTATTTCTGGGCAGTCAATATTAAAAACATGAATTTCTGGCTGGAAGAAATGGACCAACAACCAGAATGGTTAACTATGGAAAAGGAAGACTGTTTACCTTTTGAAATTGGTTCGATTATATTTGCTCCCACAAAACTGCATAAAAAAACCTATAAGGAAAACCCTATAATACATAGTGGAATACGAATTTGGAAACAATTAAAAAAAGCTTTAAAACTGAATAATATACCACTATGTCTTCCCATTGTAAATAATCCTTTATTCAAGCCATCCATATTGGATAAAGGTTTCACACAATGGAAAAATTATGGAATTAAAAAGATTGGACATCTTTATAGGAAAGGCATCTTTCTTTCATTTCAAGAGTTACAACAGAATCATGGACTGCACCCAAATAATTTCTTCAGATATCTACAAATTATAGATTATGTTAAATCTAATACACAAGTTTATAGGACTAGGGAACCAGAAATTCTTGATGAATGTTTGAATAAGCATCCTAACACTGAAAAATTAATAGCTTATATTTATAACACCCTCTTAAACAACGAGGTACCACTGATGGAACTATATAGACACACATGGGAAAATGAGTTAGGTCATCCTATAACGAAAGATATTTGGGACGAAAGTTTACAACATATACATCAATGCTCGTTAAATGCCAGACATGCTTTAATACAATTTAAAATCTTACACAGATTACATTACTCCAAAATAAATCTAAATAGAATCTTCCCACATATTTCTCCTATCTGTGATAAATGTCTGCATCTAGAGGCCAATTTAACACATACTTTTGCAAATTGTACAAAAGTTAAAAATTTCTGGACTGATATTTTTGAAATAATTTCTGAAGTTGTTAATACTAAATCCAGACTCAAAATTAATAATACTTGGGATATCAGAACAAAGTTTAACACTCACAACAAGCCAAAGAAACTTCCTTGACTACAGTATAATAACTGGGAAAAAATTAATATTAAAATTTTGGAAAGGTCCTATAACCCCCACAATTAATATGTGGATTGTGGAAATGTCGGAGACCCTACATCTAGAAAGAATTAGACATGTCTTAATGGACAAACAAGAACTTTTTGTTAAAATATGGGCTCCATTCATTAACTATTTGAAGGGATAGATGGGGCCCAGCACGAAAACCCAACTGAAGCTTGAACTCAGGATTAGATGAAAAATTATACTTCATAATCTACGAACTTATCTCCAATGACGTATTATAAGTAACTCATTCCACCTTTTCTCTTTTTTGATATTTGTAATTCTTGTTTCTCTCTTTTTCTCTCTTTCTATCTATATTAAAAAACCACTAGAAGCAGAATTAATCGACAATTGACAATTTTATTAATGTATGATTGATGTATATGAAAAGTTGTTTTTTACTATAATATGTAACTATACTTTATAATATGTTCGCTTCTAATAAAAATATTTATAAAAAATAAAAATTAAAAAAAGAACGAGAAGCTGGTGCGACTTGGGTGGGGGAGGGACAGAGAGAGAGGGAATGCCGGGGTAATTTGAAGTTAGAGAAGTCAATGTTCATACCGCTAGGGTGTAAGCTGCCCAAGCGAAATATGAGGTGCTGTTCCTCCAATTTGCGCTGGGCCTCACTCTGACAATGGAGGAGGCACAGGACAGAAAGGAGAGGAGGTATGGAGCGGGGAGTGGGGAGTGGGCAGCGGTGCGCGTGTCAACCAAAGGACGGGTGCATTGTGGCATCAGACCCAACGGGTCTGCTCTTGGTCTAGTAACTATTAAAACTCTGATCTCGTATGTGTGTGTGTGTGAGTGTGTGAATAATCACATCTGCTCGAAAAAACGACGCTCTAACGGTAAAATTTAAACATATTCCTGCACAGTTTTATCCCGTGTTTTCAGAAGTCGGCTTCACTGAAAATTTCGAGCTTTATTTCTTGTTATTTATGAAAATGTTCACAAAACTGAAATATCTTTGAAAATAAACGAGCTGATGATGTCACAATGGGTCTGTATCGTGCGGCCCGCTGCGCACTGTTTTCCACCCGCTGCAAGTTACATCACCCCCCGAAACGCAGTAATTTGGTCGCCGCCCGCACGACGTGGCCCCGCCCGCAGCCTAGCTGCCCTCCACCCCCGGGCTCTGGATTGAAGCCGCTTAACACACAGTCCTTTGGTTGACTCGCGCACCGCTGCCCGTTGCTCACTCCCCACTCCCTTCCTCCTCTCCCCCTCCTCCTCTCCCCCTCCTCCTCTCCCCCTCCCCTCCTCTCCCCCCTTCCTCCTCTCCCCCCTCTTTCTCTCCCCCTCCTCTCCCCTTCATCTCAATCCCCCCTCTTCCCTCCTCTCCCCCTCCTCCTCTCCCCCCTCTTCCCCCCTCACTCTGCCCCCTCTCTCTCTGACCCTCTCTCTCTCTCTGCCTCTCTCTCTCTGCCCCTCTCTCTCTCTCTGCCCCTCTCTCTCTGCCCCCCTCTCTGCACCTCTCTCTCTCTTTGTCCTCTCTCTCTCTCTCTGCCTCTCTCTCTCTCTCCCCCCCACTCTCTCTCTCCCCCCTCTCTCTTTCCCCCCTCTCTCTCTCTGCCCCTCTCGCACTGCCTCTTTCTCTTCCTCTCTCTCTGCCCCTCTCCCACTCTCTGCCCCTCTCTCCCTCTCTGCTCCTCTCGCTCTCTGCCCATCTCTCGCTCTCTCTGCTCCTCTCTCTCTGCCCCCTCTCTCTCTCTCTGCCCCCCTCTCTCTCTCTCTCTCCGCCCCTCTGTGTCTCTGCCCCTCTCTCTGTGTCTCTGCCCCTCTCTTTGTGTCTCTGCCCCTTCTCTCTCTACCCCCCTCCCTCTCCCTCTCTAGATGCGCCTGTGAGTTGGGGGCTATGCATGAGTGGATAGGGCGGGATGGGGTAAAAGGAGCAAATTAATAATATGAATATAATATCCATGGGGGTGGTTAGTGTGTGTGTGGGGGGGGTGGTTAGTGTGTGTGTGACGCTGCAGGCCGCCCCCCCCCTCCCGCAACACCCGAGGGGACGGGGCCCAATGGGTCCCACGGTCTAGTAACTATTAAAAGTCTGATCTTGGATGTGTGTGTGTGTGTGTGAATAATCACATCTGCTCGAAAAAACGACTCTCTAACGGTGAAAGTTTTACATATTCCTGTAGAGTTTTATCCCGTGGAGTCCAAAATCGCCTTATCTGAAAATTCATGCTATATTTCTCGACTTCTTTATGAAAATTTTCACAAATCTGAAATAACTTTGAAAATAAACGAGCTGATGATGCTGCACACTGTTTTCCACACGCACCCCTCCCCTCCTCTCCTCCTCCTCCTCTACCCCCTCCTCCTCTCACCCCCTCTCTCCCCTTCTCTCCCCCTCCCTCTATCCCCTCCCTCTCCCCCTTCCTCCCCCCTCCCGCCCCCCTCTCTCCCCCCTCCTCTTGCCCCCTTCTCTCCCCCCTGGCCTCTCTCCTCTCTCCCCCTCCCCCTCTCTCTCCTCCCCCTCTTCCTCCTTTCCCCCCCCTCCTCCTCCTCCTCTACCCCCCTCCTCCTCTCCCTCCTCTCTGCCTCCTCTTCTCCCCCTCCTCCTCTCACCCCCTCTCTCCCCTTCTCTCCCCCTCCCTCTATCCCCTCCCTCTCCTCCCTCCTTCCCCTCCCGCTCCCCCTCTCCCCCCCTCCCCTCCCTCCTCTTGCCCCCCTTCTCTCCCCCCGGCCTCTCTCCCCCCTCCCCCCTCTCTCTCCTCCCCCTCTCCTCTCTCCCCCCCTATCCCGCCCCCCCTCTCCCCCCTCTCTTCCCCCCCACCCGGTTCTCTCCAATATCAAGGGCGGTTAGTGTGTGTGTGACGCCGCAGGCTGCCTCTCCCCCCAACGCAACCACGCATTGAGGGGACAGGTCCCCCTTGGTCTAGTAACTATTAAAACTCTGATCTTGGATGTGTGTGTGTGTGTGTGTAATCACATCTGCTTGAAAAAACGAGGTCGTAACGGTTACATATTCCTGTAGAGATTTATCCCGTGGACTCTGAAATTGCCACATCAGAAAAATTAATGCTTTATTTCTCCAGTTATTAATCAAAATGTTCAAAAATCTGAAAGAACAGAAAATAAAACCGACTGGCTTTGGCTGATGACGTGATGACGTCACAATGGCTGCTCACTGTTCATGCGCTGCGAGTGACGTCGCCCGTCCGCCCACTCACAGCGGCCGCGCCCCCCTCGCTCGGGGTCTTCGGGTCCTTGACCGCCCGCCCCCCTCAAGTCCACGTCCGCCCGCATCCCTCTTCGTCTCTGCCCTCTCCCTGTCTCTCCCGTCTCTCCCTGTCTCTGCCCCCTCTCTCTCTCTCTCTGCCCTCTGTCTCTGTGCCCCCTCTCTCTCTGTGTCCCCTCTCTCTCTCTGCCCTCTCTCTCCTCTCTCTCTCTCTCTCTCTCTCTCTCTCTACCTTCTCTGCCCTCTCTCTCTGTGCCCCCTCTCTCTCTCTGCCCTCTCTCTCTCCTCTCTCTCTCTCTGCCCTCTCTCTCTGCCCCTCTCTCTCTCTGCCCTCTATCTCTACCGCCCTCCCCTCCCTCGCTAGCTGAGCCTGCGCAGGGTGCTCCGGGACTGCTCACCAGCTCGCTGGGGTACTCACAGACATTTTTAACCTTTCCCTAGCACACTCCTCCGTGCCAACGTGCCTGAAAACCACCACTATCATCCCCGGTGCCCAAGCAGACAAACATCAACTTCCCTCAATGACTACAGGCACGTTGCTCTTACATCTGTAGTCTCCAAGTGCTTTGAAAGGCTGGTCCTAGGTCACCTTAACTTATCTCTCCCCCCCCCTCACTCGACCCACACCAGTATGCATATTGGGCTAATAGATCTCCAGAGGATGCCATAAACACTGTCCTCCATGTTGCACTACAACACCTAGAGGACAAGGGGTCATATGTCAGGATGCTTTTTGTTGATTACAGCTCAGCTTTCAATGCAATCATACCCAGCAAGCTGATCACAAAAATGCTCGACCTTGGCCTCAGCAGTCAACTGTGTCGGTGGATATTGGACCTTCTCAGTGAACGCCCACAGACGGTGAGACTTGGACCCTACACCTCGACATCCCTGACCCTCAGCACAGGAGCACCGCAGGGCTGTGTGCTCAGTCCGCTCCTCTACGCCCTATACACACATGACTGCTTGCCCCATCACCCCGCAAATAGGATCATAAAATTTGCGGACGATACAACCGTGGTGGGGCTCGTCTCAAATGGGAACGAGGACGCCTATAGAGAGGAGGTGCATAGACTTTCTGAGTGGTGTGCTCACAACAATCTCTCTCTGAACAATAAAAAGACAAAGGAGATCATCACTGATTTCAGGCGACATAGAGCGGAGCTCAGGCCACTGGAGATAGGGGGCGAGGAGGTGGAGAGGGTGCCTAGTTTTAAATTTCTGGGGATCAACATCAGTGAGGATCTTAAATGGTCTGTGAACTCTGCTGTAGTTGCAAAAAAGGCGCAACAGAGACTTTACTTCCTCAGAACACTGAGGAAGGCCCATCTGTCTGCTAAACTGCTGGAGTCTTTCTACCGCTGTTCGGCAGAAAGCATACTGACTTACTGCATAACTGCCTGGTTTGGGAACTGTTCAGCAGCTGACAGAGCAGCTCTCCAGAGGGTGATAAAAACTGCCCAGGGTATCATTGGACTCCCCCCTGCCCCCTCTAGAGGACATTTACCACTCCAGATGCCGCAGCAGGACCTGTAATATCGTGAAAGACATTACACATCCTTGTCACCACCTTTTCACACTGCTGCCCTCAGGAAAAGGGTACAGGTCGCTAAAGTCACGCACTGCCAGACTCAAGAACAGCTTTTATCCATCAGCAATCTTGGAACTGAACTCTGTCTCGGGAGCGGATTATGGGGAAGGAGGGGATTTGGGAGACAGTGTTAATTTATGTAAATGTGAATCCATGGGTGGGTTTGGGGAGGGAGGGAGTGTAAAAAGTTTGAGTATGTGAATGTTTGTAGTTCTTTTAAATGGAGAGACATTAATTTCGTTGTATGTGACACATGCAATGACAATAAAGCATTCTGATTCTGATTGGGGGCTATGCGTGAGTGGGTAGGGCGGGGGATGGGGTAAAAGGAGCGAATTAATAA
>JAXLNO010000110.1:261093-275567 GCA_038087875.1 Malacoraja senta | reverse complement strand
ACGCCCGTTCCGCTCGCTCTCGCCCCTTCCGCTCACTGCCCGCCCCGCTCCCCTCTCCCCCCCTCTCTCTCCCCCTCTTTCTCCCAATGAATAATGAGCCAATGAATAATATTAATATAATATCAAGGGGGGCGTGTTTAGTGTGACGTGTGACGCTGCAGGCCACCTCCCTCCCCCCACCGCAACCATGCTTTGAGGGGAAGGATCCAACGGGGCCCCTTGGTCCAGTAACTATTAAAACTTGGATGTATGTGTGTATGTGTGTGTGTGTAATCACATCTGCTCGAAAAAACGACGCTCTAACGGTAAAATCCTCGGGTCCATAACCGCCTTCCCGCCCGCCTCTCGCGAGTCCACGTCCACCCACATCCCTCTCCCTGTCGCTGCCCTCTCCCTGTCTCAAACAGACGCCGCAAATCGGAAACCCCAGCTCCAAAAGGCAGCAAGCTCCCCTCTCCCTGTCTCTGCTCTCTCCCTGTGCCTGGAGCCTGCAGCCTGGAGCGAGGGAGTATTGCGTTCGGGAACCGACCCTCCCCATCCCGGCTCTGGATTGAAGCCGTTAAACACGCAGTCCTTTGGTTGATGTCCGCCCCGCTGCCCACTCCCCACTCCCTCCTCTCTCCCCCTCCTCCTCTCCCCCTCCTCCTCTCCCCCCTACTCCTCTCCCCCCTACTCCTCGCGCCCTCCTCTCCCCACTCATCCTCTCCCCCCTCCTCCTCCTCCTCTCCCCCCTCCTCTCTCCCCCCTCCTCCTCCTCTCCCCCCTCGTCCTCTCCCCCCTCCTCCTCCTCCTCTCCCCCCTCCTCCTCCTCTCCCCCCTCCTCTCCCCCCTCCTCCCCCTCCTCTCCCCCTCCTCCTCTCCCCCCTACTCCTCTCCCCCTACTCCTCTCCCCCTCCTCTCCCCACTCATCCTCTCCCCCCTCCTCCTCCTCCTCCCCCCTCCTCTCTCCCTCCTCTCCCCCCTCGTCCTCTCCCCCCTCCTCCTTCTCTCCACCCCCTCCTCCCCCCTCCTCCTCACCCCCCTCCTCCTCCTCTCCCCCCCATCTCCTCCCTCCTCCTCTCCACCCCCTCCTCCTCTCCACCCCCTCCCCTCCTCCCCTCTCCCCCCCCTTCTCTCCAATATAAAGGGTGGTGGTTACTGTGTGCCTGTGGGGGGTGGTTAGTGTGTGTGTGTGGGGGGTGTTTAGTGTGTATGTGACACCGCAGGCCGCCCCATACCCGCCGCAACCGCACATTGAGGGACGGACGCAACGGGTCCCCCTTGGTCTAGTTACATATAACACCAAAGATACACACAAATTGCTGGAGTAGCTCAGCGGGACAGGCAGCATCTCTGGAGAGAAGGAATAGGTGACTTTTCGGGTCGAGACCCTTCTTTAGACCAAACCTGAAATGCCGCTCATTTGTTCTCTGCAGAGATGCTGCCTGTCCCGCTGGGTTACTACCTTCGATTTAAACAGTTCTTTCCTACATATAAAACCAACTTGATTTAGGTCTTTGTCCATCAACCCCTTCATCTCAGGAATCAATCTTGTAACTATTAAAACTCTGATCTTGGACATGTATTTATTTGTGTGTTCGTGTGTAATCACATGTTCTCAAAAAAACGACGCAGTAACGGTAACATTTTTACATATTCCGGTAGAGATTTTTGCGTGGAGTCCAAAAGCTTCTTATCTGAAAAATACATGTTTTATTTCTCGAGTTATTCATTAAAATGTTCAAAAATCTGCCAAAACTGAATTTAAAATGTTTTTCCCTGTTAAAATCATTCCTCACAGCTTCCAACACACTTCGATACAAAGTTGTAAGACAGGAACACTGGCAGGAACACTCTAAACTTTTCAGCTCAGTGGCATCTCACAGCAAGTGCACATTTACAACAATGTTGCCATCATAGCTCCTGGCAGGACAGGAGGAGGAGGGTCAATTGGTATTGCAATTGGGAAGATGCTATTGGGATTTTTTTTTCAACTCCAGTGCTGAGGATGCTCACGAGCTATGATCTTTGCTGAGGAGTGCTCGAATCTTACCTTCAGCAACGGGTTGAGTTGGAGGACTACTGCTCCCGTGGGGGCTACGGGTAGGGGACGGGTTCATTGGGGAAGCAAACCTAACGGGTCTGCACTTGGTCTAGTAACTACTAAAAGTCTGAACTTGTATGTGGGTGTATTTATTTGTGTGTGTATTTGTTTGTTCATGTGTAATCATATCGCCTCGAAAAAAACGACGCGCTAACGGTAAATTTTTTACATATTCCGTTAGAGATTTTTCCCGTCGAGTCCAAAGACGACTTATCTGAAAATTTCAGGCTATATTTCACGACTTATTACTGAAAATGTTTTAAAATACTTTGAATTAAAAATGGTTTTTACTTTTAAATCATTCCTCAGAGCTTCCAACACACTTTGATTAAAAGTTGCAAGACAGAAACACTGGCAGGAACACGGAACTTTTCAGCTCAATGGCATCTCACAGCAAGTGCACCCGACATTTGCAACAATGTTGCCATCATAGCTCCTGGCAGGACAAGAGGGGGAGGGTCAATTGGTATTGCAATTTTTTTTTCAACTCCAGTGCTGGGGGAGGATCTTTGCTGAGGAGTGCTTGAATCTTACCATCGGCAACGGGTTGAGTTTGGAGGACCACGCCTCCCGTGGGGGCTATGGGTAGGGGACGGGTGCATTGGGGGAGGGCATTTACAGGGCCTTTTTCCAGGCTGTATCTCTAAACTAAACAACTTCACCCCTTCCATCTAGGCCAAGCATCAAAACTCAACCCAGCGTTGTTAAGTTGGAAAAGGCGCAGAGAAGATTTGCGAGGATGTCGCCAGGACTTAGACATAGACATAGAAAATAAGTGCAGGAGGAGGCCATTCGGCCCTTCGAGCCAGCACCACCATTCATTGTGATCATGGCTGATCGTCCCCAATCAATAACCTGTGCCTGCCTTCTCCCCATATCCCTTGATTCCACTAGCCCCTAGAGCTCTATCTAACTCTCTCTTAAATCCATCCAGTGATTTGGCCTCCACTGCCCTCTGTGGCAGGGAATTCCACAAATTCACAACTCTCTGGGTGAAAACGTTTTTTTCTCACCTCAGTCTTAAATGGCCTCCCCTTTATTCTAAGACTGTGGCCCCTGGTTCTGGACACACCCAACATTGGGAACATTATTCCTGCATCTAGCTTGTCCAGTCCTTTTATAATTTTATATGTTTCTATAAGATATCCCTCATCCTTCTAAACTCCAGTGAATACAAGCCTAGTCTTTTCAATCTTTCCTCATATGACAGTCCCGCCATCCATGGGATCAATCTTGTGAACCTACGCTGCACTGCCTCAATCACAAGAATGTCCTTCCTCAAATTAGGAGACCAAAACTGTACGCAATACTCCAGATGTGGTCTTACCAGAGCTCTATACAACTGCAGAAGAACCTCTTTACTCCTATAATGAAATCCTCTTGTTATGAAGGCCAACATTCCATTAGCTTTCTTCACTGCCTGCTGTACCTGCACGCCAACTTTCAGTGACTGGTGTACAAGGACACCCAGGTCTCGCTGTACCTCCCCCTTACCTAGCCTAACCCCATTGAGATAATAATCTGCCCCCTTGTTTTTGCCGCCAAAGTGGATAACCTCACATTTATCTATATTATACTGCATCTGCCATGCATCTGCCCACTCACTCAACCTGTCCAGGTCACCCTGCAACCTCCTGACATACTCTTCACAGTTCACACTGCCACCCAGCTTTGTGTCATCTGCAAACCTGCTAGTGTTGCTCCTAATTCCCTCTTCCAAATCATGAATATATATGGTAAACAGTTGCGGCCCCAACACCGAGCCTTGCGGCACTCCACTCGCCACTGCCTGCCATTCTGAAAAGGACCCGTTCACTCCTACTCTTTGCTTCCTGTCTGCCAACCAATTTTCTATCCACGTCAACACCCTACCCCCAATACCATGTGCTCTAATTTTAGTCACCAGTCTCCCGTGTCAAAGGCTTTCTGAAAGTCTAGATACACTACATCCACTGGCTCCCCTTCATCCATTTTACTTGTCACATCCTCAAAAAATTCCAGAAGATTAGTCAAGCAAGATTTCCCTTTCATAAATCCATGTTGACTTGGACTAATCCTTTTACTGCTATCCAAATGCCCCATTATTACCTCTTTAATAATTGACTCCAGCATCTTTCCCACCAGCGAAGTCAGGCTAACTGGTCTGTAATTCCCCGTTTTCTCTCTCGCTCCTTTCTTGAAAAGTGGGATAACATTAGCTATCCTCCAATCCACAGGAACTGATCCTGAATCTATTGAACATTGGAAAATGATCACCAATGCGTCCACTATTTCTAGAGCCACCTCCCTGAGGACCCTGGGATGCAGACCATCAGGCCCAGGGGATTTATCATCCTTCAGTCCCATTAGCCTACCCAATACTATTTCTCGCCTAATGAAAATTTCTTTCAGTTCCTCTACCCCCTTAGATCCTCTGTCCTCCAGTACATCTGGGAGATTGTTTGTGTCTTTCTTAGTGAAGACAGATCCGAAGTGCCTATTCAACTCTTCTGCCATTTCCTTGTTGCCCATAATAATTTCACCCGTGTCTGCCTTCAAGGGACCCACATTTGACTTTGCTACTCTTTTTCCCTTAACATATCTAAAGAAGCTTTTACTGTCCTTCTTTATATTCCTGGCCAGCTTCCCCTCATACTTCATCTTTTCAGCCCGTATTGCCCGTTTTGTTTCCTTCTGTTGTCCTATGAACGTTTCCCAATCCTCTGGCTTCTGGCTACTCTTTGCCGTGTTATACATCTTTTCTTTTAGTTTTATTCTATCCCTAACTTCTCTTGTCAGCCACGGTTGCCTCCTACTCCCCTTAGAATATTTCTTCCTTTTTGGAATGAAATGATCCTGTGTCTTCCGGATTATGCCCAGAAATTCCTGCCATTGCTGTTCCACCATCATTCCTGCTAGGATCCCTTTCCAGTCTACCTTGGCCAGCTCCTCTCTCATGCCTTCATAGTCCCCTTTGTTCAACTGCATCACTGACACTTCTGATTTAACCTTCTCCTTCTCAAATTGCAGATTAGAACTAATCATAACTAAGAGCCACTAGACCAAGTGAGTCCATGATGGCCAGAGATCACCAGTTCACACACTAGTTCTACATTATCCCAGTCTGTCTTCTACTCCCTACACACTTGGGGGCAATTTACAGAGGGGGCCGATCGACTCACAAACCTGCACGGGCGCGTCTTTGGGACGTGGGAGGAAACCAAAGCACCCGGTGGAAACCCACGCGGTCACGGGGAGAACTTGCAAACTTCAGAGACAACACCTGAGGTCAGGATCGAACCTGGGACTCTGGTTCTTTGAGGCAGCGACTCTACCCGCTGCGCCACTGTGCCGCCCTTGGCCCTTGGTCTGTGCGAGTGTGTTGGAGAATTGGAATGAGCTGTAGTTGTTGTGTACATGGACTTCAGCAAAGCATTCAACAAGGTTCCACATGGTAGGCTGCTCTGGAAGGTTAGATCGCATGGGAACCAAGGAGAGATAGCTGAATGGATAGTAAATTGGCTTCATGGAAGGAAGCAGAGGGTGATGGTGGAAGGTTGCTTCTCGGACTGGAGGCCTGTGACTTGTGGTGGGCCTCAGGGTTCGGTGCTGGGCCCGTTACTGTTTGTCATCTACATCAATGATTTGGATGAGAACATACAGGGCAAGATTAGCAAATTTGCTGATGATACAAAAGTGGGTGGTTTTGCAGATAGTGAAGATGGTTGTGAAAGATTGCAGCAGGATCTGGATCGATTGGCCAGGTTGGTGAAGGAATGGTTGATGGAATTTAATACAGAGAAGTTTGAGGTGTTGCATTTTGGGACGTCTAACAAGGGCAGGACATACACAGTGAATGGTAGGCCCAGGGCTGCCAACATTGGTGAGAGTGGGGAGTGAGAAATTGTGAGAGACCAAGCCCAAGGGAGCGTAGCGACCGGGGGGGGGGGGGGTAGGTTGTTGGAGGAGGGTGTCCCCCCTCCCATTGGTACAGAGCTTTTGCATTTTTCAGCTTGAAATTGTGCAATCTGGTGCATACTGTAGCGAGTCTTTTAACGTACACTTGATTGCAATATTTATGCTTTAAATTGGATTAGCTATGAATAAGGTTAGACTAAATTACATTCCTTATTACATTCCACAGTAGAGCCCAGGCTCTGATCAACAGGTGCAGCACATGAATGATTTCAGTGTATTAATGTATGGAAATCAGATTATAATCAAACACTTGGCCCATGTTGACCAACCTGGGTCTCACTGCACACCTGGTACGACTCCTGACCCTGACTCCAGTTGCGTACCTTCTCTCATTCCTGACCCTGAGTCCAGCCTTACACCTGGCCCCCTTTACTACCCTGATCATAGCTGCTTACCTGCTTAGGTTCCCAGTGCTGAACACTCCCATTGTCCCAGCTTTGACTGCACACCTAGTACTATTCCAGACCTTGACTCTGGATGCACACTTGGCCTTGCTCCTAGCCCCTCTGCACTGACAATATATCTGGCCCACACATAAAGCCCCATATCTGACCCCCTGGACTTAACCTATTGCGTTCAAGTCCACAGGTGCTTATCTAATGCGGTATTATTTTATGGGGCACTTCACAGACCAAATTTTGTGTAACAAAATTTGCCACACCCATTGGCTTCCTTGTTATCTAACATGCTAGTTACTTTGTCAAAGAAGTCATCAATTGGTTGAACACAATTTCTCATCCATAAAATTATACTCACTCAGTTGTATAAGTATTCTGTTACAATTTCCTTTATTTTCCTAACAAACTGTCCTGAAATCATTTTCACCCTCAATATTTTCAGTATTTTGCTGTCTTCCTCTCTGCTGGGACTTTTCCGAAATGCAAAGTCCAATAACTATATATTTAAGCAATATTATTCTATTAAATGTGATCTTGGGAGTACATAATATTTTCTGTGGTATTCATAACGCAATGATAAACATATCTTGGTTTTTATTGCACCTACCAACATGCATACATTATTATATTACAGTTAATATGTACCGAGGGCAAATTTTTGTTCCATTGCTCCCCATTTCCAATTACTTTTACATTGGAGTGATTGAAATGCAAGTGAAGTTTAAATGGCATCAGAAAATTAAAACCTCCGGAATGGATGATATTCAATACGTGGTTGGCTGGAGTCAGTATCAGCACAATTACTATATTAAACTTTGAATCTTCAGATGTCCTCGTGCAAGCTAAAACTAAAGACAAATAATAACCTCCTCACACATTCCCCAGCAAGTATCTCTGTCACTCCTTTATAATATGCCCCTTCTTTGAACAAGCTCTGAAACATCGCATCTGAATCAGTTTCCATCTGATTACACTCCATGAGGATGTTCATCTACGTGTTCAATTAATAAAACAACAAGATTAGGGACATTTCTATTCAACCTGTCAAAGGAATTTGAGGGGGGGTTTAGAAATAGTCAGTGAGGTAAACAAACATAATACTTGAATGGCAAATGACAATAGTACTACCTGCCCAATATATAACTGAAGGAATTAATGGGATATCAGGACTGTAGGTTGTGGCAGACAGCTTGACACCTTGCATGTCATTTTTAATATTATACTTATCCCATCCCCCTGGATATTCCGGATTAGTAAATTAAGGTTTTGTCAACTAATTACAAATCAGGCTAATTACAAATCAATAACATTAGTCAACTCCGAAACACAACTGTCCTCAGTTCCCCGCTCACATCTGGCAGTGTTCTCCGTCTGAACCAGAGGCCACGGAGAGTTTTTGAAAGTGGGGGGGGGGGGGGGGGGGCTGAGCGTCACTGGTCACTGGCCTTGGGGGTACCCGGTGAGGGAGTGGAGCAACCGAGTGGAGAGAGGGTGTGGGAGGGGGGTGTCTCCCCTCCCACGGTAGGGACTTTTTGAAATTTGATGTATTAAAATCATGTTTTAGTGCATTGTAGAAGTATGATTTCAATGTTTTTTGTTTGTAGTATTTTGAAGAGGTTACTTTTTAAGGGGTAACTTTTTCCACACAAAGGATGGTGGGTGTATGGAACAAGCTGCCAGAGGAGGTAGTTGAGGCAGGGACTATCCCAACATTTAAGAAACAGTTAGACTGATACATGGATAGGGCAGGTTTGGAGGTATGGACCAAAAGCAGGTAGCGTAGCTGGGACAAGTTGGCAGGTGTGGGCAAGTTGGGCCGAAGGGCCTGTTTTCATACTGTATCAATCTATGACTACAATATACCTCCACCATGCATGAATGCTTCAAAATCAAGTGGTTGAGTTTTATTGCCATATACTCAAGCATAGAAACATAGAAAATAGGTACAGGAATAGGCCATTCGGCCCTTCGAGCCAGCACTGCCATTCAATATGATCATGGCTTTTCATCTAAAATCAGTACCTCTTTCCTGTTTTTTCCCCATATCCCTTGATTTCACTAGCCCCAAGAGCTAAATGTAAGTCTCTCTTGAAAACATCCAGTGAATTGGCCTGCACTGCCTTCTGTGGCAGAGAATTCCACAGATTCACAACTTTCTGCGTGCAGAAAGTTTGTCCTCATCTCAGTCCTAAATGGCCTACCCTTTATTCTTAAACTGTGACCCCTGGTTGTGAACTCCCCCAACATTGGGAACATTATTCCTGCAGTTACAGTAAGTGAAAATCTAGCAGGCAAGCAGGATGCTTTCTCCAACCACCCCCATTGGAAGGCTACTATCTTCCACCGTTTCTACTCAGTGCTTGGTACTTACTTCCAGCAGCCACTGGTTGTCCTCCAGGATGCACCGAGCCGCAGCCTGATCCATGCCAGTCACCTGGGCGAATTCGACGCTGAGTTTCTCATGGCAGCGGCGCAACGCTTCCGACACCTCCGACGGCCCGGGACTCTTGCACTGAGGCTGTTCCATGGCCGGAGCTGCAGCGAGCGACTCGCCAGCCCGGCAAACACTCGCCAGCCCGGCAAACACTCGCCAGCCCCGGCTCCCCGTCCGCTTCCGTCTCCGCTGCTGCTTGTGCTTCCATCCCTCCCTCAGCCCCGGCTTTCCAACGCCCGCGGCCCATGCAGTTGATATGCATTTTAAAATTTTCGTTGATCACAGAATTTCTCACGACAGAGCGTGAGAAATTTGTGATCAGGCTGAGAGCGTGAGAATTCGTCGAAATGCCTGATTCTCACGCTCAATGCGTGAGAGTTGGCAGCCCTGGTAGGCCTCTGAGGAGTGTTGTAGAGCAGAAGGATCTAGGAGTACAGGTGCATGGTTCCTTGAAGGTGGAGTCGCAGGTAGATAGGGCGGTCAAAAAGGCTTTTGGCACATTCATTAATATTGTGTATAGAAGTTGGGAGGTCATGTTGCAGTTGTATAAGACGTTGGTGAGATTGCATTTAGAGTATTGCGTTCAATTCTGGGCACCACGTTATAGGAAAAATGTTGTCATGCGGGATAGGGCACAGAGAAGATTTACAAGGATGTTGCCAGGACTAGAGGGTCTGAGCTGCAGTGAGAGGTTGAGCAGGCTGGGACTCTATTCCTTGAGGGGTGATCTTATAGAGGAGTACAAAATCATCAGAGGAATAGATCAGGTAGACGCACAGAGTCCCTTGCCCAGAGTAGGCGAATCGAGGACCAGAGGACATAGGTTTAAGGTAATGGGGAAAAGATTTAGTAGAGGTCTGAGGGGTACATTTATCACACAAAGGGTTGTGGGTGTATGGAACAAGCTGCCAGAGGAGGTTTAAGAAACAGTTAGACAGGTACATGGATAGGACAGGTTTGGAGGGATATGGGCCAAAAGCAGGCAGGTGGGACTAGTGTAGCTGGGACATGTTGGGCAGTGTTGGCAGGTTGGGCTGAAGGGCCTGTTTCCATGCTGTATCGCTCTATAACTCTATGAGCTGCAACCACTGTTTTAGCTGCTGGCTTTTACAAAATGGTGTCAGATTGTTGTTGGTCTTCAAATAGGCCCTTATGTCCCATAAAATGGATGCCAGTATCTCCAACATGGCTGCCACTGGTTGTAAGATGGTTACCAGTCTCCAAAATGGCTGCCAGTCTCTAAAATGGTTGCCGGGGCCTGGTCTGATGGATCCATCCAAGCTGTGTTTTCAGCTGGAACATATAAGCCCACATTACCCTCGATTAACATCTGCTCAAAGTTTTGTCACAGTTCCAAAACACACGCCTTAGTGTGTGCAAAGGAACTATTTTAAGATTTATTTCCACCCGAGGCATGATAAAGAAGAAAAGCGGGCTTTTCTGTTGGTCTCTTGCCAATTTGTGAATCTTCTAAAGTGGTTCCAAGCCGACGATTGTTCCTGAAATGTTGTTAACGTCAGCAATCACACAGCACCGAAACAGACCCTTCGGCCCAACTTGCCCAGCCAACCAAGATGTCCCATTTACACTGGCCCATATCCCTCTAAACCTTTCCTATCCGTGTACCTGTCCAAATGTTTTTAAATGTTGTTATAGTAGTCTCAACTACCTCCTCTGGCAACTCGTTCCATACACCAACCACCCTCTGATGTGAAAAAATTGCACCTCTAGTTCCTCTTAAATCGTTCCCCTCTCACCTTAAACCTATGTCCTCTGGTTCTTGATTCCTGGTAAAATATTCTTATATTATCTGTTCCCCTCATGATTCTCTTCACCTTTATAACATCACCGCTCATCCTCCAGCACTCGTAGGAATGAAGTCCTAGCCTGCTCAACCTGTCCCTGCGGCTCAGTCCCTCGAGTCCTGGTAACATTCTCATCAATTTTCTCTGCACCCTTTCCAGCTTGACAACATTTCCCATTTACCTTTCAGGGAACTATGTACCTGCACTCCAAAACCCCCTGCTCTACAACACTCCCCAGAACCCTGCCGTTCACTGTGAAGGTCCTACCCTGTTTGACTTCACAAAATGCAGCACCTCTCATTCATCTGTATTAAACCCTATCAGCCATTCCTTAGCCCAGCTGCTCAGCTAATCAAGAGATCATTTTGAATCAATGAATGAAGAAGACTGAAATGCCGGACTTCTAGGGAGGTTATCTCTGGATTGCTTCCAGTACCTCGTGCTAGTGAGGACAGGAACAGGGAGATAGGGGGGTCTGAATGTGTGGCTGAGGGGCTGGTGCAGGGAGCAAGGGTTTAGATTTATAGACCACTGGGATCTCTTCTGGGGTAGGGGTGACCTGTACAAAAGGGAGGGGTTACACCTTAACTGGAGGGGGACCGACGTTCTGGCAGGCAGGTTTGCTGGGGCTACACATTGGGTTTAAACTAAATAGTGGTGGGGAGGGATTAACAAATTGGGAGTATAAAGATGGAGTTGAAGGGGAAGTGAGCACAGGAAAAGTTACAAAAGATTCTCGAATTAATGGGAAGGAAAGTTTGAGAAGGGATAAAAGAGTACGGTCAGGGCCAAATGCGAGTGGTGCGAGGGGGGAAGTGAATACGGAGGTCAAAGTGCTGTATATGAATGTGCGAAGTATAAGAAATAAAGTGGACGAGCTTGAGGCTCAGTTAGAAATTGGCAACTATGATGTTGTGGGAATTACTGAGACATGGCTGCAAGAGGGCCAGGGCTGGGAACTGAATATTCAAGGGTATACCTCCTATCGAAAAGACAGACAGGTGGGCAGAGGGGGTGGGGTAGCTATGTTGGTGAGGAATTAAATTCAGTCCCTTGCAAGGGGTGACATTGAAACAGGAGATGTGGAGTCAGTCTGGATAGAACTAAGGAATTGTAAGGGTAAAAAGACCCTAATGGGACATCTACAGGCCCCCAAACAGTAGCCTCGATATAGGGTGCAAGTTGAATCAGGAGTTAAAATTGGCATGTAGCAAAGGTAATGCTGTGGTTGTTATGGGAGATTTCAACATGCAGCTATTTACAATATACATCAATGATTTAGATGAAGGGATTCAAAGTAACATGAACAAATTTGCAGATGACACAAAGCTGGGTGACAGTGTGAACTGTGAGGAGGATGCTATGAGAATGCAGGGTGACTTGGACAGTTGGGTGAGTGGGCAGATGCATGGCAGATGCAGTTTAATGTGGATAAATGTGAGGTTATCCACTTTGGTATCAAAACAAGGCAGATTACTATCTAAATGGTGTCCAATTGGGAAAAGGGGAAGTACAATGGGATCTGGAGGTCCTTGTTCATCAGTCAATGAAAGTAAGCATGCAGGTACAGCAGGCAGTGAAGAAAGCGAATGGCATGTTGGCCTTTATAACAAGAGGAGTCGCGGATAGGAGCAAAGAGGTCCTTCTGCAGTTGTACAGGGCCCTAGTGAGACCACACCTGGAGTATTGTGTGCCGTTTTGGTCCCCAAAACATAGAAATATAGAAACATAGAAAATAGGTGCAGGAGGAGGCCATTCAGCCCTTCCTGCCAGCACCGCCATTCATTGTGATCATGGCTGATCGTCCCCAATCAATAACCCGTGCCTGCCTTCTCCCCATATCCCTTGATTCCACTAGCCCCTAGAGCTCTATCTAACTCTCTCTTAAATCCATCCAGTGATTTGGACTCTGTGGCAGGGAATTCCACAAATTCACAACTCTCTGGGTAAAAAAGTTTTTTCTCACCTCAGTCTTAAATGGCTTCCCCTTTATTCTAAGACTGTGGCCCCTGGTTCTGGACTCGCCCAACATTGGGAACATTTTTCCTGCATCTAGCTTGTCCAGTCCTTTTATAATTTTATATGTTTCTATAAGAAACCCCCTCATCCTTCTAAACTGCAGTCAATACAAGCCTAGTTTTTCAATCTTTCCACATATGACAGTCCCGCCATCCCAGGGATCAATCTCGTGAACCTACGCTGCACTGCCTCATTCACAAGGATGTCCTTCCTCAAATTAGGAGACAAAAACTGTACACAATACTCCAGATGTGATCTTACCAGAGCCCTATACAACTGCAGAAGAACCTCTTTACTTCTATACTGAAATCCTCTAGTTATGAAGGCCAACATTCCATTAGCTTTCTTCACTGCCTGCTGTACCTGCACGCCAACTTTCAGTGACCGGTGTACAAGGACACCCAGGTCTCGCTGTACCTCCCCCTTACCTAACCTAACCCCATTGAGATAATAATCTGCCCCCTTGTTTTTGCCGCCAAAGTGGATAACCTCACATTTATCTATATTATACTGCATCTGCCACGCATCTGCCCACTCACTCAACTGTCCATGTCACCCTACAACCTCCTGACATCATCTTCACAGTTCACACTGCCACCCAGCTTTATTTAATCTGCAAACTTGCTAGTGTTGCTCCTAACTCCCTCTTCCAAATTATTAATATATATGGTAAACAGTTGCGGCCCGAACACCGAGCCTTGCGGCATTCCACTCGCCACTGCCTGCCATTCTGAAAAGGACCCGTTCACTCCTACTCTTTGCTTCCTGTCTGCAAACCAATTTTCTATCCACGTCAACACCCTACCCCCAATACCATGTGCTCTAATGTTAAGTCACCAGTCTTCCGTGCGCGAGCTTATCAAAGGCTTTCTGAAAGTCTAGATACACTACATCCACTGGCTCCCCTTCATCCATTTTACTTGTCACATCCTCAAAAAATTCCAGAAGATTAGTCAAGCATTATTTCCCTTTCATAAATCCATGCTGACTTGGACTAATCCTTTTACTGCTATCCAAATGCCCCATTATTACCTCTTCAATAATTGACTCCAGCATCTTTCCCACCACCGAAGTTAGGCTAACTGGTCTGTAATTCCCCGTTTTCTCTCTCGTTCCTTTCTTGAAAAGTGGGATAACATTAGCTATCCTCCAAAACACAGGAACTGATCCTGAATCTATTGAAACTAATTTGAGGAAGGACATTCTTGCTATTGAGGGAGTGCAGCGTAGGTTTACAAGGTCAATTTCCGGGATGGCGGGACTGTCATATGCTGAGACAGGGCCGGATTTATGTATAAGCTTCACAAGCTTAAGCTTAGGGCCTCGAGATCTAGGGGGGCCTCGGCAGGGCCGGATTTACATATAGGCAATTACCCGAAATTCTGGTTCCGGCCCGCTGGAAGTTTTGGGGAAAAAATTGTGACCATCCGCGCCCGCGCAGTTGGGGGAAGCCGGTGACGCAGTAGTGACGCAAAATGAAGCTGTCTCCCCGCGCGTGCGCAGTGGGCCCGGGTGGGTTCAGATCTCCATTTGCACTCCACACAATCACCTCGATGCCTCGTGTCTATCAAAGATCCTAGGTGTCTACTCCAGATAAGTAGTGGAATATTGCGTTGCGGGAGTGCCCGTTTCTCTGGACCGGGTGTGGAGGGCTGCGGTGTCTACGGCGCGGAGTTGGAGCCTCGCTGCGTGGGAGGGAGAGAGAGGGGGGATGTGAGAGTGGGGGTTGAGAAACAAAGGGGGAGAAAGAGAGGAGAAGGGGGAGGGGGAGAGAGAGA
>JAXLNO010000110.1:241093-256093 GCA_038087875.1 Malacoraja senta | reverse complement strand
AGCGGGTACTGATTTTGGATGGTCAGCCATGATCATATTGAATGGCGGTGCTGGCTCGTAGGGCCGAATGGCCTACTCCTGCACCTATTTTCTATGTTTCTATGAGACGGAGTACAGGAAGGAGATTGAGAGCCCTGTGTCCTCGTGTCAAGGCAACAACCTACAGTATCTCTCAACGTCAGCAAGACAAAGGAGATAGTGATCGACATCAGGAAGTGACGTTTCACACCCCTGTTTGTATCGACGGCACCAAAGTAGAAATTCCCAGGAGTCAACATCACCAACAACTTCTCCTGACTACCCGTATTGAAGCAATGACCAAGAAAGCACACCAACGCATCTATTCCCTTAGAAGGCTTAGGAAGTTCGGCATGTAAAAGGGGTCACTTTTACTGAAGAAAGACAATGTCTCAGATGCAGTTTTCATAAGGTTAGGAAAAGGGGAGGTGCTCATAAACACTTGGTGATGGTCCCAGCGAGATCCTGCCGACTACTCTGCTCACCCTCACTCTGGAATAACAAACCCCGTCAGACACTACTGCTTCTTCTTCTTGCGTATGGCGTGCACAGCCTAAAGTTGTCGGGCAACTTGTTCTATTTGATCTTATTTGTTTGTGCACGTCGGGTTGATTGCATTTGTCGAAACACTGATGCTCATTGTAAGACACAACTTTATTACGCTCGCGGGAGTGGGCGAGTCACTGCAAGTATGGTCACATACTTACCAGCTCCTCGCTGTCCCACTCAATTATTCTGTGCACAGGCAGTATATACATGAGTAATCACGGATCCAGCTAATCACACAATCAGCGCAGAGGTGGGGGACAGCCCCCCCATGTTTTTGTAAACCGGCTTTTGAAACTCAGTGAAATTATTTAAATTAAAAATCTCCGCTTTCCGCGAGACAGTGGGGGTGGGACTGATGATCGAGGGCGCCGATTGGCAAGAGAGACATCGGTCAGCAGGCAGTGGGGGAAGTGGGGGCAGGACACGAAGATTCAGCGTGATGATTGGAGGATGGAGGCGTCCGGAGGCCGGACAAGACGTGCTGGTGGATCGAGGCGATGGCGGCCCCGGGGGAGGGCAGTGGGAGAGTGGGCACCGGGCTGGGAAAGACCTGGGCCAGGCTGCAGGGCCACGGCCTTGTCGGTGTCAATAGTGTTTTTTTTAAAGCGATGACTTGAGCCGAGAGACAATATCAATGTCAGCAAGAAAACAATCCACACATTGAGAGAACAAAACCCCCATGTTTTGAGAGGTGGGGGGAAATCTCCCTCGGCCCCCCCCCCAATGCTCATCCAATCCACAGACATATAATACTCGAGCGATTGGAGTCGTTTATCACTTGATTCCTCTGAGACGAAAATGATCTGTTAACGGTCACTGTTAAGGGCTTGTTAAATGTCACTATTAACATCATATTAACACGATGTGTCACCAATTGTGTTTTGACCTTCAAGTATTACTGAATTCACAGAGAATTTCTTAATGCGGGTACAATTACCATTTGAACTAAAGGGCCTGTCCACTTGGCAAATTTTATGGCGACTGCCGGCTTCATATCACGGTCGCCAAAAGATTTTGAACATTTCAAAATCGAGCGGCGACAAAAAAAAAGTTGCAACACTTGAAAAAACACATCATACGTCATCACGCCGCATCACCGCCGCATTATGCCGTGTCACGCAGTATCATGCCACATCACGCCGCAAATTTTTTGTTGACCTGATATGTCAATCAATGATGCCGGCAGTCGCTGTAAAAATCGCCAAGTGGGTCAGGCCTTAATTGGATGTATCGATGGACGGGAAAGATTTGAACTGGTATCAGATTTTAAACGGGTCAGGTCTTAAGGGCTCCAGTCAAACGGGTTTCCTGGCTGGCTTGTAGGTAAGTCTCTCATTCACGGTCACTCACATTATTTAGTATTTTTTTCCCATCACTCTCTCTCTCCCCACCCCTCCAAGGTTGGTTCTTCTGTTTGCCTTTATTTGCTTCAGTTTTATTTGTTTAAGTGTTATTCATCACATTGTAGCTTTTGAAATATTCAAGCGGATATCAGACGGGGATCAAAATATTCAAGCGGGGATCTTGCATCAGGCAACTGCCTGCGTGGGCGATCGAGGCTCCCGATCTTGAAGACCCCGTCGGTGATGGAAGATGAAGACCCCGTCGGGTGATGGAAGATCCCGCGGCCGATTTTAAGCTGCGCCGGGCGATGGAAGGCCCCGCGAACGGGCTGATTCAAGCCCCATGATTCGGGTCGAACGAAGCTGCTGTTGCTGGAGTTTGATGTCGGTCACTAACCAGGTCAGCTCCCGATGTTACCGTCCACTGGGCACATCATCCGAAGCCTCCGAAGTCTCAGGTGTGTGTGTGTGTGTATGTGCAGCCACCAAGAGATTGTGTCCCCCCCATGTTTTGATCGCGATAGACTGGAACAAACTTGTTTTTCTCTGCAGTTCTACTTGATATCGGGCCCCTGCCCTTTTTAGTCACAACACCCTTTGCAATTCTGAAAAAACACCTGTTATTCATTAGCTCGCAATTCTGAGTAAATAAAACAGACTCACCACGCGCAACATGCAATCTGTCACGTACACATTAACACTAAAACTCAACGTTCTCACTCCCAAATAAGGGACTAAAAGTCAAAATACGGGACAAATTCCCGAAGGCAATTCGATGACCGACTCAGCCGTGGCTGGGTGAATGATGAGTTGGCCCGGGTGCTGGACTGTATACAAAGCCCAGCCGGCGGGCCAGCTGAGGAGTTTTGGCCCAGGCCGCGTGACGTCGCACGCAAAGTCCGGCACGCCATCCAACTCATGAACCGAAGATCGACCATGTGAAGGAGGGGTGGTCGTGTCAGCGGTAAGCAAAACATCCAAAGGTCAGACAGCTGGCTGGGCTGCCGACAGACGGGGCCACGGGCGAGGCACTGCTACTGCTGCACTCCATGGGCTGCACTACATCGGGATGGGTGAGGCAGGGCTGGACGTGGCGCTCCGACCCAACAGTCCCCTCGACCCGAGTTATAGGGTTAAATACTGGACAAGAGCGGTCCCGTATGGGACAAACTAATTTAGCCCAAAATATGGGATTTCCCGGGTAATACGAGACAGTTGGCAACCCTAACCCACATCCACCTCTACAGTGTTACGAGACCTGGGTGTCCTTGTACGTCAGTCACTGAAAGTAAGCATGCAGGTACAGCAGGAAGTGAAGAAAGCTAATGGCATGTTGGCCTTCATAGCAAGAAGATTTGGGTTTAGGAGCAAGGAGGTCCTACTGCAGTTGTACAGGGCCCTGGTGAGACCTCACCTGGAGTATTGTGTGGAGTTTTGGTTTCCTAATTTGAGGAAGGACAGTATTGCTATTGAGGGAGTGCAGCGTGGGTTCACCAGGTTAATTCCCGGGATGGCGGGACTGACATATGATGAAAGAATGGGCCAACTGGGCTTATATTCATTGCAAATTAGAATGATGAGAGGGGATCTTATACAAACATTTAACATTTTTAAGGGATTGGACAGGCTAGATGCGGGACAAATGTTCCCGATGTTGGGGGAGTCCAAAACCAGGGGTCACATTTTAAGAATAAGGGGTAGGTAATTTAGGACTGAGATGAGGAAAAAACGTTTTCACCCAGAGAGTTGTGAATCTGTGGAATTCTCTGCCACAGAAGGCAGTGGAGGCCGGTTCACTGGATGTTTTCAAGAGAGAGTTAGATTTAGCTCTTAGGGCTAACGGAATCAAGGGATATGGGGAGAAAGCGGGAACGGTGTACTGATTTTGGATGGTCAACCATGATTATATTGATTACCTACTCCTGCACCTGTTGTCAATGTTTCTATAAGACGGAGTACAGGAAGGAGATTGAGAGCCCTGTGTCCTGGTGTCGAGGCAACAACCTACAGTATCTCTCAACGTCAGCAAGACAAAGGAGATAGTGATCGACATCAGGAAGTGAAGTTTCATACCCCTGTTTGTATTGACGGCACCAAAGTAGAAATTCCCAGGAGTCAATATCACCAACAACTTCTCCTGGACCACCCGTATTGAAGCAATGACCAAGAAAGCACTCCAACGCATCTACTCCCTTAGAAGGCTTAGGTAGTTCGGCATGTAAAAGGGTTCACGTTTACTGTAGAAAGACATCGTCCCAGATTTAGTTTTCATAAGGTCATGTGATAGGAGCAGAATTAGGCCATCCGGCCCCATCAAGTCTACTCAGCCATTCAATCATGGCTGATCTATCTCTCCCTCCCAACCCAATTCCCCTGCCTTCTCCCCATAACCCCCGACACCAGCACAAATCAAGAATCTATCTATCTCTCTCAGCCTTAAAAATATCCACTGACTTGGCTCCCACAGAAAGAATTCCACAGATTCACCACTATCTGGCTGAAGAAATTCCTCCTCATCTCCTTCCTAAAGGAACGTCCTTTAATTCTGAGGCTGTGCCCTCTAGTCCTGGACTCTCCCACTAGTGGAAACATCCTCTCCACATCCATTCTATCCAGGGCTTTCACTATTCGGTAAGTTTCAATGAGGTGTCCCCTCATCCTTCTAAACTCCAGTGAGTACAGGCCCAGTGTCGACAAACGCTCATTCAACCCATGTGTAGTTTTGAGTTGTGTTGATGAAACATTTGGCAGATGCTTTGTGATTCCCTTTTGTTAACTAGTTTGGCAACATGTGACTCATTATTTCTTTAGTTTTGAAAATCCCTTAACAACTGCATTTGATAAGGTCCCACATAGGAGATTAATGGGCAAGTTAGGGCACATGGTATTGGGGGGTAGAGTGCTGACATGGATAGAAAATTGGTTGGCAGACAGGAAACAAAGAGTAGGGATTAACGGGTCCCTTTCAGAATGGCAGGCAGTGACTAATGGGGTACCACAAGGCTTGGTGCTGGGACCGCAGCTATTCATAATATATATTAATGATTTAGATGAAGGGATTACAAGTAACATTAGCAAATTTGCAGATGACACAAAGCTAGGTAGCAGTGTGAACTGTGAGGAGGATGCTATGAGAATGCAGGGGTGACTTGGACAGGTCGAGTGAGTGGGCAGATGCAGTTTAATGTGGATAAATGTGAGGTTATCCACTTTGGTAGCAAAAACAGGAAGGAAGATTATTATCTAAATGGTGTCAAGTTGAGAAAAGGGGAAACACAACGGGATCTGGGGGTCCTTGTTCATCACTGAAAGTAAGCATGCAGGTACAGCAGGCAGTGAAGAAAGCGAATGGCATGTTGATCTTTATAACAAGAGGAGTTGAGTACAGGAGCAAAGAGGTCCTTCTGCAGTTGGACAGGGCCCTAGTTAGACCACACCTGGAGTATTGTGTGCAGTTTTGGTCTCCAAATTTGAGGAAGGACATTCTTACTGTTGAGGGAGTGCAGCGTAGGTTTACAAGGTTAATTCCCGGGATGGCGGGACTGTCATATGCTGAGAGAATGGAGCGGCTGGGCTTGCATACTCTGGAGTTTAGAAGGATGAGAAGGGATCATATTGAAAAATATAAGACTATTAAGGGTTTGGACACGCTAGAGGCAGGAAACATGTTCCCGATATTGGGGGAGTCCAGAACCAGGGGCCACAGTTTAAGAATAAGGGGTAAGCCATTTGAAAGGAGATGAGGAAACACTTTTTCACACAGAGAGTTGTGAGTCTGTGGAATTCCCCACCTCAGATGGCGGTGGAGGTCGGTTCTCTGGATACTTTTAAGAGAGAGCAAGATGCGGCTCTTGAAGATAGCGGAGTCAGGGGATATGGAGAGAAGGCAGGAACGGGGTACTGATTGGGAATGATCAGCCATGATCACATTGAATGGCGGTGCTGGGCTTGAAGGGCTGAATGGCCCACTCCTGCACCTATTGTCTATGTTTCTATGGTTCTATTTCATTTATTATTGCACAGTTCATTTTTGTTGTGTTAAGGTATTGTTAAGCTGAAGCAAGTAAGCAAGGGTCATGAGGAGAAGGTAAAACTCCGTACAGACAGCGCCCGTGGTCAGGATGGAACCCGGGTCTGGTGCAGTGAGGCAGCAGCTCTACCCACTGCATCACCGTGCCACCCCCTGTATAATGTGAAAGGAGGCTCATGTTCCTCTCCCTCCACCCCTCCCCTCCTCCCTTGCCTCCTGCACCCTGAAGCAGGCAGGAATCGCCCTGAATGATGTTTTAGTTCCCAGCGATATAACAACTGGGTCATCAGCTGTTGGGTGGAACCTTGAGATTGGTATTTTAATCCACAATCCACAAGCCGGGAGGGGGAAATATACCAAACGCCCTTCATGAATGCAACCTGCCAAAAGCAAATTGGAGGAACTACACCTCATATTTCTCTGTTAGTATTTAATATTTAATACAGTGCCCTACATAATGTTTGGGACAAAGATTTATTTATTTAGTTATTAAACATCATTTATTTATTTATCTGCCTCTGCACTCCACTATTTGAGATTTGTAATAGAAAAAAAGCACGTGGTTAAAGTCCACATTGTCAGATTTTAATAAAAGCCATTTTTATACATTTTGGTTTCACCATGTAGAAATTACAGCAGTGTTTATACATAGTCCCCCCATTTCAGGGCACCATAATGTTTGGGACACAGCAATATCGTGTAAATGAAAGTAGTCATGTTTAGTATTTTGTTGCATATCCTTTGCATGCAATGACTGCTTGAAGTCTGCGATTCATGGACATCACCAGTTGCTGGGTGTCTTCTCTGGTGATGCTCTGCCAGGCCTGTATTGCAGCTATCTTTAGCTTATGCTTGTTTTGGGGGCTAGTCCCCCTTCAGTTTTCTCTTCAGCATATAAAAGACATGCTCAATTGGGTTCAGATCGGGTGATTGACTTGGCCAACTCAAGAATTGACCATTTTTTAGCGTTGAAAAACTTCTTTGTTGCTTCAGCAGTATGTTTGGGATCATTGTCTTGCTGTAGAATGAACCGCCGGCCAATGAGTTTTTCGAGGCATTTGTTAGGTCTTGAGCAAATAGGATGTGTCTATACACTTCAGAATTCATTATGCTGCTACCATCAGCAGTTGTATCATCAATGAAGATAAGTGAGCCAGTACCTTCAGCAGCCATACATGCCCAGGCCATAAACACCCCCACCATCGTGTTTCACAGATGAGGTGGTATGCTTTGGATCTTGGGCAGTTCCTTCTCTCCTTCATACTTTGCCATCACTCTGATATGTTAATCTTCGTCTCATCTGTCCACAAGACCCTTTTCCAGAACTGTGGTTGCTCTTTTAAGTACTTATTGGCAAACTGTAACCTGGCCATCCTATTTTTGCAGCTAACCAGTGGTTTGCATCTTGCAGTGTAGCCTCTGTATTTCTGTTCTTGAAGTCTTCTGCAGACAATGGTCATTAACAAATCCACACCTGACTCCTGAGGAGTGTTTCTGATCTGTCGGATTTGGGGATTTTTCTTTATTGTAGAGAAAATTCTTCTGCCATCAGCTGTGGAGGTCTTCCTTGGCCTGCCAGTCCCTTTGCGATTAGTAAGCTCACCAGTGCTCTCTTTCTTCTTAATGATATTCCAAACAGTTGATTTTGGTGAGCCCAAGGTTTGGCTGATGTCTCTAACAGTTTTATTCTTGTTTCTCACTCATAATGGCTTCTTTGACTTTCATTGGCACAACTTTGGTCCTCATGTTGATAAACAGCAATAAAAGTTTCCAAAGGTGATGGAAAGACTGGAGGAAAGATTAGGTGCTGAGAGCTCTCTTATACCTGGAGGCATTTAAACACACCTGAGCAATGTGAAGCCACGTGTCCCCAAACATTATGGTGCCCTGAAATGGGGGGACTATGTATAAATACAGCTGTAATTTCTACATGGTGAAACCAAAATGTATAAAAATGGCCTTTAATAAAATGTGCACTTTAACCACATGTGATTTTTTTTAATCACAAAATCTCAAGTTGTGGAGTACAGAGGCAAATAAATAAATGATGCATCTTTGTCCCAAACATTATGGAGGGCACTGTATATGCACTAAAACTTGCTGTTCACAACGTAATCATTCGGGGTATCATAGACCAGAGAACAGTATAGCACAGGAACAGGCCCTTCAGCCCACAATGTCTGTACTGAACATGATGCCAAGTTAAACTCATCTCCTCTACCTGCACGTGATCCATATCCCTCCATTCCCTGCATATCAACATGCCTATCCAAAAATAGACACAAAATGCTAGTGTAATTCAACGGAATAAGCAGCATCTGTGGATCTGTGAATTCTGTGGTGGTGAATCTGTGGTATTCTTTACCACAGAAGGCTGTGGAGGCCAAGTCAACGGATATTTTTAAAGCAGAGATAGATAGATTCTTAATTAGTACGGGTGTCAGGGTTTATGGGGAGAAGGCAGGAGAATGGGGTTAGGAGGGAGAGATAGATCAGCCATCATTGAATGCCGAATGGCCTAATTCTGCTCCTGTCACTTATGACCTTATGGAGAGGGAATGGGTGACTTTTCGGGTCGAGACCCGTCAGACTGAGAGTCAGGGAAGAGGGAGACTAGAGATATGGAAGGGTAAGGTGTGAAAACAACAGATCAAAGCAGACGATGCTCAAGGGTGTTGACATGGATAGAAAATTGGTTGGCAGACAGGAAGCAAAGAGTAGGAGTGAATGGGTCCTTTTCAGAATGGCAGGCAGTGGCGAGTGGAGTTCCGCAAGGCTCGGTGTTGGGGCCGCAACTGTTTACCATATATATTAATGATTTGAAAGAGGGAATTAGGAGCAACACTAGCAAGTTTGCGGATGACACAAAGCTGGGTGGCAATGTGAACTGTGAAGAGGATGTTAGGAGGTTGCAGGGTGACCTGGACAGGTTTAGTGAGTGGGCAGATGCATGGCAGATACAGTATAATATAGATAAATTTGAGGTTATCCACGTTGGTGGCAAAAACAAGGGGCAGATTATTATCTCAATGGGGTTAGGTTAGGTAAGGGGGAGGTACAGTGAGACCTGGGTAACCTTGTACACCAGTCACTGAAAGTTGGCGTGCAGGTACAGCAGGCTGTGAAGAAAGCTAATGGAATGTTGGCCTTCATAACAAGAGGATTTCAGTATAGGAGTAAAGAGGTTCTTCTGCAGTTGTATAGGGCTCTGGTAAGACCACATCTGAAGTATTGAGTACAGTTTTGGTCTCCTAATTTGAGGGAAGGACATCCTTGTGATTGAGGCAGTGCAGCGTAGGTTCACGAGATTGATCCCTGGGATGGCGGGACTGTCATATGAGAAAAGATTGAAAAGACTAGGCTTGTATTCACTGGAGTTTAGAAGGATGAGGGGGTTTCTTATAGAAACATATAAAATTATAAAAGGACTGGACAAGCTAGATGCAGGAAACATGTTCCCAATATTGGTCGAGTCCAGATTCAGGGGCCACAGTCTTAGAATAAAGGGGAAGCCATTTAAGACTGAGGTGAGAAAAAACATTTTTCACCCAGAGAGCTGTGAATTTGTGGAATTCCTGCCACAAATCACTGGATGGATTTAAGAGAGAGTTAGATGGAGCTCTAGAGACTAGTGGAATCAAGGGATATGGGGAGAAAGGCAGGCACGGGTTATTGATTGGGGACGATCAGCCATGATCACAATGAATGGCGATGCTGGCTCGAAGGGCCGAATGGCCTCCTCCTGCACCTATTTTCTATGTTTGTATGCAATGTACAATGGTTCATTGTTGGCGGGGGGGGGGGAGGGAGGGGGGTGGAGGAGGTGACAACGAGGCGTTCAATCAGTAAAATTGAAGAGGAGGACAGTGAATCTAGTCTGAGGACTAGGGTGGGGAGGGACAGAGAGAGAGGGGGATACAAAGATTACACAAAGTTAGAGAAGTCAGTATTCCTACTGCTGGTTTGTGAGCTGCCCACACGGAATATGAGGTACTGTTCCTGCCAATTTACATTGAACGTTACAACTGGAACTTGAAAATGGTGACTCCGTACACTGTCTCAGTGCGCTACCTGTGATACACTTTTACAGTATCTGCGCGATGTTTATCAAAGATGTATCTAAGATGGATAGAAGGTGATGTTTTGGGTCGAGACCCGAAACGTCACCCATTCCTTCTCTCCAGAGATGCTCCCTGTCCCGCTGACTACTCCAGCATTTTGTGTCTAACTTGGGGCGTAAACCAGCATCTGCAGTTCCTTGCTGTACATACTGCACTGACTGAACTTTGTTGCCTCCCACCACAGTGAAGAATGCTGTGGTGGACGTTGTGTTAAATTCTTGTGTATTGTGTGTTCTTTGTTTGTAAGTGTATCGCTGCTGGCAAATTCATTTCACTGCACCTTCGGGTGCATTTGACGACTACATTTGACTTTGACTTTGGCTTGTACTGAACTGCGTACAGAAATGGATTTCACTGTACCTCAGTACGTAACAAATAAAGTACCATGCCATACCACATGACAGTGGAGGAGGCCCAGGACAGAAAGGTCAATGTCGGAATGGGAGGGGGAGTTCAAGTGTTGAGCAACCGGGAGATCGGGTAGGTTTAGGCGGACTGAGCGGAGGTGTTCAGCGCAACGATCGCCGAGCCTGCGCTTGGTCTCACGCATATACAGGAGTCCACACCTGGAACAGCGGATACAGTTGATGAGGTTGGAGGAGGTGCAAGTGAAACTCTGCCTCACCTGAAAGGACTGTTGGTGGTCCTTGGACGGAGTCGAGAGAGGAGGTGCTGCGTATCCAAAAGGGCAGACACGGTGGCGCTGCTGCCTTACAGCGCTTGCAGCAACAGAGACCTGGGTTCGATCCTAACTAAGGGTGCTGTCTGCATGGAGTTTGTATGTTCTCCCCCATGACATATGTGCTCCAGTTTCCTCCCACACTCCAAGAGACGTACAGGTATGTGGGTTAATTGGCTTGGTGTATGTGTAAAATTGTCCGCTAGTGTGTGCAGGATAGTATTAATGTGCGGGGATCGCTGGTTGACGCGGACTTGGTGGGCCGAAGGGCCTGTTTCCGCGCTGAATCTCGAAACTAAATTAAACTAAAAGCCTCTTAAACACCACTATCGTATCTGCCTTCAGCACTCTGTGTAAAATAACCTGCCCCACACATCTCCTTTAAAGTCCCCCCTTTCGATTTTAAACGAATGCCCTCTAGTCTTTGACATCTCCACTGCGGGGAAAAGGGTTCTGACTGTCTACCCCTCTCTATGCCACTCATAACTTTATATAATTCCATCAGGTTGAATTGGATTGAATACTTTTATGGTCACAGGTGACAGGTCACAGTGAGATTCTTTGCCTGCATGCCCGAGGTATGTAAATAGTTGCCACTAAAGGGCGCTGACAGTTTCAAAGTATCCCAAGTGCACAAGCTATAGGAGTAGAATTAGGCCATTCGGCCCATCCACCATTCAATCATGGCTGATCTCTGCCTCCTAATATTCAATATTCAGGAGGGATAGACAGAAAGGAAAAGGAGGTGGGGTAGCGTTGCTGGTTAGAGAGGAGATTAACGCAATAGAAAGGAAGGACATTAGCTTGGAGGATGTGGAATCGATATGGGTAGAGCTGCGAAACACTAAGGGGCAGAAAACGCTAGTGGGAGTTGTGTACAGGCCACCTAACAGTAGTAGTGGAGTTGGGGATGGCATCAAACAGGAAATTAGAAATGCGTGCAACAAAGGTAAAACAGTTATAATGGGTGACTTCAATCCACATATAGATTGGGTGAATCAAATTGGCCCGGGGTGCTGAGGAAGAGGATTTCTTGGAATGTATGCGGGATAGTTTTCTAAACCAACATGTAGAGGAACCAACGAGAGAGCAGGCTATTCTAGACTTGGTATTGAGTAATGAGGAAGGGTTAGTTAGCAGTCTTGTTGTGCATGGCCCCTTGGGCAAGAGTGACCATAATATGGTTGAGTTCTTCATTAGGATGGAGAGTGACATTGTTAATTCAGAAACAAGGGTTCTGAACTTAAAGAAAGGTAACTTTGAGGGTATGAGACGTGGATTGGCCAAGATAGACTGGCAATTGATTCTTAAAGGGTTGACGGTGGATGTGCAATGGAAGGCATTTAAAGACTGCATGGATGAACTACAACACTTGTTCATCCCAGTTTGGCAAAAGAATAAATCAGGGAAGGTAGTGCATCCATAGATAACAAGGGAAATCAGGGATAGTATCAAAACAAAAGATGAAGCATACAAATTAGCCAGAAAAAGCAGCCTACCAGAGGACTGGGAAAAATTCAGTCCAGCAGAGGAGGACACAGGGCTTAATTAGGAAAGGGGAAAATAGATTATGAAAGAAAACTGGCAGAGAACATAAAAAATGACTGCAAAAGTTTTTATAGATATGTGAAGAGAAAAAGATTAGTTAAAACAAATGTAGGTCCCTTGCAGTCAGAAACAGGTGAATTGATCATGGGGAACAAGGACATGGCAGACCAATTGAATAACTACTTTGGTTCTGTCTTCACTAAGGAAGACATAAAATAATCTGCCGGAAATAGCAGGGGACCGGGGGTCAAAGGAGATGGAGGAACTGAGTGAAATCCAGGTTAGCCGGGAAGTGGTGTTAGGTAAATTGAATGGATTAAAGGCCGATAAATCCCCAGGGCCAGATAGGCTGCATCCCAGAGTACTTAAGGAAGTAGCCCCAGAAATAGTGGATGCATTAGTGATAATTTTTCAAAACTCTTTAGATTCTGGAGTAGTTCCTGAGGATTGGAGGGTAGCTAATGTAACCCCACTTTTAAAAAGGGAGTGAGAGAGAAAACGGGGAATTACAGACCAGTTAGTCTAACATCGGCAGTGGGGAAACTGCTAGAGTCAGTTATTAAAGATGGGATAGCAGCACATTTGGAAAGTGGTGAAATCATTGGACAAAGTCAGCATGGATTTATGAAAGGAAAATCATGTCTGACGAATCTTATAGAATTTTTCGAGGATGTAACTAGTAGAGTGGATAAGGGAGAACCAGTGGATGTGTTATATCTGGACTTTCAGAAGGCTTTCGACAAGGTCCCACATAAGAGATTAGTATACAAACTTAAAGCACATGGTATTGGGGGTTCAGTATTGATGTGGATAGAGAACTGGCTGGCAGACAGGAAGCAAAGAGCAGGAGTAAACGGGTCCTTTTCACAATGGCAGGCAGTGACTAGTGGGGTACCGCAAGGCTCAGTGCTGGGACCCCAGCTATTTACATTATATAATAATGATTTGGACGAGGGAATTGAATGCAACATCTCCAAGTTTGCGGATGACACGAAGCTGGGGGGCAGTGTTAGCTATGAGGAGGATGCTAGGAGGCTGCAAGGTGACTTGGATAGGCTGGGTGAGTGGGCAAATACATGGCAGATGCAGTATAATGTGGATAAATGTGAGGTTATCCACTTTGGTGGCAAAAACAGGAAAGTAGACTATTATCTGAATGGTGGCCAATTAGGAAAAGGGGAGATGCAACGAGACCTGGGTGTCATGGTACACCAGTCATTGAAAGTAGGCATGCAGGTGCAGCAGGCAGTGAAGAAAGCGAATGGTATGTTAGCATTCATAGCAAAAGGATTTGAGTATAGGAGCAGGGAGGTTCTACTGCAGTTGTACAGGGTCTTGGTGAGACCACACCTGGAGTATTGTGTACAGTTTTGGTCTCCTAATCTGAGGAAGGACATTCTTGCCATAGAGGGAGTACAGAGAAGGCTCACCAGACTGATTCCTGGGATGGCAGGACTTTCATATGAAGAAAGACTGGATAGACTCGGCTTGTACTCGCTAGAATTTAGAAGATTGAGAGGGGATCTTATAGAAACTTACAAAATTCTTAGGGGGTTGGACAGACTAGATGCAGGAAGATTGTTCCCGATGTTGGGGAAGTCCAGAACAAGGGGGTCACAGTTTAAGGATAAGGGGGAAATCTTTTAGGACCGAGATGAGAAAAAACATTTTTTCACACAGTGAGTGGTGAATCTCTGGAATTCTCTGCCACAGAAGGTAGTTGAGGCCAGTTCATTGGCTATATTTATGAGGGAGTTAGATGTGGCTCTTGTGGCTAAAGGGATCAGGGGGTATGGAGAGAAGGCAGGTACAGGATACTGAGTTGGATGATCAGCCATGATCATATTGAATGGTGGTGCAGGCTCGAAGGGTCGAATGGCCTACTCCTGCACCTATTTTCTATGTTTTCTATGTTTCTAATCCCATTTTCCTGCAGTCTCTCCATAACCCTTGACACCCGTTCTAAGCAAGAATTTGTCAATCTCTGCCTTAACAATATCCACCCTCTGACTAAAGAAGTTCCTCCTCACCTCCTTTATAAAAGAGCGCCCTTTAATTCTGAGGCTGTGCCCTCTGGTCCTAGACTCTCCCCACTTGTTGAAACATCCTCTCCACATCCACCCTATCTCTGCCTTTCATTATTCTGTAAGTTTCAATGAGGTCCCCCCTCAACCTTCTGAACTCCCACGAGTACAGGCCCATTGCTGTCAAATGCTCATCATATGCTAACCCACTCATTCCTAGAATCATCGTTGTAAACTTCCTCCGGATCTTGTCCAGAGCCAGCACAACCTTCCTCAGATATGGGGCCCAAATTTGCTCACAGTACTCCAAATGAGGCCTGACCAGCGCCTTATAGAGCCTCAACATTTCATCTCTGATTTTGTATTCCAGTCCTCTTGATATAAATGCCAGCATCGAATTTGCCTTCCTTACTCTGGATCCCGTGCCAGTTCCACCCTTGTCCCCCGTGTGCGGACGTGGCGCCGACGGACGAGAAGCCGAATCAAAGAAGTCAAAGCCAAAGAACCGAATGGAAACGAGGCCGAAACGCCAATAAACCGAAAGAGTACAAAGACGAAACGCCTACTAACCAAAAGGATGGGACGCCTAAATGCAAACTAACCGAAAGGGCGGGACACCTAACAGCCAACGAACCGAAAAGCTACATCGCCTAAAAGCAAACTTACCGAATGGCCGCTCTGTCGAAAC
>JAXLNO010000110.1:207146-240893 GCA_038087875.1 Malacoraja senta | reverse complement strand
ATCTCCTTCCTAAAGGAACGTCCTTTAATTCTGAGGCTGTGCCCTCTAGTCCTAGACTCTCCCACTAGTGGAAACATCCTCTCCACATCCATTCTATCCAGGGCTTTCACTATTCGGTAAGATTCAATGAGGTGTCCCCTCATCCTTCTAAACTCCAGTGAGTACAGGCCCAGTGCCGACAAACGCTCAATCAACCCATGTGTAGTTTTGAGTTGTGTTGATGAAACATTTGGCAGATGCTTTGTGATTCCCTTTTGTTAAACTAGTTTGGCAACATGTGACTCATTATTTCTTTAGTTTAGAAAATCCCTTAACATCTGCATTTGATAAGGTCTCACATAGGAGATTAGTGGGCAAGATTAGGCACATGGTATTGGGGGTAGAGTGCTGACATGGATAGAAAATTGGTTGGCAGACAGGAAACAAAGAGTAGGGATTAACGGGTCCCTTTCAGAATGGCAGGCAGTGACTAATGGGGTACCACAAGGCTTGGTGCTGGGACCGCAGCTATTCATAATATATATTAATGATTTAGATGAAGGGATTACAAGTAACATTAGCAAATTAGCAGATGACACAAAGCTAGATAGCAGTGTGAACTGTGAGGAGGATGCTATGAGAATGCAGGGTGACTTGGACAGGTCGGGTGAGTGGGCAGATGCAGTTTAATGTGGATAAATGTGAGGTAATCCACTTTGGTAGAAAAACAGGAAGGAAGATTATTATCTAAATGGTGTCAAGTTGAGAAAAGGGGAAATACAATGGAATTTGGGGGTCCTTGTTCATCAATGAAAGTAAGCATGCAGGTACAGCAGGCAGTGAAGAAAGCGAATGGCATGTTGATCTTTATAACAAGAGGATTTGAGTACAGGAGCAAAGAGGTCCTTCTGCAGTTGGACTGGGACCCAGTGAGACCACACCTGGAGTATTGTGTGCAGTTTTGGTCTCCAAATTTGAGGAAGGACATTCTTACTGTTGAGGGAGTGCAACGTAGGTTCACAAGGTTAATTCCCGGGATTGCGGGACTGTCATATGCTGAGAGAATGGAGCGGCTGGGCTTGTACACTCTGGAGTTTAGAAGGATGAGAAGGGATCATATTGAAAAATATAAGACTATTAAGGGTTTGGACACGCTAGAGGCAGGAAACATGTTCCCGATATTGGGGGAGTCCAGAACCAGGGGCCACAGTTTAAGAATAAGGGGTAAGCCATTTGGAACGGAGATGAGGAAACACTTTTTCACACAGAGAGTTGTGAGTCTGTGGAATTCTCCGCCTCAGATGGCGGTGGAGGCCGGTTCTCTGGATACTTTTAAGAGAGAGCTAGATGGGGCTCTTGAAGATAGCGGAATCAGGGGGATATGGGGAGAAGGCAGGAACAGGGTACTGATTGGGGATGATCAGCCATGATCACATTGAATGGCGGTGCTGGCTTGAAGGGCTGAATGGCCCACTCCTGCACCTATTATCTATGGTTCTATTTCATTTATTATTGCACAGTACATTTGTTGTGTTAAGGTATTGTTAAGCTGAAGCAAGTAAGCAAGGGTCAAGGGGAGAAGGTAAAACTCCGTACAGACAGCGCCCGTGGTCAGGATGGAACCCGGGTCTGGTGCAGTGAGGCAGCAGCTCTACCCACTGCATCACCGTGCCACCCCTGTATAATGTGAAAGGAGGCTCATGTTCCTCTCCCTCCACCCCTCCCCTCCTCCCTTGCCTCCTGCACCCTGAAGCAGGCAGGAATCGCCCTGAATGATGTTTTAGTTCCCAGCGATATAACAATTGGGTCATCAGCTGTTGGGTGGAACCTTGAGATTGGTATTTTAATCCACAATCCACAAGCCGGGAGGGGGAAATATACCAAACGCCCTTCATGAATGCAACCTGCCAAAAGCAAATTGGAGGAACTACACCTCATATTTCTCTGTTAGTATTTAATATTTAATACAGTGCCCTACATAATGTTTGGGACAAAGACCCGTCATTTATTTATATATCTGCCTCTGTACTCCACAATTTGAGATTTGTAATGGAAAAAAAATCACATGTGGTTAGAGTGCACATTGTCAGATTTTAATAAAAGCCATTTTTATACATTTTGGTTTCACCATGTAGAAATTACAGCAGTGTTTATACATAGTCCCCCCATTTCAGGGCACCATAATGTTTGGGACACAGCAGTATCGTGTAAATGAAAGTAGTCATGTTTAGTATTTTGTTGCATATCCTTTGCTTGCAATGACTGCTTGAAGTCTGCGATTCATGGACATCACCAGTTGCTGGGTGTCTTCTCTGGTGATGCTCTGCCAGGCCTGTATTGCAGCCATCTTTAGCTTATGCTTGTTTTGGGGGCTATAAAAGACATGCTCAATTGGGTTCAGATCAGGTGATTGACTTGGTCACTCAAGAATTGAGCATTTTTTAGCTTTGAAAAACTCCTTTGTTGCTTCAGCAGTATGTTTGGGATCATTGTCTTGCTGTAGAATGAACCGCCGGCCAATGAGTTTTGAGGCATTTGTTTGAACTTGAGCAAATAGGATGTGTCTATACACTTCAGAATTCATTATGCTGCTACCATCAGCAGTTGTATCATCAAGAAGATAAGTGAGCCAGTACCTTCAGCAGCCATACATGCCCAGGCCATAACACCCCCACCATCGTGTTTCACAGATGAGGTGGTATGCTTTGGATCTTGGGCAGTTCCTTCTCTCCTTCATACTTTGCCATCACTCTGATATGTTAATCTTCGTCTCATCTGTCCACAAGACCTTTTTCCAGAACTGTGGTTGCTCTTTTAAGTACTTATTGGCAAACTGTAACCTGGCCATCCTATTTTTTAGGCTAACCAGTGGTTTGCATCTTGCAGTGTAGCCTCTGTATTTCTGTTCTTGAAGTCTTCTACGGACAATGGTCATTGACAAATCTACACCTGACTCCTGAGGAGTGTTTCTGATCTGTCGGATTTGGGGATTTTTCTTTATTGTAGAGAAAATTATTCTGTCATCAGCTGTGGACGTCGTCCTTGGCCTGCCAGTCCCTTTGCGATTAGTAAACTCACCAGTGCTCTCTTTCTTCTTAATGATATTCCAAACAGTTGATTTTGGTAAGCCTAAGGTTTGGCTGATGTCTCTAACAGTTTTATTCTTGTTTCTCACTCATAATGGCTTTGACTTTCATTGGCACAACTTTGGTCCTCATGTTGATAAATAGCAATAAAAGTTTCCAAAGGTGATGGAAAGACTGGAAGAAAGACTAGGTGCTGAGAGCTCTCTTATACCTGCATTAAGGAGGCATTTAAACACCACCTGAGCAATTACAAACGCCTGTGAAGCCACGTGTCCCAAACATTATGGTGCCCTGAAATGGGGGGACTATGTATAAATACAGCTGTAATTTCTACATGGTGAAGCCAAAATGTATAAAAATGGCCTTTAATAAAATGTGCACATTAACCACATGTGATTTTTTAAATGACAAAATCTCAAGTTGTGGAGTACAGAGGCAAATAAATAAATGATGCGTCTTTGTCCCAAACATTATGGAGGGCACTGTATATGCACTAAAACTTGCTGTTCACAAGTAATCCTTCGGGTTATCATAGACCAGAGAACAGTATAGCACAGGAACAGGCCCTTCAGCCCACAATGTCTGTACTGAACATGATGCCAAGTTAAACTCATCTCCTCTGCCTGCAAGTGATCCATATCCCTCCATTCCCTGCATATCCACACGCCTATCCAAAAATAGACACAAAATGCTAGAGTAATTCAGCGGAATAAGCAGCATCTGTGGATCTGTGAATTCTGTGGTGGTGAATCTGTGGTATTCTTTACCACAGACGGCTGTGGAGGCCAAGTCAACGGATATTTTTTAAAGCAGAGATAGATAGATTCTTAATTAGTACGGGTGTCAGGGTTTATGGGGAGAAGGCAGGAGAATGGGGTTCGGAGGGAGAGATAGATCAGCCATCATTGAATGCCGAATGGCCTAATTCTGCTCCTGTCACTTATGACCTTATGGAGAGGGAATGGGTGACGTTTCGGGTCGAGACCCGTCAGACCGAGAGTCAGGGAAGAGGGAGACTCGAGATATGGAAGGGTAAGGTGTGAAAACGACAGATCAAAGCAGACGATGCTCAAGGGTGTTGACATGGATAGAAAATTGGTTGGTAGACAGGAAGCAAAGAGTAGGAGTGAATGGGTCCTTTTCAGAATGGCAGGCAGTGGCGAGTGGAGTTCCGCAAGGCTCGGTGTTGGGGCCGCAACTGTTTACCATATATATTAATGATTTGAAAGAGGGAATTAGGAGCAACACTAGCAAGTTTGCGGATGACACAAAGCTGGGTAGCAGTGTGAACTGTGAAGAGGATGTTAGGAGGTTGCAGGGTGACCTGGACAGGTTGAGTGAGTGGGCAGATGCATGGCAGATGCATTATAATATTAATAAATGTCAGGTTATCCAATTTGGTGGCAAAAACAAGGGGGCAGATTATTATCTCAACGGGGTTAGGTTAGGTAAGGGGGAGGTACAGTGAGGCCTGGGTATCTGGAATATTGTGTACAGTTTTGGTCTCCTAATTTGAGGAAGGGCATCCTTGTGATTGAGGCAGTGCAGCGTAGGTTCACGAGATTGATCCCTGGGATGGCGGGGACTGTCATATGAGGAAAGATTGAAAAGACTAGGCTTGTATTCACTGGAGTTTTGAAGGATGAGGGGGGTTCTTATAGATCCATACAATTATAAAAGGACTGGACAAGCTAGATGCAGGAAACATGTTCCCAATATTGGTCGAGTCCAGAATCAGGGGCCACAGTCTTAGAATAAAGGGGAAGCCATTTAAGACTGAGGTGAGAAAAAACATTTTTCACCCAGAGAGTTGTGAATTTGTGGAATTCCTGCCACAAATCACTGGATGGATTTAAGAGAGAGTTAGATGATGCTCTAGAGACTAGTGGAATCAAGGGATATGGGGAGAAGGCAGGCACGGGTTATTGATTGGGGACGATCAGCCATGATCACAATGAATGGCGATGCTGGCTCGTAGGGCCGAATGGCCTCCTCCTGCACCTATTTTCTATGTTTCTATGCAATGTACAATGGTTCATTGTTGGCGGGGGGGGGGGGGAGAGAGATGACAACGAGGCGTTCAATCAGTAAAATTGAAGAGGAGGACAGTGAATCTAGTCTGAGGACTAGGGTGGGGGAGGGACAGAGAGAGAGGGGATGCAAAGATTACACAAAGTTAGAGAAGTCAGTATTCCTACTGCTGGTTTGTGAGCTGCCCACACGGAATATGAGGTACTGTTCCTCCAATTTACATTGAACGTTACAACTGGAACTTGAAAATGGTGACTCCGTACACTGTCTCAGTGCGCTACTGTGATACACTTTTACAGTATCTGCGATGCTTATCAAAGATGTATCTAAGATGGATGGAAGGTGATGTTTTGGGTCGAGACCTTTCTTCGGACCCTGAAACGTCACCCATTCCTTCTCTCCAGAGATGCTCCCTGTCCCGCTGACTACTCCAGCATTTTGTGTCTTATCTTCGGCGTAAACCAGCATCTGCAGTTCCTTGCTGCACATACTGCACTGACTAAACTTTGTTGCCTCCCACCACAGTGAAGAATGCTGTGGTGGACGTTTGTGTTAAATTCTTGTGTATTGTGTGTTCTTTTTGTAAGTGTATCGCTGCTGGCAAATTCATTTCACTGCACCTTTGGGTGCATTTGACGACTACATTTGACTTTGAAAGAACTGTCGGTGGTCCTTGGACGGAGTCGAGGGAGGAGGTGGCGCTGCTGCCTTACAGCGCTTGCAGCAACAGAGACCTCGGTTCGATCCTGACTAAGGGTGCTGTCTGCATGGAGTTTGTATGTTCTCCCCATGACATATTTTGCTCCCACACTCCAAAGACGTACAGGTATGTGGGTTAATTGGCTTGGTGTATGTGTAAAATTGTCCGCTAGTGTGTGCAGGATAGTGTTAATGTGCAGGGATCGCTGGTTGACGCGGACGTGGTGGGCCGAAGGGCCTGTTTCCGAGCTGTATCTCTGAACTAAACTAAACTGAAAGCGTTTTAAACACCACTATCGTATCTGCCTTCAGCACTCTGTGTAAAATAACCTGCCCCACACATCTCCTTTAAAGTCCCCCCTTTCGATTTTAAATGAATGCCCTCTAGACTTTGACATCTCCACTGCGGGGAAAAGGGTTCTGACTGTCTACCCTCTCTACGCCACTCATAACTTTATATAATTCCATCAGGTTGAATTGGATTGAATACTTTATGGTCACAGGTGACAGGTCACAGTGAGATTCTTTGCCTGCATGCCCGAGGTATGTAAATAGTTGCCACGTAAAGGGCGCCGCCACTCAATCATGGCTGATCTCTGCCTCCTAATCCCATTTTCCTGCAGTCTCTCCATAACCCTTGACACCCGTTCTAATCAAGAATTTGTCAATCTCTGCCTTAACAATATCCACCTTCTGACTAAAGAAGTTTTTCCTCACCTTCTTTCTAAAAGAGCGCCCTTTAATTCTGAGGCGATGACCTCTGGTCCTAGACTCTCCCACTTGTGGAAACATCCTCTCCACATCTACTCAATCTCTGCCTTTCATTCTGTAAGTTTCAATGAGGTCCCCCCTCAACCTTCTGAACTCACTCGAGTACAGGCCCATTGCTGTCAAATGCTCATCATATGCTAACCCACTCATTCCTAGAATCATTGTTGTAAACTTCTTCCGGATCTTGTCCAGAGCCAGCACAACCTTCCTCAGATATGGGGCCCAAATTTGCTCCAAATGAGGCCTGACCAGCACCTTATAGAGCCTCAGCATTTCATCTCTGATTTTGTATTCCAGTCCTCTTGATATAAATGCCAGCATTGAATTTGCCTTCCTTACTCCGGATCCCGTGCCAGTTCCACCCTTGTCCCCCGTGTGCGGACGTGGCGCCGATGGACGAAAAGCCGAATCAAAGAAGTCGAAGCCAAAGAACCGAATGGAAACGAGGCCGAAACGCCAATAAACCGAAAGAGTACAAAGACGAAACGCCTACTAACCAAAAGGATGGGACGCCTAAATGCAAACTAACCGAAAGGGTGGGACACCTAACAGCCAACGAACCGAAAAGCTGCATTGCCTAAAAGCAAACTTACCGAATGGCCGCTCTGTCGAAACGGCACGTACCCGAAAGGTGGCGTCGCCTACAGGCCAAAGGACCGATTGCCGCTCAACAGAAAAGTCCAATAACGGACATGACGTTGGGCGGACTTGTCAGTGATTGGTCCAGACCCCCACGTCCATCACATCACAGAAGGGAGAGAGGGGGAGAGAGAGGAGGGGAGAGAGAAGGGGGAGACGGGAGCGTGGGGGTCCTTTTCCCACACAAGCCGTAGGTGACTGGGCAATCTGAACCCAAGCACCGTTGAAAGCGGCCGAAGGTGCGCATCCCTAGGGACAGCCCCCACTCTCCCACGGCCACCCTCCGCGGGCTGTGGGTCGGGTGGAGCGGAGGTGTGGGATAATGTTCATCCCTTCACAGTGATGTGATGGACGCGGGGGCCTGGACCAATCGCTGACAGTCCCGCCCCCCGGCAACGTCATGTCCGTTATTGGACTTTTCTGTTGAGCTGCAGTCGGTCCGTTGGCCTGTAGGCGATGCCGCCTTTCGGGTAGGTGGCGTTTCGACAGAGCGGCCATTCGGTAAGTTTGCTTTTAGGCGACGCAGCCTTTCGGTTCGTTGGCTTTTAGGCGTCCCGCCCTTTCGGTTAGTTTGCATTTAGGCGTCCCATCCTTTCGGCTAGTAGGCGTTTCGTCTTCGTACTCTTTCGATTTATTGCCGTTTCGGCCTCGTTTTCATTCGGTTCTTTGGCTTTGACTTCTTTGCTTTGGCTTCTCGTCTGTCAACGCCATGTCCGGGTACCTTGTCCCCCCCTTCACGGCGGTCCCCCCACGTCGGGCCCTCCTTTGTTCTCTCCCCCCCCCCCCCACCCAACCTCAAGCGTTCCAGAGAAAACCATCCAAGTCTGTCCAATCTCCCTGTTGATAAAACCCTCTAATCCAGGCAGAGTTCTGGAACAGGCCCTTCGGCCCACGTTGTCCATGCTGGTCATAATGCCAAGATTCAATTCACTGAAACTTTATTGTCACATGTACTAGATGCAGTGAAACGCTTTGTTTTGCTTACAGCCCGGAAAAATCGTTCAGCAGACGTCACCGAAGCCGTGCACAAGAGCCGCCACGTTTCCTGCACCGCCAAAGTTGCAAAAAGTTCATCGTCCCGTCTTATTTTCTGCCTGACGTCGCACATACATAAGGTCTAGGAGCAGAGTTAGGCCATTCGGCCCATCAAGTCAATAGTCTACCATTCTATCATGCCTTCCATAATGTTGACTGGTCACCAGGGGAGCCGGGGCGATGGCTGCCCTGCCTGCAGTCTGTTCGTCTTCTCATTCTTTTTGTTATTTTTTAGTGTGTTAAAAATGTTGTTTTAATGTTCTTCGATTTGTTTTATGTGGGGAGAAAGGGGAGGGGATCGGGGGAAACTTTTTTCAGGTTTTTACTTTGCCGTAGATGTGATTAATTTTCGGATCACATTCTCAGGGCGCTCTGCGGCCTTCCATCGATGGAGCTGGAAGCCTCCTCGGACTGACTTTGAGCCCTATCGCGGGGCGTGGACTTAACATCGGAGCTGATCCCTTGCCTGGGATCGCTCCCACCACGACCACCGCGGAATCACCATCAAGGGCTCACAGTCTCGTGTGAGGCAGAGTCGGGAAGCTCCATCGTCGCAGAAGGTTCGACCAGCCCCGACGCGAGGTTCGATCGCCCGGCGCAGGGGAGCTGACATCCCCCCGATGCGGGAGCTGATCACCTCGACGCAGCGGGCCCGAACGCCGCCGGCTACGGAAGTCAAGATCATCCCGTAAACGGGGGGCTCGAGGCCCACGACTGAGGAAGAACTGAGGGAAGGACTTGAACTTTATTTTGACTTCCATCACAGTGAGGAATGTGTAGGAGTCACTGTGGTGGATGTTCATGTTAAAATGTGTTTTTGAGTGATCTGTTGCTTTTAATTGAATGACTGACCAGGCCAATGAAATTCCTCGTATATTGCAAAACATACTTGGCGAATAAAGTGTGATTCTGATTCTGATGTTTGGGACAAAGACCCATCATTTGTTTATTTGCCTCTGCACTCCACAATTTGAGATTTGTAATAGAAAAAAATTAGATGTGGTTAAAGTGCACATTGTCAGATTTTATTAAAGGCCTCCACAGCTGATGACAGAAGAATTCTCTCTATATTAAAGAAAACTCCCCAAACAAGTGCCCCAAACAATATCAGAAACACTCTTCGGGAGTCAGGTGTGGATTTGTCAATGACCACTGTCCGCTGAAGACTTCATGAACAGAAATACAGAGGCTAAACTGCAAGATACGAACTATTGGTTAGCCGCAAAAATGGGATGGCCAGGTTACAGTTTGTCAAGAAGTACTTAAAAGAGTAACCACAGATGGCAGTAGCTGATGATAGTAACTGCTGATGGTAGTAGCATAATGAATTCTGAAGTGTATAGCCACATCCTATCTGCTCAATTCAAACAAATGCCTCAAAACTCATTGGCCAGCTGTTCATTCCACAGCAAGACAATGATCCCAAACATACTGCTGAAGCAACAAAGGAGTTTTTCAAAGCTAAAAAATGGACAATTCTTGAGTGACCAAGTCAATCACCCGATCTGAACCCAATTGAGCCTGCCTTTTATATGCTGAAGAGAAAACTGAAGGGGACTAGCCTGCAAAACAAGCATAAGCGAAAGATGGCTGCAATACAGGCCTGGCAGAGCATCACCAGAGAAGACACCCAGCAACTGGTGATGTCCATGAATCGCAGACTTCAAGCAGTCATTGCATGCAAAGGATATGCAACAAAATACTAAACATGACTACTTTCATTTACAGGACATTGCTGGGTCCCAAACATTATGGTGCCCTGGAATGGGGGGACTATGTATAAACACTGCTGTAATTTCTACATGGTGAAACCAAAATGTATAAAAAATGGCCTTTAATAAAATCTGACAATGTGCACTTTAACCGCATGTGGTTTTTTCGATTACAAATCTCATTGTGGAGTACAGAGGCAGATAAAAAAATAAATGATGGGTCTTTGTCCCAAACATTATGGAGGGCTCGGTGAGTCCTTCTCAACCCCATTATCCTGCCCAGAACCCCTGACACCCGGTACTAATCAAGAATCCACCTATCTCTGCCTTAAAAATATCCATTGTCTTGTCCTCCACAGCCGTCTGTGGCAATCAATTCCACAGATTCACCCCCCTCTGACTAAAGAAGTTCCTCCTCATGTCTTTTCTAAAGGAACGTCCTTTAATTCTGAGACTGACCTCTGGTCCGGGACTCCCCAACTAGTGGAAACATCCTCTCCACATCCACTCATTCACTTTATGGAAAGTCTTTCTCTGTTCGGTGAGTTTCAATGAGGTGCCCCCCCCCCCCATCATTCTAAACTCCAGAGAGTCCAGGCCCAGTGCCGTCAAACGCTCCTCATACGTGAACCTACTCACTCTTGGGGTCTGGCCCGCCTCTCTCCCCCTCTGATTGTGGAGCATAAACTAATCTCTGCCTGCACGTGATCCATAGCCCTCCGGTCCCAGCATAATATCCATGTGCCTGTCTAAACGCCTCTGAAATGCCTCGCAGAGAATGAGACAAAGGTGTATTCTGCACCTTAACCCGGCATTCACCTGACCTGCCTTAACTGGTCTATCGACAACATGCCAAGCTGCATAATTGCAGTTCCTTCGCTTTGTTGCAAGGGATAATTTGTGAATGGGAGGGTACTGTGGAAAATACTGACACCAACCTATCCACATAGCGATCGTTCTATTGTCATGTCTCCACCCATGGCACGCCACCAACTACCCCTCCCTGCTGAGTCCAAAGTTCACTCCCCGCTCCCTAACCCCTGGGGTTGTCTAGTATAATATAGTTTAGAGGTACACCACAGAAACAGGCCGTTCGGCCCACCGTGCCCGCACCTACCACCTCTCCAGAGATGCTGCCTGTCCCGCTGAGTTACTCCAGCATTTTGTGTCAACCTACAATATACGTCTTTGGAGTGTGGGAGGAAACCAAAGATCTCGGAGAAAACCCACGCAGGTCACGGGGAGAACATGCAAACTCCGTACAGACAGCGCCCGTACTCGGGATGGAACCCTGGTCTCCGGCGCTGCAAACGCTGTAAGGCAGCGACTCGACTGCAACGCCACCACACCGTCTACTGTGGGATTCCTCCCTGTTCCCCTCCTCCCTCTCCCCTTTAACCATCCCCACCCTCATCTCCCATCCCAGAATCTCCCATGTAGTGTAGTTTAGTTTAGTGTCACGTATACCCAGGTTGAGTGAAAAGCTTTTTTTGTTGTGTGCTAACTAGTCAGTAGAAAGACTATACAATCGAGATGTCCAATGTCTACAGACACAGGATTAACGGAATAATGTTTAGTGCAAGGCAAACTCCACTAAAGTCCGATTAAAGATAGTGCGAGGGTTTCCAATAAGGTCGATGGGGGGTCAGGACCGCTCTCTAGTTGGTGAGAGGACGGTTCAGTTGGCTGATAACAGCTGGAAAGAAACTGTCCCTGAATCTGGAGGTGTGTGCGTTTGTTTTCACACTTCTGTACCTCTTACCCGATGGGAGAGGGGAGAAGAGGGAGTGACCGGGGGGTGAGACTGGTCCGTGATTATGCTGCTGGCCTTAAATTCTATTCTGTGTTCCATTCTATTGTGTATTGTGTGTTCTTTTTTTAAGTGTATCGCTGCTGGCAAATTCATTTAACTGCACCTTCGGGTGCATTTGACGAATGCATTTGACTTGACTTTGACTTGTACTGAACTGCGTACAGAAATGGATTTCACTGTACCTCAGTACATGTAACAAATAAAGTACCATGCCATACCACATGACAGTGGAGGAGGCCCAGGACAGAAAGGTCAGCGTGGGAATGGGAATAGGAGTTCAAGTGTTGAGCAACCGGGAGATCGGGTAGGTTTAGGCGGACTGAGCGGAGGTGTTCAGCGCAACGATCGCCGAGCCTGCGCTTGGTCTCGCCGATATACAGGAGTCCACACCTGGAACAGCGGATACAGTAGATGAGGTTGGAGGAGGTGCAAGTGAACCTCTGCCTCACCTGAAAGGACTGTCGGTGGTCCTTGGACAGAGTCGAGGGAGGAGGTACAGCGAATCCAAAAGGACGGCCACGGTGGCGCTGCTGTCTTACAGCGCTTGCAGCGACAGAGACCTGGGTTCTCACCTGAAAGGACTGTCGGTGGTCCTTGGACAGAGTCGAGGGAGGAGGTACAGCGAATCCAAAAGGACGGCCACGGTGGCGCTGCTGTCTTACAGCGCTTGCAGCGACAGAGACCTGGGTTTGATCCCGACTAGGGTGCTGTCTGCATGGAGTTTGTACGTTCTCCCCATGACCTACGTGGGTGCTCCAGTTTCCTTCCTTACTCAAAGGCGTACAGGTATGTAGGTTAATTGGCTTGGTATATGTGTAAAATTATCCCCAGTGGTGTGTAGGATAGTGTTAATGTGCGGGGATCGCTGGTCGACGCGGACTTGGTGGGCCGAAGAGGCCTGTTTCCGCGTTGTATCTCTGAACTAAATTAAACTAAAAGCCTTTTAAACGACCACTATCGTATCTGCCTTCAGCACTCTGTGTAAAATAACCTGCCCCACACATCTCCTTTGAAGTCCCCCACTTTTGATTATAAATGAATGCCCTCTAGTCTTTGACATCTCCACCGCGGGGAAAAGGGTTCTGACTGTCTACCCTCTCTACGCCACTCATAACTTTATATAATTCCATCAGGTTGAATTGGATTGAATACTTTATGGTCACAGGTGACAGGTCACAGTGAGATTCTTTGCCTGCATGCTGCCCGAGGTATGTAAATAGTTGCCACGTAAAGGGCGCTGACAGTTTCAAAGTATCCCAAGTGCACAAGCTATAGGAGTAGAATTATGCCATTCGGCCCCCATCTACTCTGCCATTCAATCATGGCTGATCTCTGCCACCTAATCCCATTTTCCTGCCATCTCTCCATAACCCTTGACACCCGTTCTAATCAAGAATTTGTCAATATCTGCCTTAATAATATCCCTCTGACTAAAGAAGTTCCTCCTCACCTTCTTTCGCAAAGAGCGCCCTTTAATTCTGAGGCGATGACCTCTGGTCCCTAGACTCTCGCACTTGTGGAAACATCCTCTCCACATCTACTCTATCTCTGCCTTTTCCATTATTCTGTAGGTTTCAACCTTTTAAACTCCAGTGAGTACAGGCCCAGTGCCGACAAACGCTCATATGCTAACCCACTCATTCCTGGGATCATTCTTGTAAACCTCCTCCGGATCCTCTCAAGAACCAGCACATCCTCAGATATGGGGCCCAAATTTGCTCACAGTACTCCAACTGCGACCTGACCAGCGCCTTATAGAGCCTCAGCATTACATCTCTGTATTTGTATTCCAGTCCTCTTGATGATGATGCCAGCATTGAATTTGCCTTCCTTACTACAGATCCCGGGCCAGATCTACCCTTGTCCCGCCTCCTTCTCGGCGGTCCCCGCACGGCGGGCCCTCCTTTGTTCTCTCCCCCCTCCCCCCTCCTCAACCTCAAGCGTTCCAGAGAAAACCATCCAAGTCTGTCCAATCTTTCCCTGTTGATAATACCCTCTAATCCAGGCAGACTTCATAAACAGAAATACAGAGGCTACACTGCAAGATGCAAACCACTGGTTAGCCGCAAAAATAAGATGGCCAGGTTACAGTTTGCCAAGAAGTACTTAAAAGAGCAACCACAGTTCTGGAAAAGGGTCTTGTGGACAGATGAGACGAAGATTAACTTATATCAGAGTGATGACAAGAGCAAAGTATGGAGGAGAGAAGGAACTGTCCAAAATCCAAAGCATACCACCTCATCTGTGAAACACAATGGTGGGGGTGTTATGGCCTGGGCATGTTTGGCTGGTGAAGGTACTGGCTCACTTATCTTCATTGATGATACAACTGCTGATGATAGTAGCATAATGAATTCTGAAGTGTATAGACACATCCTATTTGCACAAGTTCAAACAAATGCCTCAAAACTCATTGGCCGGCGGTTCATTCTACAGCAAGACAATGATCCCAAACATACTGCTAAAGCAACAAAGGAGTTTTTCAAAGCTAAAAAATTGTCAATTCTTGAGTGGCCAAGTCAATCAACAGATCTGAACCCAATTGAGCATGTCTTTTATATGCTGTAGAATTAGGCTATTCGGCCCATCTACGCCACTACTCAATCATGGCTGATCTCTGCCTCCAATCCCATTTTCCTGCCGTCTCTCCATAACCCTTGACACCCGTTCGAATCAAGAATTTGTCAATCTCTGCCTTAACAATATCCACCCTCTGACTAAAGAAGTTCCTCCTCACCTTCTTTCTAAAAGAGCGCCCTTTAATTCTGAGGCTGTGCCCTCTGGTCCTAGGCTCTTCCACTTGTGGAAACATCCTCTCCACATCCACTCTATCTCTGCCTTTCATTATTCCGTAAGTTTCAATGAGGTCCCCCCTCAACCTTTTAAACTCCAGCGAGTACAGGCCCAGTGCCGACAAACGCTCATCATATGCTCACCCGCTCATTCCTGGAATCATTCTTGTAAACCTCCTCTGGATCCTCTCCAGAATCAGCACATCCTTCCTCAGATATGGGGCCCAAATTTGCTCACAGTACTCCAACTGCGGCCAGTGGGAGAGTCGAGAACCAGAGGCCACAGCTTCAGAATTAAAGGACGTTCCTTTAGAACGGAGGTGAGAAGAAATTTCTTTAGAGGATGTTGAACAATGGCCTAGATTACAGCTCAGTTGTTAGCTGTTTGCTAACAGTACTGCAAATGCGGTCTGACCAGCGCCTTATAGAGCCTCAGCATTACATCTCTGTATTTGTATTCCAGTCCTCTTGATGATGATGCCAGCATTGAATTTGCCTTCCTTACTACGGATCCCGGGCCAGATCCACCCTTGTCCCGCCTCCTTCTCGGCGGTCCCCGCACGGCGGGCCCTCCTTTGTTCTCTCCCCCCTCCCCCCCCCCTCAACCTCAAACGTTTCGGTGAAAACAATCCAAGTCTGTCCAATCTCTCCCTGTTGATAATACCCTCTAATCCAGGCAGAGTTCTGGAACAGGCCCTTCGGCCCACATCGTCCATGCTGGACATGACGCCATGATTCAATTCACTGAAACTTTATTGTCACATGTACCTAGGTACAGTGAAACGCTTTGTTTTGCGTACAGCCCGGTAAAATCGTTCAGCAGACGTCACCGAGGCCGTGCACAAGAGTCGCCACGTTTCTGGCTGCGACAAAGTTGCAAAAAGTTCATCGTCCCGTCTTATCTTCTGCCTGACGTCGCACGTACACAAGGTCTAGGAGCAGAATTATACCAGTCAAATCAGTCAAGTGAAGCACAGCGACGGGACACAAACCAAAGTTCGCAGAGCATCAGCACCCATGTCACTGAAGAGGGTGATACAAGCACAGAAATGCCGGTGGAGGAGCCCACGCAACAACTACAAGGACCTCCATTGGAGGGAAAGATCAAAGGGCAGAAACCTGGAGTGAAATGGCCCAAAGCTGTTGAAAAGAAAGAGTGGGAGACGGTCAACAGTGACCTTATACATATCTTGGAGCAACAAGCGGGCACAGCAGTGGAAAAGCTTGAAAGGATGGGTAACACAATCTGCAGCTATGGAGAAGAACGGTTTGGGGTGAGTAAAGGGAGAGGTGGAAAGAAATTACCAACACCAATCAAGTCCAGGAGGCAGCAGGAGATCGAGAGGCTAATCAGAGAGAGGAGACAGTTGAAAAAGCAATGGAAAAAAGCAACTGACGCAGAGCGAGAAGGTCTCATGCTACTCCAAGAGGACATCAAGAACCGATTGGCAACCTTGCGAAAAGCAGAGAACTTGAGGAAACTTCGCAAGAAGAAAGAACACACAAGAACACGGTTCTATAAAGACCCTTTCAAGTTCATCAAAGACCTCTTCGCAAAGGAAAAAAGTGGAACTTTGAAAACATCAAAACAGGAATTGGAGGAACACCTGGAAAAGGCCCACAAAGACACGAAAAGGCATGAGCAGTTAGTCATCCCACATGACATCCCGCCTATTCAACCACCTGAATTCAACCTGGACACCAGCCCTCCGAGATGGAAAGAGGTGGAGAACACGGTCCGGCGAGCAAGAGCAGCATCAGCTCCGGGGCCAAACGGAGTACCATACAAACTCTACAAGAACGTACCGGATGTGTTACTCTTTCTATGGAAGCTCATGAGGGTGGTGTGGAAGAAGCAAACAATACCTAAGGCGTGGCGAAGGGCAGGCGGCGTGCTAATACCTAAAGAAAAGGATGCGTCAGACATCAGCCAATTCCGGCCAATATGTCACCTCAACGTCGAGGGAAAAATGTTTTTCAGCATTGTATCACAAAGCCTGTCCACCTATCTGGTAACAAACAAGTACATTGATACATCTGTACAGAAAGCAGGAATTCCAGGATTTTCGGGCTGCTTGGAGCATACAAACATGATCTGCAACCAGATCCAAGCAGCTAAGAAGGACAAGAGAGACCTACATGTGATCTTCCTCGATCTGGCCAATGCATTTGGTTCAGTTCCCCATGAACTCCTTTGGGAATCTTTTGCCTTTTTCCATGTACCAGAGCTCATCACCACACTGGTCAAGAAATATTACCAAGACCTGCAGCTGTGCTTCACAACAGCTGACTTCAGTACAACATGGCAGCGCTTGGAAGTAGGCATCATGGCAGGCTGCACAGTCTCACCCTTGGCCTTTACAATGGCCATGGAAGTCATCATCAGGGCCTCAAAATGGGTGGTGGGCAGTGAATGAACCAGGGCTGGGCTCTGTCTGCCACCCATCAGGGCATACATGGACGACATGACAACACTAACCACTACTGCAGCATGCACCAAGCGGCTACTTGGAAAGCTGCAGGAGAACATCAAGTGGGCCCGAATGAAAATCAAACCAAGTAAATCTTGAAGCATCTCCATAGTCAAGGGGGTGCTTAGAGACACAAGGTTCTGTATCGGTGACGACCCAATACCAACAGTGTCTGAGCAGCCAGTTAAAAGCCTGGGCAGATGGTACAATGCAAGTCTCAAGGACAAAGAGCAGGTGCAACAACTAAGACAAGAAATTGTCAACGGCCTGGAGAACATCAATCAGACCCTACTGCCTGGGAAACTGAAGCTCTGGTGCCTACAGTTTGGACTCCTTCCTCGGACAATGTGGCCACTGACCGTTTATGAAGCCCCAATAACAACTGTGGAGAAGATGGAGCGAATCATAACTTCATACGCGAAGAAATGGCTCGGTGTCCCACGATGTCTAACTAACATCGGCCTCTATGGCAAAGGGGTCCTGGAACTACCTCTCCCTAGTCTAACAGAGGAATATGTGTTCTAAAATAAGACTCCAGATGACACTGAGGGACTCTAGAGACAAGACCATCAGTGCTGTTGCGCCGCCCCTAGCAACTGGCCAGAAGTGGACACCATCTGATGCAGTACAGCAAGCTTCATCAGCCCTGAGGCACAAAGACATAGTGGGGCAAGTCCAGCAGGGTAGAGGAGGCTTTGGCCTTACGACAAGTAAACCAACTTGGCGAAAGGCCACAACATCAGAGCGGAGGACGTTGGTGGTCGAGGAGGTGCGGTGACAGGAGGAGGCCGCAAGAAGTGCAAAGACGGTCTCTCTTGCCAAACAGGGGCAATGGATGCAGTGGGAAGGTGTGGAGCGGAGGAAGATCAGCTGGAAAGAACTATGGCAAATGGAAGCAAGCAAGATCAGCTTCATCATCAGAGCGACATATGACGTGCTTCCATCACCAAAGAACCTCCAGCAGTGGTACGGCGAGGATCCAACCTGTGCCATCTGCCCAACACCAGCGACCCTCAAACACATCATGGTAGGCTGCAAGACCAGCCTCACGCAAGGGAGATACACGTGGCGGCATAATCAGGTACTAAAAAGCCTGGCATCAGCCCTTGAGAACAGGCTGTGTGCGACCAACTCCTTGCCTCCGAGAGCAAGCAACCCCCCCCCTAAGGGTAACAACCTTTGTCCGAGAAGATCAGAAAACATCTAAACTTCCTTCCACCAGATCAGAAGAAGGAAACCTATGCAGGGCCCGTGACTGGAGGATGCTGGCGGACATCGGCCGACAACTAATTTTTCCACCTGAAATTGCTTCCACCAACCTCAGGCCAGACTTGGTGTTCTGGTCCCCTTCACAGAAGACTGCTTACATCATAGAGCTCACAGTTCCATGGGAGAACTCTGTTGAGGAGGCCTATGAGCGTAAGAAGCTGCGCTACGCAGAGGCAACGCAGCGTGGCTGGAACACCAAAGTCTATCCAGTTGAAGTGGGATGCAGAGGATTTGTTGCGTCATCTACCATCAGACTGCTGAAGGAGCTTGGAATCCACGGTCAGGCTCTGCGGAAGACCATAAGATCACTCTCAGAGGCGGCTGAAAGAAGCAGCCGGTGGAGTTTGCTCAAGCGGAAAGACCCATGCTGGGCCCCAAGTATGTTGGGGTGAATCTTTGGGACGGTTTGACACGGGACACGCGCTGAGGGTTGATCATCCTGCAGCGGGCCGCCCTTGTGGAGGGCGTATAGTGTTAAAAGGCCGAAACACCCAGTGATGCAAGGGTACACTACTGATGATGTGTCCTGTGCCCAACTGTCCTGAAGGTTACCCCCCCCCCCCCCCGATGTTGAGCGTTTACCACTCTCAACAATCAACGAATGTCGTGAAATGCTTCCCACCTATTGGCACAAGGGACTTCTTAACATCTTGTCCTGTGTACTTGATTCTTCAGGGCATTCGGCCCATCAAGTCAATACTCCACCATTCTATCAAGGCTGATCTATAGTGCCCACCATAATGTTTGGGACAAAGACCCATAATTTATTTATTTGCCTCTGTACTCCACATTTTGAGATTTGTAATAGAAAAAATCACATGTGGTTAAAGTGCACATTGTCACATTTTATTAAAGGCCATTTTTATATATTTTGGTTTCACCAAGTAGAAATTACAGCAGTAAAATACATAGTTCCCCCATTTCAAGCTACCATAATGTTTGGGACACATGACTTCACAGGCGTTTGTAATTGCTCAGGTGTGTTTAATTGCCTCCTTAATGCAGGTATAAGAGAGCTCTCAGCACCTAGTCTTTCCTCCAGAAGCCAGTTTTAGAGAAGTCATTATCTGTTCTGATTCTGCAGTTGCTCTTGAAACTTTAAGAGTAGGGAAATCTAAAGCTCGTCCTGACATGCTAAATGAAATCTTGAGTGTGTTTTCTAGAATTGGGTTTGCGTGTAACATCACTTTTTGCTGGGTTCCCGGGCATGCTGGGGTGAGGGGGAATGAGCAGGTGGACCTCATAGCAAAGAAGAGTTTAAGAAGAGAAATAGATATCCATGTATCATTGGGGAGAGTGGAACTGAGAGAAATAATTAAAGAGGGCTTAACAAAAGAATGGCAGAGAGGATGGGAAATGGAAGTCAGGGGAAGACACTACTTTTCTATACAATCTGAAGTTAGGAAAATATGTTTCTGTACATCTCTGTCCCGTAGGGACTCAGTTAAACTGTGTAGATTGAGGTTGGGACACTGTGGGTTAAATTACTATTTGTGCATTGTAGGGAAACATGTTTCTGGCTTGTGTGAATGTGGGAGTAATGAGACAGTTAAGCATGTTTTCCTAGAATGTAAAAAGTATAGGGTAGAAAGAAAAGTATTGTTTGTTAGACTGACAGGACTTGGAGTTGAGGCTTTTTCTGTTTTATCTTTGTTTGGACACAATGAGAAACATCAACTGATATCCAGGGCTGTTCTTCAATTCCTGCAAGTTACAGGACTGTAGGTAAGAATTTAGTTCAAACTTTGACCTGTGGAGGGCAGTAATACGCTTAGCAGCGTCTACACTGCCGGAATCCTACAAGAAGAAGAAGAAGAAGTCTTTCCTCCAGTCTTTCCATCACCTTTGGAAACTTTTATTGCTGTTTATCAACATGAGGACTAAAGTTATGTCAATGAAAGTCAAAGAAGCCATTATGAGACTGAGAAACAAGAATAAAACTGTTAGAGACATCAGCCAAACATTACCAAAATCAACTGTTTGGAACATCATTAGGAAGAAAGAGAGCACTGGTGAGTTTACTAATCGCAAAGGGACTGGCAGGCCAAGGAAGACCTCCACAGCTGATGACAGAAGAATTCACTCTATAATTAAGAAAAATCCCCAAACACCTGTCTGATAGATCAGAAACACTCTTCAGGAGTCAGGTGTGGATTTGTCAATGACCACTGTCTGCAGAAGACTTCATGAACAGAAATACAGAGGCTACAGTGCAAGATGCAAACCACTGGTTAGCCGCAAAAATAGGATGGCCAGGTTACAGTTTGCCAAGACGTACTTAAAAGAACAACCACAGTTCTTGTGGACAGATGAGACGAAGATTAACTTATACCAGAGTGATGGCAAGAGCAAAGTATGGAGGAGAGAAGGAACTGTCCAAAATCCAAAGAATACCACCTCATCTGTGAAACACGGTGGTGGGGGTGTTATTGCCTGGGCATGTATGGCTGCTGAAAGTACTGGCTCACTTATCTTCATAGAAACATAGAAATTAGGTGCAGGAGTAGGCCATTCGGTCCTTCGAGCCTGCACCGCCATTCAATATGATCATGGCTGATCATCCAACTCAGTATCCCGTACCTGCCTTCTCTCCATACCCTCTGATCCCTTTAGCCACAAGGGCCACATCTAACTCCCTCTTAAATATAGCCAATGAACTGGCCTCGACTACCCTCTGTGGCAGAGAGTTCCAGAGATTCACCACTCTCTGTGTGAAAAAAGTTCTTCTCATCTCGGTTTTAAAGGATTTCCCCCTTATCCTTAAGCTGTGACCCCTTGTCCTGGACTTCCCCAACATCGGGAGCAATCTTCCTGCATCTAGCCTGTCCAACCCCTTAAGAATTTTGTAAGTTTCTATAAGATCCCCTCTCAATCTCCTAAATTCTAGCGAGTATAAGCCAAGTCTATCCAATCTTTCTTCATGACAGTCCTGACATCCCCGGAATCAGTCTGGTGAACCTTCTCTGCACTCCCTCTATGGCTATAATGTCCTTCCTCAGATTTGGAGACCAAAACTGTACGCAATACTCCAGGTGTGGTCTCACCAAGACCCTGTACAACTGCAGTAGAACCTCCCTGCTCCTATACTCAAATCCTTTTGCTATGAAAGCTAACATACCATTCGCTTTCTTCACTGCCTGCTGCACCTGCATGCCTACTTTCAATGACTGGTGTACCATGACACCCAGGTCTCGCTGCATCTCCTCTTTTCCTAGTCGGCCACCATTTAGATAATAGTCTGCTTTCCTGTTTTTGCCACCAAAATGGATAACCTCACATTTATCCACATTATACTGCATCTGCCAAACATTTGCCCACTCACCCAGCCTATCCAAGTCACCTTGCAGTCTCCTAGCATCCTCCTCACAGCTAACACTGCCCCCCAGCTTAGTGTCATCCGCAAACTTGGAGATATTGCCTTCAATTCCCTCATCCAGATCATTAATATATATTGTAAATAGCTGGGGTCCCAGCACTCAGCCTTGCGGTACCCCACTAGTCACTGCCAGCCATTGTGAAAAGGACCCGTTTACTCCTACTCTTTGCTTCCTGTTTGCCAGCCAGTTCTCTATCCACATCAATACTGAACCCCCAATGCCATGTGCTTTAAGTTTGTATACTAATCTCTTATGTGGGACCTTGTCGAAAGCCTTTTGGAAGTCCAGATACACCACATCCACTGGTTCTCCCCTATCCACGAAAGTTACATCCTCGACAAATTCTATAAGATTCGTCAGACATGATTTACCTTTCGTAAATCCATGCTGACTTTGTCCAATGATTTCACCACTTTCCAAATGTGCTGCTATCCCATCTTTAATAACTGACTAGCAGTTTCCCCACTACCGATGTTAGACTAACTAACTGGTCTGTAATTCCCCGTTTTCTCTCTCCCTCCCTTCTTAAAAAGTGGGGTTACGTTTGCTACCCGCCAATCCTCAGGAACTACTCCAGAATCTAAAGAGTTTTGAAAGATTATTACTAATGCATCCACTATTTCTGGAGCTACTTCCTTAAGTACTCTGGGATGCAGCCTATCTGGCCCTGGGGATTTATCGGCCTTTAATCCATTCAATTTACCCAAAACCACTTCCCGACTAACCTGGATTTCACTCAATTCCTCCAACTCCTTTGACCCACGGTCCCCTGCTATTTCCAGCAGATTATTTATGTCTTCCCTAGTGAAGACGGAACCAAAGTAGTTATTCAATTGGTCCGCCATATCCTTGTTCCCCATGATCAACTCACCTGTTCCTGACTGCAAGGGATCTACATTTGTTTTAACTAATCTCTTTCTTTTTACATATCTATAAAAACTTTTGCAGTCAGTTTTTTTGTTCCCTGCCAGTTTTCTTTCATAATCTATTTTTCCTTTCCTAATTAAGCCCTTTGTCCTCCTCTGCTGGTCTCTGAATTTCTCCCAGTCCTCCGGTATGCTGCTTTTTCTGGCTAATTTGTACGCATCATCCTTCGCTTTGATACCATCCCTGATTTCCCTTGTTATCCACGGATGCACTACCTTCCCTGATTTATTCTTTTGCCAAACTGGGATGAACAATTTTTGTAGTTCATCCATGCAGTCTTTAAATGTCTTCCATTGCATGTCCACCGTCAACCCTTTTAGAATTAATTGCCAGTCAATCTTGGCCAATTCACGTCTCATACCCTCTAAGTTACCTTTCTTTAAGTTCAGAACCATTGTTTCTGAATGATTCATTGTTGATTCAACTGCTGATGGTAGTAGCATAATGAATTCTGAAGTATATAGACACATCCTATCTGCTCAAGTTCAAACAAATGCCTCAAAACTCATTGACCGGCAGTTCATTCTACAGCAAGACAATGATCTCAAACATATTGCTAAAGCAACAAAGGACTTTTTCAAAGCTAAAAAATTGTCAATTCTTGAGTGGCCAAGTCAATCACCTGATCTGAACACAATTGAGCATGCCTTTTATATGCTGAAGAGAAAACTAAAGTGGACTACCCCCCAAAACAAGCATAAGCTAAAGATGGCTGCAATACAGGCCTGGCAGAGCATCACCAGAGAAGACACCCAGCAACTGGTGATGTCCATGAATCGCAGACTTCAAGCAGTCATTGCATGCAAAGGATATGCAACAAAATGCTAAACATGACTACTTTCATTTATATGACATTGCTGTGTCCCAAACATTATGGTGTCCTGAAATGGGGGGACTATGTATAAACACTGCTGTAATTTCTATATGGTGAAACCAAAATGTATTAAAATGTCCTTTATTAAAATCTGACAATTGTGCACTTTAGCCACATGTGTTTTTTTCAATTACAAATCTCAAATTGTGGAGTACAGAGGCAAATAAATAAATAAATGATCGGTCTTTGTCCCAAACATTATGGAGGGTTCTGTAACTCTCCTTCTCAACCCCATTATCCTGCTCACAACCCTTGACACCCCATATTAATCAAGATTCTATCTATCTCTGCCTTAAAAATATCTATTGTCTTGGCCTCCACAGCCATCTGTGGCAATCAATTCCACAGATTCACCCCCCTCTGACTAAAGAAGTTCCTCCTCATCTCTTTTCTAAAGGAACGTCCTTTAATTCTGAGACTGACCTCTGGTCCGGGACTCCCCAACTAGTGGAAACATCCTCTCCACATCCACTCATTCACTTTATGGAAAGTCTTTCTCTGTTCGGTGAGTTTCAATGAGGTGCCCCCCTCCCCCCCTCCACCCCCCATCATTCTAAACTCCAGGGAGTCCAGGCCCAGTGCCGTCAAACGCTCCTCATACCCACTGACTCCTGGGGTCTGGCCCGCCTCTCTCTCCCTCTGATTGTGGAGCATAAACTAATCTCCTCTGCCTGCACGTGATCCATAGCCCTCCGGTCCCAGCATAATATCCATGTGCCTGTCTAAACGCCTCTGAAATGCCTCGCAGAGAATGAGACAAAGGTGTATTCTGCACCTTAACCCGGCATTCACCTGACCTGTCTTAACTGGTCTATCGCCCACATGCCCAAGCTGCATAATTGCAGTTCCTTCACATTGTTGCAAGGGATAATTTTGTAATGTTGTTGCAAATACTGACACCAACCCATCCACATAGCGATCGTTCTATTGTCCTGTCCCCACCCATGGCATGCCACCAACTACCCCTCCCTGCTGAGTCCAAAGTTCACTCCCCGTTCCCTAACCCCTGGGGTTGACTAGTATAGTTTAGTTTAGAAGTACAGCGCGGAAACAGGCCCTTCGGCCCACCGAATCCGCACTGACCAGCGATCTCCACACACTACCCTGCACGCACTAGGGACAATTTACATTTATACCAAGCCAATTAACCTATAAACCTGGAGGAAGGAACTGCAGATGCTGGTTTCAACCGAAGGTAGACACAAAATGCTGGAGTAATTCTGTCTCGCGGAAAGCGGAGATTTTTAATAAATTTATTTTCACCGAATTTCAAAATCCGGATTAGAATACATGGGGGGGATTGTCCCCACCTCTCAAAATATGGGGGGGGGGGGGACTGTCCTCCACCTCTGTGCTGATTGTGTGATTAGCTGGACCCGTGACCACTCATGTACAGTATATACTGCCTGTGCACAGAATAATTGAGTGGGACAGCGAGGAGCTGCGAAGTATGTGACCATACTTGCAGTGACTCGCCCACTCCCGCGAGCGTAATAAAGTTGTGTCTTTACAATGAGCATCAGTGTTTCGACAAATGTAATCAACCCGACGTGCACAAACAAATAAGATCAAATAGAACAAGTTGCCCGACAACTTTAGGCTGTGCACGCCATACGCAAGAAGAAGAAGCAGTAGTGTCTGACGGGGTTTGTTATTCCAGAGTGAGGGTGAGCAGAGTAGTCGGCAGGATCTCGCTGGGACCATCACCAAGTGTATAACAGCACCTCCCCTTTTAATAATCTGACACCATTCATATAATGTGTAAGAAGGAACTGCCGATGCTGGTTTAAAGTACAGAGGAGATTTACTAGAAAATGTTGCCTGGGTTTCAGCAACTAAGTTACAGAGAAAGGTTGAACCAGTTAGGTCTTTATTCTTTGGAGCGCAGAAGGTTAAGAGGGGACTTGATGGAGGTCTTTAAAATTATGAGTGGGTTAGACAGAGTTGACGTGGATAAGCTTTTTCCATTGAGAGTAGGGAAGATTCAAACAAGGGGACATGACTTGAGAATTAAGGGACAGAGGTTTAGGGGTAGCATTAGGAGGAACTTCTTTACTCAGAGAGTGGTAGCTGTGTGGAATGAGCTTCCAGTGGAAGTGGTGGAGGCTGGTTCGATTTTATCCTTTAAAAATAGATTGGATGGGTATATGGACGGGAAAGGAATGGAGGGTTATGGTCTGAGTGCAGGTAGATGGGACTAGGGGGAAGTATTTATTAAAAAATAAAAAAAATAAAAATGTTCGGCACGGACTTGAACGGCCGAGATGGCCTGTTTCCGTGCTGTAATGGTTATATGGTTATATGGTTATAAACCGAAGATAGACGTAAAAGCTGGTGTAGCTCAGCGGGACAGGCAGCATCTCTGGAGAGAAGGAATGGGTGACGTTTCAGGTGGAGACCCTTCTTCACTGTGCCGCCTTCTGAGGAAGAGTTTTGTGTCAACCTACAATATACGTCTTTGGAATGTGGGAGGAAACCAAAGATCTCGGAGAAAACCCACGGGGAGAACGTACAAACTCCGTACAGACAGCGCCCGTACTCGGGATGGAACCCGGGTCTCCGGCGCTGCAAACACTGTAAGGCAGAGACTCGACTGCAACGCCACCACACCGTCTACTGTGGGATTCCTCCCTGTTCCCCTCCTCCCTCTCCCCTTTAACCATCCCCACCCTCATCTCCCATCCCAGAATCTCCCATGTAGTGTAGTTTAGTTTAGTGTCACGTATACCAAGGTTGAGTGAAAAGCTTTTTTTGTTGTGTGCTAACTAGTCAGTAGAAAGACTATACAATCGAGATGTCCACAGTGTACAGACACAGGATTAAGGGAATAACGTTTAGTGCAAGGCAAACTCCAGTAAAGTCCAATTAAAGATAGTGCAAGGGTTTCCAAAGAGGTCGATGGGAGGTCAGGACCGCTCTCTAGTTGGTGAGAGGATGGTTCATTTGCCTGATAACAGGCGGGAAGAAACTGTCCCTGAATCTGGAGGTGTGCGCGTTTGTTTTCACACTTCTGTACCTCTTGCCCGATGGGAGAGGAGAGATGAGGGAGTGACCGGCGGTGAGACTGGACCGTGATTATGCTGCTGGCCTTGCCTAGGCAGCGTGAGGTGTTGATGGAGTCAGTGGAAGGGAGGTTGGTTTGTGTGATAGTCTGGGCTGACCTTTATCTCTGCTCTTCCACTCATAAACCTCCCTCCGGCATTGCGCTTCACTCCTCCTCGCTCCTGATGTGACACCCTGCTGTCCCTTGCATCTCCAGCCTATGACACTGACTCCACCCATCTAACAATCACCCTTCCCCCCTCACCTGTATCCACCTATCACTTGCCAGGCTTTGTCCTGCCCCCACCTCTCCTTGTGTAGGAACGAACTGCAGATGCTGGTTTAAACTGAAGATAGACACAAAACGCTGGAGTAACTCAGCGGGACAGGCAGCATCCCTGGAGAGAAGGAATGGTGACGTTTCGGGTCGAGACCCTTCTTCAGACTAGTCGGGGAAAAGGAAAACGAGAGATATAGACGGTGATGTGGAGAGATAAGGAACAATGAATGAAAGATATGCAAAAAAGTGACGATGATAAAGGAAACAGGCCATTGTTGGCGGTTTGTTGGGTGAAAACGAGAAGCTGGTGCGACTTGGGTGCGGGAGGGATAGAGAGAGAGAGGGGATGCCAGGGCTACCTGAAGTGAGAGAAATCAATATTCATACCACTGGGCTATAAGCTGCCCAAGCAAAATATGAGATGCTGTTCCTCTAATTTGCATTTGGCCTCACTCTAACAATGGAGGATACACAGGAGAGAAAGGTCAGTGGGAATGGGAAGGAGAATTAAACGTTTAGCAACCCGGAGATCAGGTAGGTTCAGGAACCAGGAGAGAGCAAGAGAGAAAGAGTGAGGGGGCAAGAGAAAGAGAGAGGAACGAGAGAGAGAGACGAAAGGGAGAAAGAGAGAGGCAAGAGAGAGGTAAGAGAGAAAGAGGCAAAAAGAGAAGCGAGAAAGGGAGACGAGAGAGCAAGAGAGAAAGAGAGGGAAGAGAGAGGAAGGGGAGAAGCAAGAAAAAAATAGAGAGACTGCAAGAGGCAATTTGTGCAGGTTTGTAGGTTAATTGGGTTTGGGAAAACACAATCAAATTAGTGAGAGGATTTCCCCTGAACATAGACACCATCCCTGTCTTTCCAAATGTACATAAATCACACCATCACAACAGATTTATCCAACACTGCCCTACACACCTATATACTGAAGGCTATTAACCTACAAACCTGCACATCTTTGAAGTGTGGGAGGAAACCAGAGCACCCGGAGAAAACCCACGTTGGTCACGGGGAGAACGTGCAAACTCTGTACAGACAGCACCCGTGGTAAGAATCGAACCGGGATTCTATACATCATGGAAACCGGCCCTTCGGCCCACTAAGTCCATGCCAATTATCAATCATCCTTTCACACACTAGTTCCACGTTATCCCACTTTCTCATCCACTCCCTACACACTAGGGAGCAATTTACAGAGGGCCGATTAGCCCACAAACCTGCATGGGAACGTCTTTGGGATGTGGGACGAAACCGGAGCACCCGGAGGAAACCCACGCAGTCACAGGGCACAGTGGTGGAGTTGCTGCCTTACAGCACCAGAGACCCGGGTTCGATCCTGACTGCGGGTGCTGTGTGTGTGGAGTTTGTACGTTCTCCCCGTGACCATGTGGAATTTCTCCGGGTGCTCCGGTTTTACTCCCACACTCCAAAGACGTGCAGGTTTGTAGGTTAATTGGTCTCAGTAAACAATAGACGATAGGTGCAGGAGTAGACCATTTGGCCCTTCGAGCCAGCACCGCCATTCAATGTGATCATGGCTGATCATCCCCAATCAGTACCCCGTTCCAGCCTTCTCCCCATATCCCCTGACTCTACTATTTTTAAGAGCCCTATCTAGCTCTCTCTTGAAAGCATCCAGAGAACCCGCCTCCACCGCCCTCTGAGGCAGAGAATTCCACAGACTCACAACTCTCTGTGAGAAAAAGTGTTTCCTCGTCTCCATTCCAAATGGCTTACTCCTAATTCTTAAACTGTGGCCCCTTGTTCTGGACTCCCCCAACATCGGGAACATGTTTCCTGCTTCTAGTGTGTCCAAGCCCTTAACAATTTGATATGATAAACAAATTGTAAATTGCCCCAAGTGTGTAGGATGTGAAATTGGGATGATATAGAACTAGTGTGTACGGGTGATCATTGGTCGGTGCGGACTTGCTAGGTCAAAGTGGAAGTTCAAAAAAGTATTCATCAATATAACAAATCTCAAGTCTCACCAAGACTTGTAAGGAAGTAGAGGCGTTTATACGATACGATAGAACTTTATTTATCCCGGGAGGGAAATTGGTCTGCCAACAGTCGTAAAACACAGCAAGATGCATGAAACATGAAATTATCGTGGCGAGTGGGAAGTCCAGGATTGGGGATGTGCAAAGATTTGGGAGAGGGGTTGGGGGGGCGGGGTCAGTGTTAGTCTACCCCACGACACAAGAGGGAGGAGTTGTACAGTTTGATAGCCACAGGGAAGAAGGATCTCCTGTGGCGTTCTGTGCTGCATCTTGGTGGAACCAGTCTGTTGCTGAAGGCGCTCCTCAGGTTGACCAGTGTGTCACGGAGGGAGTGAGCTGTATTGTCCAGGATGCTCCACAGTTTGAGGATAATCCTCCCCTCCAAGACCAACCTCCAATGAATCCAACTCAGCCCCCAGATCGGAGCCAGCCTTCCTGATGAGTTTGTTGATCCTGTTGGCGTCCACGGCCTTCGCCCTGCTGCCCCAGCACACGGCAGCGAAGAAGATGGCATTGGCCACCACCGATTGCTAGAACGTCTGCAGCATCTTACTGCAGATAATGGGCTTTCTATTTCATTGCATCAATGTGCTGCGTCCAAGACATGTATGCATGCCCAGGAACATGGGTTTTGACTCCACCATCGACCCATCGTTGAAGACAGGTTTGTGGCGCCTCATCCTTCCTCTTCCAAAGTCAACCATTCCTACACAGACCTTTCTGTCCTAGGTCTCCTCCATTGTCAGAGTGAGGCTAAACCGCAAATTGGAGGAACAGCATCTCATATTCCGCTTGGGCAGCTTACAGCCCAGTGGTATGAATATTGGTTTCTCTCACTTCAGGTAGCCCCGGCATTCCCTCTCTCTCTATCCCTCCACCACCCAAGTCGCACCAGCTTCTTATTTTCACCCAACAAACAGCTGACAACGGCCTGTTTCCTTTATCATCGTTACTTTGCATATCTTTCATTCATTGTACGTTCAGAGGACGTACTTCCTGCGGCAGCTGCGGAAACACAATCTGCCACAGGCAATGATGGTCCAATTCTATACGGCCATCATAGAGTCTGTCCTCACCTTCTCCATCATGGTCTGGTTTGGCTCAGCCACCAAGCACGACACCCAGAGGCTGCAGCGAATCGTCCGATCAGTTGAGAAGGTTATTGGCTGCAACCTTCCCTCCATTGACGAACTGTAAACTGCAAGGGCCAGGAAGCAAGCGGGCAAGATCATCTCTGACCCCTCTCACCCTGACCACAAACTCTTTGAATCATTTCCCTCTGGAAGGCGACTCCGGACTGTCAAAGCTGCCACAGCCAGACATAAAAACGGCTTTTTTCCCCACGAGTAGTAGCTCTACTCAATAACCAAAAATCTGTTGCCTCCTTTTGCTCTGGTATTTTTGTTTAATTCACATGTTTAAGCGATAATGTTTTATTATTAATGTTTAATGCTTTATGTTTTATTCTTAATTGTTTACTGTATGTCGTGTTGTTACTTGCGGGCGGAGCACCAAGGCAAATTCCTTGTATGTGAACATACATGGCCAATAAACCTATTCATTCATTCATTTATCTCTCCTTATCACCGTCAATATCTCTCGTTTCCCTTACCCCTAACCTGTCTGAAGAATGGTCTCGACCCAAAACGTCACCCATTCCTTCTCTCCAGAGATGCTGCCTGTCGCAGAGTAACTCCAGCATTTTGTGTCTATCTTCGGTTTAAACCAGCATCTGCAGTATCTTCCTGTGTCTTTTCTTGTAAACCACAAATGTGAGCAATTTTGAGGCACCAATATCTGGAGAAGGTCCAGAGGAGGTTTACAAGCTTGAACCCAGGAATGACATATGACGAGCGTTTGTCGGCACTGGGCCTGTACTCGCTGGAGTTCAGAAGAATGAGGGGACCTAAAGGGCTTGTCCCGCTTGGCGATTTTTTCGGCGACTGCTGGCATCATTGACTGACGTATCAGGTCACCGAAAAATTTGCGGCGGTGAAGCGGCGTGATGACGTAAGACGCGCGGTGTTTTTTCAAGTGTCGCAACATTTTTTGTCGCCGCTGGATTTTGAAATGTTCAAAATCTTTTGGCGACACTGATATGACGCCGGCAGTTGGCGAAAAAATTGCCAAGTGGGACAGGCCCTTAACCAGTCTGAAGAAGGGTCTCAACCTGAAACGTCACTCATTCCGTCTCTCCAGAGATGCTGCCTGTCCTGCTGAGTTACTCCAGCTTTTTGTGTCTCTCCCCCTCCTGCTCCCTCCCCCCTCTCTCTCCCCTGCTCTCTCTCCCCCCCCCCCGCTTTCTCTATCCCACCCACCCCCACTCTCTCTCACCCCCACCCCCCTCCCTGCGCTCTCTCTCTCTTCCCTGCACTCGTCCCCTAGACAAGGGCCCGCTGTGGGGGGGACCGCTGTGAGGGGGGGGGAAGAGAGGGGGGAACAAGGGTGAACATTGTCTCTTTGTCACTGCCCTTTCTGTGGTGACTATAAGGCGACTCTTTGCAAACCTTGGGCCTGCAAGCAAAGAACATCACTGTGACTTCTCACATGTGACTAAGGTATTCCATTCAATTCAAACCCACATTTGTTTGCCCCCCCTCCCCCCACGTCCACCCTCACCCCCCCAAAGAAAAACGACAGTCAGCATTTGTCCGGCTAAGTTCTCAAAGTTTTATTTAATGACGGTGAGCGGAGGGAGAGAGTGTGGAGGGGAGGAGAAGGAGAGAGGGATAGATGGTGGGGGGGTGGGGGAGAGGAGAGGGAGAGAGAGGGATGGAAGGGGAGGGAGTGAGGAGGTGGATGAGGATGGGCAGGGCAGTGGAGGGGATGGGTGAGAGAGTGTGTTCCTGCCGGTATGAGCTGAGCTGCTGACTCAATGGTCTTGTTGTCATCAACAGGGTTATTGGCACTGTCATTTGGATGATTGGCATTCTTTGGATTCGTTGCAAGCGGTCAAACCGTTGAGTATTGGTCAAAAACTCCATAAAGTCGATGAATCCACTTTTGTCGTTTATCATGATCGCGTCCGCCACTTTGTCAAATGCCTTCGGCTGTGGAAACAGAGAGAGGGACAATCAGAAACAGTTAGACAAGTACGTGGATAGGACAGGTTTGGAGTGATATGGGCCAGGTGGGACTAGTGTACCTGGGACCTTGTTGGCCGATGTGGGCAAGTTGGGCCAAAGGGCCTGATTCCCCACTGTATCACTCTATGACTTAATTCCCCTGTCTTTAGACCTCCTCTCTCCCCCCCCCCCTCCCTCCCTACCCATCCACACCCCTCCACTCCTGTCTCCCTTCCTTTCTGGATGTTCTTTCAGGAAGGAGATGAGGAGGGATTTCTTCATTGAAACGTACCAAACAGTGAGAGGCCTGGACAGAGTGAATGTGGAGAGGATGTTTCCACTAGTGGGAGAGTCTAGGACCAGAGACCACAGCCTCAGAATTAAAGGACGTTCCTTTAGAACGGAGGTGAGAAGGAATTTCTTTAGAGGGTGGTGAATGTGTGGAATTCATTGCTACAGATGGCTGTGGAGGCCAAGTCAGTGGATATTTTTAAGGCAGAGGTAGATAGATTCTTAATTAGTACGGGTGTCAGGGGCTATGGGGAGAAGGCAGGAGAATGGGATTTGGAGGGAGAGATAGATCAGCCATGACTGGCTGGTGGAGTAGACTGATGGACCAAATGGCCTAATTGTACTCCTATCCCCTATGACCTTCTCTTTCCCCTCATCCACCCCCTCATCCACCCCCTCTCTCCCTCCGCTCCCATCTCTCTCCCCCCCCCCCCCCCCCCCTGCCCATTCTCCATTTCCCTTTAAAGCTGAAATAACTCATCTCTGGAGAACAGTAAATGGTCACATTTCTGAACCCTTCTTAAACCCAAAACATCACTGATCCCTTCTCTCCAGAGACACTGCCTGACCCACTGAGTTACTCCAGATTTTTGTGTCTATCTTTGGTTTAAACCAGCATCTGCGGTTCCTCCCTACGCATTTCCTGTCTTTAGTTTACTTTCGAGATACTGTGCTGAAACAGGCCCTTCAGCCCACCGAGTCCGCGCCGACCAGCGATCCCCGCACACTAGCACCACCCTATACACACTAGGGACGATTTACAATTTTACCCAGGCCAATTAACCTACATACCTGCAACTTCTTTTGAGTGTGGGAGGAAACCGGAGCACCCGGAGAAAACCCACACAGGTCACGGGGAAAACGTGCAAACTCCATACAGACAGCACCCGTGGTCAGGATCGAACCCGAGTCTCTGGTGCTGTGAGGCAGCAACTCTACCGCTGCGCCACCGTCCCTGCTCGCATTCCATTCGGTCCATTACATCCATGCCAGCTGACAGAGTAACCCTCCTCCCCCACAAGGAGGCGTTTATAACCCCCTTGCCCCGTCGCTCTGCCCAGCTCTGTGTGTGTTCCACAGTTCCAGCAACCCACACGGACGTGTACCCAGCTCGTCCCCGCCCCGCCCCGCATGTGTCTGTGTGACCGTGAGCCAGTGTGTCAGCATGTATATCTGCATGTGAGGGTCTGTATCTGTGAGTGTGTGTACCTGTGAGTGTGTGTATCTGTGAGTGTGTATCTGTGTGAGTGTGTGTATCTGTGAGTGTGTGTATCTGTGTGAGTGTGTATCTGTGTGAGTGTGTATCTGTGTGAGTGTGTATCTGTGTGAGTGTGTGTATCTGTGTGAGTGTGTATCTGTGAGTGTGTGTATCAGTGAGTGTGTGTACCTGTGTGAGTGTGTGTATCTGTGAGTGTGTGTATCTGAGTGTGTGTATCTGTGAGTGTGTGTATCTGAGTATGTGTATCTGTGTGAGTGTGTGTATCTGTGAGTGTGTGTATCTGAGTGTGTGTATCTGTGAGTGTGTGTATCAGTGAGTGTGTGTATCAGTGTGAGTGTGTATATCAGTGTGAGTGTGTGTATCCGTGTGAGTGTGTGT
>JAXLNO010000110.1:180254-206946 GCA_038087875.1 Malacoraja senta | reverse complement strand
ACATTCTTCAGTAAATGTAATTGTGTTTTGATCAAGTATTAATGACGCTGCCGTGAATTGTATTCAAAAGAACCGCAGCGTCATTAATACTTGTTCAAAACACAATTACATTTACTGAGGAATGTGGATCGATGCATTGATGACACATTGTATAACTACTTGTTAACTACTGGCTGTTAACAAGTGCTAACAGTAGTAGTTAACAAATCGTTTGTGTCTGATGGCCGTGCAGCGGTTGTTATCCATGTTCGTTTTGTAAATAAATCCGTATGGCGAATGTTTTAAAAAAATCTTTATTTAACAAAGCGAATTTGTATTTCCGTATGAAATATGGAAAATTAAACACGGGGTCCCGCTTAGGCGCGGGCCCAATTGGGAGAAATCGGTCCAATCGGCTTATGGCCGGTCCTGGTCAGCTGTTTGTAGCGTGAAAATGAGAAGCTGGTGTGACTTGGGTGGGGGAGGGATAGAGAGAGGGAATGCCGGGGCTGCCTGAAGTTAGAGAAATCAATATTCATACCACTGGGCTGTAAGCTGCCCAAGCAAAATATGAGATGCTGCTCCTCCAATTTGCATTTGGCCTCACTCTGGCTCGAAGGGCCAAATGGCCTCCTCCTGCACCTATTTTCTATGTTTCTATGTTTCTAGAGCGGCGAGAGAGAGAGAGAGAGAGAGAGAGAGAGAGAGAGAAAGAGAGAGGCAAGAAAGGAGCAAAGGAGGCAAGAGAGAGAGGGAGATAGAGAGAGATTGTCAAAGAGAGGGTAAGGGGTGGTGTATCAGAGACAGTGTTAGAGCAGGATAGAGAGAAAGAAAAAAACGAGAGAGGAATGCCAGGGGTGGTGGTGGAGGCAGATATGACAGTGGTGTTTAAGAGCCGTTTAGACAGGCACATGGATATGCAGGGAATGGAGGGATATGGATCACGTGCAGGCAGAGGAGATCAGTTTAACTTGGATTCGTGTAAGGCACGGACATTGTGGGCCAAAGGGCCTGTATATTGTGCTGGACTGTTTTGTGAATAGGGGGGTGGGGGGAAAGAGAAGCAGGGAGAGAGAGAGAGAGAGAGAGAGAGAGAGAGAGAGAGAGAGAGAGAGAGAGAGAGAGAGAGAGAGAGAGATCAGGAGAGTGTGAAAAAGAGAGAGTGTGAGAAAGAGTGAGAGAGGAAATAAAGAGAGAGAGGTGAGAACGAGAGAGAGAGAATTGAGGAGAGAGAGAGATAGATAAGGAGAGAGTGTGATAAAGAAAGAGGAAATTTAGGATGGGAGGGGATCTTATTGAAACATAAAAGATTATTAAGGGTTTGGACGCGCTAGAGGCAGGAAACATATTCCAATGTTGGGGGAGTCCAGAACCAGGGGCCTGTATATTGCGCTGGACTTCTGTGAATTGGGAGAGATAAGGATAGTATGAGAAAGAGAGAGTGTGAGAGAGAGAGAGAGAGAGAGAGAGAGTGTGTGTGAGAGAGAGAGAAATAATGAGAGCGTGAGAGAGAGGGAGGCATTGAATGCAATTATCGTTAGGACCTTGAGGCGGTCCTTGAGGGGACATAGGGTGGGATAAGCTGCAGGGATGAGTTATGATTCTGATATTAACTCTAAACGGTGAACAGGTTTGGTGAGAGAGGCACCGATCACGGCTATCCAATCCAGCCCAGCCCACACCCTGCAGGGGGTGGGATGAGGGGATGCCAGCTGGAGATAAAAAGAAGAGGAGGCAGAGACTTCACGCACCTGGTCTACTCACCAACCTACCAACAGCACAGCAGTCCGGACCTGACCTGACCAAGTGAGTGAGCGAGTGAGGGAGAGAGAATGAACGAGTGAGAATGAGAGAGAGTGAGAATGAGAATGTGTGTGAGAGAGTGAGAATGAGATAGTAAAGAGAGGAGAGAGAGAGAGAGGGGGGGTGTATGAGACAGTGAGCGAGAGAGAGATGTGTGAGATGGCTTGAGTGAGTGAGGCAGTGAATGAGAGAATGCACGAGTGAGTGAGTGAGACGGCTTGGTGCGTGAGAGACAGTGTGAATGAGAGTGTGTGTGTGTGTGTGGGTGAGAGTGAGAGTGAGTGAGAGTGAATGTATGTGAGTGTGAGAGGAAGCGTTGTGGTGTGTGGGTGTGAGTGAGTGTGAGAGTGGGTGAGAGGCAGGGATGTGGTGTGCAGGCGAGCGCGAGAGTGAGTAGGTGTGAAATTGTGTGTGAGTGTACATGAGAGGCAGGGATGTGGCGTGTGTGTGTGTGAGTGTGAGAAGCGGACATGTGGTGTGTGGGTGTGAGAGTGAGTGTGCGTGAGAGAGGCAGGGATGTGGCACGTGTGTGTGGGTGTGAGTGAGTGCCTGTGTGAGTGGGTGTGAGAGTGAGTGTGCGTGAGAGAGGCAGGGATGTGGCACGTGTGTGTGGGTGAGAGTGAGTGCCTTTGTGAGTGAGGGTGTGGGTGTAGTGAGAGGGTGTGTGAGTGAGAGGGTTGGGTGACGTTGCCCGCAGTTGCTGCATTCGCTGCCAGGGTACAGACAGGGCTGCCCTACGGCAAAGGGAAAGCCTGGGCAGGGGTGAGGGATCAGGTGCCCTCCGGTGTCCTGAGCAATGTGGCAGGAAAACAAGGGGTGTAGGAAGGAACTGCAGATGCTGGTTTTAAACCAAAGATAAGACACAAAGTGCTGGAGTAACTCAGCAGGACAGGCAGAGAAGGAATGGGTGATGTTTCGGGTTGAGACCCTTCTACAGACTGAAGGGGGGGGGGGGGGGGGAGAGGAAAGCTAGAAGAGAGGAAGAAGGGTCCCGACATGAAACATCGCCTGTCCATGTTCTCCAGAGATGCCGCTGAGTTACAACCTTACAGCTTCATAAATATTGATTTCTCTAATTCCAAGTAACCCTTGCATTCCCTCTCTCCGTCCTCCCCCACCCGAGCCATCCCGCTAGTTTTACTGTTCGTATCCCTTTGTCATCACCTCCTCCACAGCCAACAATGGACCATTGTGGGCTCCACCTTTCCTTGGTCATTGGTGCTGGCTTCTGTACCTGGTCATATCTCTCGCTTTCCTCCCGACTGACTCTCAGTCTGATGAAGGGTCTCGACCCGAAACGTCACCTATTCCTTTTTCTCCACCGATGCTGCCCGTCCCGCTGAGTTACTCCGGCACTTTGTGTCCTTTTATGCATCAATCAGCGCCAGAGGCCCGGGTTCGATCCTGACTGCGGGTGCTGTCTGTACGGAGTTTGCATGTACTCCCCGTGACCTGCGTGGGTTTTCTCCGAGATCTTCCGATTCCTCCCACACTCCGAATGAGTGCGGGTCTTAATTGAATGGCGGGGATTCAGCCGTGATTGAATGGCGGAATAGACGTGGTGGGTCGAATGGCCTAATTCTGCCATCAGTTATGAACATCTATCTTCCCCTCTAAACCCACGTTCTCCTGCCTTCTCCCCCATAAACCCTGACACCTTTAATCCCGGGGGAGGAGAGGAGCAATTGACAGTGGGGAGAGGGAGAGGAAAGTTGGTGGGGGGGGGAATTTAATCCACCAGCCCCAGCACCTGCAAACTCCACACAGACAGACAGAGAGCGGCACGGTATGTGACAAGCCTGCCCGTTCGCCCTTAGTTTACTTTAGTTTAGTTTACAGATACAGCGCAGAAACACCGAGTCTGCGCTGACTAGAGATCACCCATACACTAGCACTACCTACACACACACACACACACTAGGGGTGGTTTACATTTACACCAAGCCAATTAACCTGCAAACCTGCACGTCTTTGGAGTGTGGGAGGGGACGGGAGAAAACCCAAGCAAGGTCACGAGGGGAACGTGCAAACTCCGTACAGGCAGCATCTGTAGTCGGGATGGAACCCGGGTCTCTGGCGCGGTGAGGCAGCAACTCTACCGCTGCACCACCGTGCTGCCCTTGTAATCAAAGATCCTAGAGCAGAGCAAGATGGACCACTCCTGCAAAATCCAATGGACTAACGTGTAGTACACAACGGAGCGTAACTTCTGCCATTTCAGTAAACCCGACCCTATCTTTGGCCCGACCTGACTTCAGTTATGTGTTCAGTTAAAACGGCACATACCTTGTACAGGGAGGAACTTCAGATGCTGGTTTAAACCGAAGACAGACACAAAAGGCTGGAAGTAACTCAGGATCTTTGCTTGTGATCATGTGTAGTCTTTATGCTGACAGGAAAGCAGGCAAGAAAATAGTGTGATGTTGAACTAAACTCAACTAAAATAAAGTAGACAAAACTCTTGCCCTCTCTTGTTCTTCAGCTAGCCGCACAGTCATGGCAACTACACTGGAGAGAGCAGTAAAGGACATCATGGACATCTTCAAGCAATACGCCGAGAAGGGCGGAGATGCAAAGGCACTGGAGAAAAAGGAGCTTAAAGAACTGTTCCGCAAGGAGATGAAAGCGTTCTCTGTGAGTACCGTCACCACCCAGCCTGCACCCTCACTCTCACACACACACAAATACACACACACACACACACACACACATAGATACATACACGCAAACACACACACACACACACACACACCCACACAGATACATATATGCAAACATACACACTCACACACACACTGTCACCCACACTGAGATTCGCACACACTCACACGGATACACACACACACACACACACACACTCAGATACACACACGCAAACACACACACACGCTCTCACACACACTCAGACACACACTCACACAGATGCACACACTCGCAGATACACAAACACACACGCAAATAACCACACTTACACAGATACACACACACAGATACACACACAGATACACTCACACAGATATACACAGGCACCCAGATACACACACTCACAGATACACAAACACAAACACAAATATACACAAACTCACAGATACACACACTCACAGATACACACACTCACAGATACACAAAACACAAACACAAATATACACACACTCACAGATACACACACTCACAGATACACACACTCACAGATACACACACTCACAGATACACACACTCACAGATACACACACTCACAGATACACACACTCACAGATACACACACTCACAGATACACACACTCACATATACACACACTCACAGATACACACACTCACACAGATACACACACTCACACAGATACACACACTCACAGATACACACTCAGATACACACACTCACAGATACACACACTCACAGATACACACACTCACAGATACACACTCACAGATACACACTCTCACACAGATACACACACTCACAGATACACACTCAGATACACACACTCACAGATACACACACTCACAGATACACACACTCACAGATATACACACTCACAGATACACACACTCACACAGATACACACACTCACACAGATACACACTCACACAGATACACACACTCACAGATACACACACTCACAGATACACACACTCACAGATACAGACCCTCACATGCAGATATACATGCAGACACACTGGCTCACGGTCACACAGACACATGCGGGGCGGGACGGGCTGGGTACACGTCCGTGTGGGTTGCTGGAACTGTGGAACACACCCAGAGCTGGGCAGAGCGATGGGGCAAGGGGGTTATAACGCCTCCTTGTGGGGGAGGGAGGGTTACTCTGTCAGCTGGCATGGGTGCAATGGGCCGAATGGAATGCGAGCAGGGACGGTGGCGCAGCGGTAGAGTTGCTGCCTCACAGCGCTAGAAACTCGGGTTCGATGTAGGTTAATTGGCCTGGGTAAAATTGTAAATCGTCCCTCGTGTGTATAGGGTGGTGCTAGTGTGCGGGGATCGCTGGTCGGCGCGGACTCGGTGGGCCGAAGGGCCTGTTTCAGCACAGTATCTCGAAAGTAAACTAAAGACAGGAAATGCGTAGGGAGGAACCGCAGATGCTGGTTTAAACCAAAGATAGACACAAAAAGCTGGAGTAACTCAGTGGGTCAGGCAGCATCTCTGGAGAGAAGGGATCAGTGATGTTTTGGGTTGAAGAAGGGTTCAGAAATGTGACCATTTTCTGTTCTCCAGTGATGAGTTATTTCAGCTTTAAAGGGAAATGGAGAAGGGGCGGGGGGGAGAGAGAGATGGGAGCGGAGGGAGAGAGGGGGGTGGATGAGGGGGGTGGATGAGGGGAAAGGAGAGGTCATAGGGGATAGGAGTACAATTAGGCCATTTGGTCCATCAAGTCTACTCCACCAGCCAATCATGGCTGATCTATCTCTCCCTCCAAATCCCATTCTCCTGCCTTCTCCCCATAGCCCCTGACACCCGTACTAATTAAGAATCTATCCACCTCTGCCTTAAAAATATCCACTGACTTGGCCTCCACAGCCATCTGTAGCAATGAATTCCACAGATTCACCACCCTCTAAAGAAATTCCTTCTCACCTCCGTTCTAAAGGAACGTCCTTTAAGTATGAGGCTGTGGTCTCTGGTCCTAGACTCTCCCACTAGTGGAAACATCCTCTCCACATTTCACTCTGTCCAGGCCTCTCACTGTTTGGTACGTTTCAATGAAGAAATCCCTCCTCATCTCCTTCCTGAAAGAACATCCAGAAAGGCAGGGAGACAGGAGCGGAGGGGTGTGGATGGGTAGGGAGGGAAGGGGGGGGAGAGAGGAGGTCTAAAGACAGGGAATTAAGTCATAGAGTGATACAGTGGGGAATCAGGCCCTTAGGCCCAACTTGCCCACACCGGCCAAACAATGTCCCAGGTACACTAGTCCCACCTGGCCCATATCCCTCCAAACCTGTCCTATCCACGTACTTGTCTAACTGTTTCTGATTGTCCCATCTCTGCTTCCACAGCCGGAGATATTTGACAAACTGGCGGACGCGATCATAATGAACGACACATCTAAAACATCGACTTTTCGGAGTTTGTGAAAATACTCTTCGGTTTGGCAGCTTGCAACGAATCCCAAAGATGCCAATCATCCAAATGACAGTGCCAATAACCCTGTTGATGACAACAAGACCATTGAGTCAGCAGCTCAGCTCATACCGGCAGGAACACACTCTCTCACCCATCCCCTCCACTGCCCTGCCCATCCTCATCCACCTCCTCACTCCCTCCCCTTCCATCCCCTCTCTCTCCCTCTCCTCTCCCCCACCCCCCCACCATCTATCCCCTCTCTCCTTCTCCTCCCCTCCACACTCTCTCCCTCCGCTCACCGTCATTAAATAAAACTTTGAGAACTTAGCCGGACAAATGCTGACTGTCGTTTTTCTTACAGTCACATGTGAGAAGTCACAGTGCTGTTCTTTGCTTGCAGGCCCAAGGTTTGCAAAGAGTCGCCCTATACTCACCACAGAAAGGGCAGTGACAAAGAGACAATGTTCACCCTTGTTCCCCCCTCTCTTACCCCCCCTCACAGCGGTCCCCCCACAGCGGGCCTTGTCTAGGGGACGAGTGCAGGGAAGAGAGAGAGAGCGCAGGGAGCGGGGTGGGGGGGTGAGAGAGAGTGGGGGTGGGTGGGATAGAGAAAGCGGGGGGGGGGGGAGAGAGAGCAGGGGAGAGAGAGGGGGGAGGGAGAGAGCAGGAGGGGGAGAGACACAAAAAGCTGGAGTAACTCAGCAGGACAGGCAGCTCTCTGGAGAGACGGAATGAGTGACGTTTCAGGTTGAGACCCTTCTTCAGACTGGTTAAGGGCCTGTCCCACTTGGCGATTTTTTCGCCAACTGCCGGCGTCATATCAGTGTCGCCAAAAAGATTTTGAACATTTCAAAATCCAGCGGCGACAAAAAAATGTTGCGACACTTGAAAAAACACCGCGCGTCTTACGTCATCACGCCGCTTCACCGCCGCATCACGCCGCAAATTTTTCGGTGACCTGATACGTCAGTCAATGATGCCAGCAGTCGCCGAAAAAATCGCCAAGCGGGACAAGCCCTTTAGGTCCCCTCATTCTTCTGAACTCCAGCGAGTACAGGCCCAGTGCCGACAAACGCTCGTCATATGTCATTCCTGGGATCAAGCTTGTAAACCTCCTCTGGACCTTCTCCAGATATGGTGCCTCAAAATTGCTCACATTTGTGGTTTACAAGAAAAGACACAGGAAGATACTGCAGATGCTGGTTTAACCGAAGATAGACACAAAATGCTGGAGTTACTCTGCGACAGGCAGCATCTCTGGAGAGAAGGAATGGGTGATGTTTTGGGTCGAGACCATTCTTCAGACAGGTTAGGGGTAAGGGAAACGAGAGATATTGACGGTGATAAGGAGAGATAAATGAATGAATGAATAGGTTTATTGGCCATGTACGTTCACATACAAGGAATTTGCCTTGGTGCTCCGCCCGCAAGTAACAACACGACATACAGTAAACAATTAAGAATAAAACATAAAGCATTAAAACATTAATAATAAAACATTATCGCTTAAAACATGTGAATTAAACAAAAATACCAGAGAGCAAAAGAGGCAACAGATTTTGGTTATTGAGTAGAGCTACTACTCGTGGGGAAAAAAGCTGTTTTTATGTCTGGCTGTGGCAGCTTTGACAGTCCGGAGTCGCCTTCCAGAGGGAAATGATTCAAAGAGTTTGTGGTCAGGGTGAGAGGGGTCAGAGATGATCTTGCCCGCTTGCTTCCTGGCCCTTGCAGTTTACAGTTCGTCAATGGAGGGAAAGGTTGCAGCCAATAACCTTCTCAACTGATTCGGACGATTCGCTGCAGCCTCTGGGTGTCGTGCTTGGTGGCTGAGCCAAACCAGACCATGATGGAGAAGGTGAGGACAGACTCTATGATGGCCGTATAGAATTGGACCATCATTGCCTGTGGCAGATTGTGTTTCCGCAGCTGCCGCAGGAAGTACGTCCTCTGAAAGTACAATGAATGAAAGATATGCAAAGTAACGATGATAAAGGAAACAGGCCGTTGTCAGCTGTTTGTTGGGTGAAAATAAGAAGCTGGTGCGACTTGGGTGGGGGAGGGATAGAGAGAGAGGGAAATGCCGGGCTACCTGAAGTGAGAAAAACCAATATTCATACCACTGGGCTGTAAGCTGCCCAAACTAAATATGAGATGCTGTTCCTCCAATTTGCGTTTAGCCTCACTCTGACAATGGAGGAGACCTAGGACAGAAAGGTCTGTGTAGGAATGGTTGACTTTGGAAGAGGAAGGATGAGGCGCCACAAACCTGTCTTCAACGATGGGTCGATGGTGAGTCAAAACCCACGTTCCTGGGCATGCATACATGTCTTGGACGCAGCACATTGATGCAATGAAATAGAAAGCCCATTATCTGCAGTAAGATGCTGCAGACGTTCTAGCAATCGGTGGTGGCCAATGCCATCTTCTTCGCTGCCGTGTGCCGGGGCAGCAGGGCGAAGGCCGCGGACGCCAACAGGATCAACAAACTCATCAGGAAGGCTGGCTCCGATCTGGGGGCAGAGTTGGATTCATTGGAGGTTGGTCTTGGAGGGGAGGATTATCCTCAAAACTGCGGAGCATCCTGGACAATACAGCTCACTCCCTCCGTGACACACTGGTCAACCTGAGGAGCACCTTCAGCAACAGACTGGTTCCACCAAGATGCAGCACAGAACGCCACAGGAGATCCTTCTTCCCTGTGGCTATCAAACTGTACAACTCCTCCCCCTTGTGTCGTGGGGTAGACTAACACTGACCCCCGCCCCCCCCCCAACCCCCCTCCCAAATCTTTGCACATCCCCAATCCTGGACTCCCACTTGCCACTATAATTTCATGTTTCATGCATCTTGCTGTGTTTTACGACTGTTGGCAGACCAATTTCCCTCCCGGGATAAATAAAGTTCTATCGTATCGTATAAAACGCCTCTACTTCCTTACAAGTCTTGGTGAGACTTGAGATTTGTTTATATTGATGAATACTTTTTTGAACTCCCACTTTGACCTAGCAAGTCCGCACCGACCAATGATCACCCATACACACTAGTTCTATATCATCCCAATTTCACATCCTACACACTTGGGGCAATTTACAATTTGTTTATCATATCAGATTGTTAAGGGCTTGGACACACTAGAAGCAGGAACATGTTCCCGATGTTGGGGGGAGTCCAGAACAAGGGGCCACAGTTTGAGAATTAGGAGTAAGCCATTTAGAACGGAGACGAGGAAACACTTTTTTCTCACAGAGAGTTGTGAGTCTGTGGAATTCTCTGCCTCAGAGGGCGGTGGAGGCGGGTTCTCTGGATGCTTTCAAGAGAGAGCTAGATAGGGCTCTTAAAAATAGTAGAGTCAGGGATATGGGGAGAAGGCAGGAACGGGGTACTGATTGGGGATGATCAGCCATCATCACATTGAATGGCGGTGCTGGCTCGAAGGGCCAAATGGCCTACCCCTGCACCTATTGTCTATTGTTTACTGAGGCCAATTAACCTACAAACCTGCACGTCTTTGGAGTGTGAGAGTAAAACCGGAGCACCCGGAGAAAACCCACATGGTCACGGGGAGAACGTACAAACTCCAACACACACAGCACCCGCAGTCAGGATCGAACCCGGGTCTCTGGCGCTGTAAGGCAGCAACTCCACCACTGTGCCCTGTGACTGCGTGGGTTTCCTCCGGGTGCTCCGGTTTCGTCCCACATCCCAAAGACGTGCCCATGCAGGTTTGTGGGCTAATCGGCAATCTGTAAATTGCCCCCTAGTGTGTAGGGAGTGGATGAGAAAGTGGGATAAACGTGGAACTAGTGTGTGAAAGGATGATTGATAATTGGCGTGGACTTAGTGGGCCGAAGGGCCGGTTTCCATGATGTATAGAATCCCGGTTAGATTCTTACCATGGTGCTGTCTGTACAGAGTTTGCACGTTCTCCCCGTGACCAACGTGGGTTTTCTCCGGGTGCTCCGGTTTCCTCCCACACTTCAAAGACGTGCAGGTTTGTAGGTTAATAGCCTTCAGTATGTCGGTGTGTAGGGCAGTGTTGGATAAATCTGTTGTGATGGTGTGATTTATGTACATTTGGAAAGACAGGGATGGTGTCTATGTTCAGGGGAAATCCTCTCACTAAATTTGATTGTGTTTTCCCAACCCAATTAACCTACAAACCTGCACAAATTGCCTCTTGCAGTCTCTCTATTTTTTTCTTGCTTCTCCCCTTCCTCTCTTGCCTCTCTTTCTCTCTTGCTCTCTCGTCTCCCTTTCTCGCTTCTCTCTTTTTGCCTCTTTCTCTTTTACCTCTCTCTTTTCTCTCTTGCCTCTCTCTTTTTCTCTCTTGCTCTCTCTTACCTCTCTTTCTCTCTCGTTCCTCTCTCTCTCCCGGTTGCTTCTCTCTTGCCTCTCTTTCTCTCTCTTTCTCCCTCTCTCTCTCTCTTGCTTCTCTCTTTCTCTTGCCCCCTCACTCTTTCTCTCTTGCCCTCTCCTGGTTCCTGAACCTACCTGATCTCCCAGTTACTAAACGCTTTAATTCTCCTTCCCATTCCCACACTGACCTTTCTGTCCTGTGTCTCCTCCATTGTCAAATGCAAATTAGAGGAACAGCATCTCAAATTTGCTTGGCAGCTTATAGCCCAGTGGTATGAATATTGATTTCTCTCACTTCAGGTAGCCCTGGCATCCCCTCTCTCTCTCTATCCCTCCGCACCCAAGTCGCACCAGCTTCTCGTTTTCACCCAACAAACAGCTAACAATGGCCTGTTTCCTTTATCATCGTCACTTTTTTGCATATCTTTCATTCATTGTTCTTTATCTCTCCACATCACCGTCTATATCTCTCGTTTCCCTTTTCCCCGGACTAGTCTGAAGAAGGGTCTCGACCCAAAACGACACCCATTCCTTCTCTCCAGAGATGCTGCCTGTCCCGCTGAGTTACTCCAGCCTTTTGTGTCTATCTTCAGTTTAAACCAGCATCTGCAGTTCGTTCCTACACAAGGAGAGGTGGGGGCAGGACAAAGCCTGGCAAGTGATAGGTGGATACAGGTGAGGGGGAAGGGGTGATTGTTAGATGGGTGGAGTCAGTGTCATAGGCTGGAGATGCAAGGGGCAGCAGGGTGTCACATCAGGAGCGAGGAGGAGTGAAGCGCAATGCCGGAGGGAGGTTTATGAGTGGAAGAGCAGAGATAAAGGTCAGCCCAGACTATCACACAAACCAACCTCCCTTCCACTGACTCCATCTACACCTCACGCTGCCTCGGCAAGGCCAGCAGCATAATCACGGTCCAGTCTCACCGCCGGTCACTCCCTCATCTCTCCTCTCCCATCGGGCAAGAGGTACAGAAGTGTGAAAACAAACGCGCACACCTCCAGATTCAGGGACAGTTTCTTTCCAGCTGTTATCAAGCAACTGAACCATCCTCTCACCAACTAGAGAGCGGTCCTGACCTCCCATCGACCTCTTTGGAAACCCTCGCACTATCTTTAATCGGACTTTAGTGGAGTTGCCTTGCACTAAACGTTATTCCCTTAATCCTGTGTCTGTACACTGTGGACATCTCGATTGTATAGTCTTTCTACTGACTAGTTAGCACACAACAAAAAAAGCTTTTCACTCAACCTGGGTATACGTGACACTAAACTAAACTACACTACATGGGAGATTCTGGGATGGGAGATGAGGGTGGGGATGGTTAAAGGGGAGAGGGAGGAGGGGGACAGGGAGGAATCCCACAGTAGACGGTGTGGTGGCGCAGCGGTCGAATCGCTGCCTTACAGCGTTTGCAGCGCCGGAGACCCGGGTTCCATCCCGAGTACGGGCGCTGTCTGTACGGAGTTTGCACGTTCTCCCCGTGACCTGCGTGGGTTTTCTCCGAGATCTTTGGTTTCCTCCCACACTCCAAAGACGTACATTGTAGGTTGACACAAAACCCTTCCTCAGAAGGTGGCACAGTGAAGAAGGGTCTCCACCTGAAACGTCACCCATTCCTTCTCTCCAGAGATGCTGCCTGTCCCGCTGAGCTACACCAGCTTTTACGTCTATCTTCGGTTTAAACCAGCATCGGCAGTTCCTTCTTACACATTATATGAATGGTGTCAGATTATTAAAAGGGGAGGTGCTGTTAAACACTTGGTGATGGTCCCAGCGAGATCCTGCCAACTACTCTGCTCACCCTCACTCTGGAATAACAAACCCCGTCAGACACTACTGCTTCTTCTTCTTGTGTATGTCGTGCACAGCCTAAAGTTGTCGGGCAACTTGTTCTATTTGGTCTTATTTCTTTGTGCACGTCGGGTTGATTACATTTGTCGAAACACTGATGCTCATTGTAAAGACACAACTTTATTACGCTCGCGGGAGTGGGCGAGTCACTGCAAGTATGGTCACATACTTACCAGCTCCTCGCTGTCCCACTCAATTATTCTGTGCACAGGCAGTATATACATGAGTAATCACGGGTCCAGCTAATCACACAATCAGCACAGAAGTGGAGGACAGTCCCCCCCATGTTTTGAGAGGTGGGGACAATCCCCCCCATGTATTCTAATCCGCATTTTTAAATTCGGTGAAAATAAATTTATTAAAAATCTCCGCTTTCCGCGAGACAGAATTACTCCAGCATTTTGTGTCTACCTTCGGTTGAAACCAGCATCTGCAGTTCCTTCCTCCAGGTTTATAGGTTAATTGGCTTGGTATAAATGTAAATTGTCCCTAGTGCGTGCAGGATAGTGTGTGGAGATCGCTGGTCAGTGCGGACTCGGTGGGCCGAAGGGCTGTTTCCGCGCTGTACTTCTAACTAAACTATACTAGTCAACCCCAGGGGTTAGGGAACGGGGAGTGTACTTTGGACTCAGCAGGGAGGGGTAGTTGGTGGCATGCCATGGGTGGGGACAGGACAATAGAACGATCGCTATGTGGATGGGTTGGTGTCAGTATTTGCAACAACATTTCAAAATTATCCCTTGCAACAAAGCGAAGGAACTGCAATTATGCAGCTTGGGCATGTGGGCGATAGACCAGTTAAGGCAGGTCAGGTGAATGCCGGGTTAAGGTGCAGAATACACCTTTGTCTCATTCTCTGCGAGGCATTTCAGAGGCGTTTGGACAGGCACATGGATATTATGCTGGCACCGGAGGGCTATGGATCACGTGCAGGCAGAGGAATTAGTTTATGCTCCACAATCAGAGGGAGAGAGAGGCGGGCCAGACCCCAGGAGTGAGTAGGTTCACGTATGAGGAGCGTTTGACGGCACTGGGCCTGGACTCTCTGGAGTTTAGAATGAAGGGGGGGGGGGGAAGGGGGGGAGGGGGGCACCTCATTGAAACTCACCGAACAGAGAAAGACTTTCCATAAAGTGAATGAGTGGATGTGGAGAGGATGGTTTCACTAGTTGGGAGTCCCGGACCAGAGGTCAGTCTCAGAATTAAAGGACGTTCCTTTAGAAAAGAGATGAGGAGGAACTTCTTTAGGTCAGAGGGGGTGAATCTGTGGAATTGATTGCCACAGACGGCTGTGGAGGCCAAGACAATGGATATTTTTAAGGCAGAGATAGGTGGATTCGTGATTAGTGTGGGGTGTGAGGGGTTCTGGGCAGGATAATGGGGTGTGAAGGAGAGTTAAATCCCTGTCTCACGGTGCGAGTCGACCCACGAGTGACCCCGAGTTTAAAACAAATTAAACTCGTGGTAATCATGTACAATTAACGTGGTGGGGGTATTATGGCCTGGGCATGTATGGCTGCTGAAGGTATTGGCTCACTTATCTTCATTGATGATACAACTGCTGATGGTAGTAGCATAATGAATTTTGAAGTGTATAGACACATCCTATCTGCTCAAGATCAAACAAATGCCTCGAAAAACTCATTGGCCGGCGGTTCATTCTACAGCAAGACAATGATCCCAAACATACTGCTGAAGCAACAAAGGAGTTTTTTCAAAGTTAAAAAAATGGTCAATTCTTGAGTGGCCAAGTCAATCGCCGATCTGAACCCAATGAGCATGTCTTTTATATGCTGAAAAGAAAACTGAAGGGGACTAGCCCCCAAAACAAGCATAAGCTAAAGATAGCTGCATTACAGGCCTGGCAGAGCATCACCAGAGAAGACACCCAGCAACTGGTGATGTCCGTGAATCGCAGACTTCAAGCAGTCATTGCATGCAAAGGATATGCAACAAAATACTAAACATGACTACTTTCATTGACATGACATTGCTGTGTCCCAAACATTATGGTGCCCGGAAAGGGGGGGGGGGGGGGGGGGGAGGGGGAGGACTATGAAATAAACACTGCTGTCATTTCTACATGGTGAAACCAACATGTATATAAATGGCTTTTGTTACAATCTGACATTGTGCACTCTAACCACATGTGGTTTTTTTCTATTACAAATCTCAAATTGTGGAGTACACAGAAGCAAATAAATGATGGGTCTTTGTCCCAAACATTATGGAGGGCACTGTATTAAAATATTAAATACTAACAGAGAAATATGAGGTGTAGTTCCTCCAATTTGCTTTTGGCAGGTTGCATTCATGAAGGGCGTTTGGTATATTTCCCCCTCCCGGCTTGTGGATTGTGAATTAAAATACCAATCTCAAGGTTCCACCCAACAGCTGATGACCAATTGTTATATCGCTGGGAACTAAAACATCATTCAGGGCGATTCCTGCCTGCCTCAGGGGGCAGGAGGCAAGGGAGGAGGGGAGGGGTGGAGGGAGAGGAACATGAGCCTCCTTTCACATTATACAGGGGTGGCACAGTGATGCAGTGGGTAGAGCTGGTGCCTCCTGCACCAGAGACCCGGGTTCCATCCTGACCACGGGCGTGTCTGTACGGAGTTTTACCTTCTCCCCTTGACCCTGCTTACTTGCTTCAGCTCAATACCTTAACACAACAAAAATGTACTGGGCAATATAAATGAAATAATACAATAAATTATACAGATAACCAGACCATAATAAGTTGTCAAATGAAATCCGTAGACCAATCTATACTGGGTCAACGGTTAAAAAAGACACAAAGTGCTGGAGTAACTCAGCGGGTCAGGCAGAATCTCTGGAGGACATGGATAGGTGATGTTTTGGGTCGGGCCCTTGTTTTAAGAACCTGAAAGGTCACCTATCGGAGAAATGTGAGGTGTTGCATTTTAGAAAGTCTAACATGGGCAGAACCTACACAGTGAATGGGTAGATCTCTGGGGAGTGTTGTAGAGCAGGGGGATCTAGGAGTGCAGGTGCATGGTTCCTTGAAGGTGGCATCACAGGTAGATAAGGTGGTCAAAAGGCTTTTGGCACATTGACCTTCATCGGTCAGAGTGTTGAATATAGAAGTTGGGAGGTCATGTTGCAGTTGTACAAGACATTGGTGAGGCTGCATTTTAGAATATTGTGTTCAGTTCTGGGCACCATGTTAAAGGAAAGATGTTGTCAAGTTGGAAAGGGCGCAGAGAAAAATTTACGAGGATGTTGCCAGGACTCGAGGGCCTGAGCTGCAAGAGAGATTGAGCAGGCTGGGACTCTATTCCTTGGAGCGCAGGAGGACAAGGGATGATCTTAGAGAGGTGTACAAATCATGAGAGGAGTAGATCGCCCAGAGTTGGGGAATTGAGGACCAGAGGACACAGGTTAAGGTGAGGGGGGAAAGATTTAATAGGAAACATGAGGGATCACTTTTTTTACACAAAGGGTGGTGGGTGTATGGAACGAGCTGCTGGAGGAGGTAGTCGAGGCAGAGACTATTGCAATGTTTCAGAAACATTTAGACAGGTACATGGATAGGGCAGGTTTAGAGGGCTATGGGCCAAACTTGTGGGACTTGTGTAGATGACCGGAGTGGGCAAGTTGGGCTGAAAGGACTGTTTCCATGCTGTAAGACTCGATGATAAATGGAATAATGTGAATAAGGTTTAGTGCAAAATAAAGTCCAATCAAATATAGTCCAAGGGTCTCCAATGAGGTAGATGGGATGTCAGGACCGCTCTCTAGTTGATGAGAGGACGGTTCAGTTGCCTGATAACAGCCGGGAAGAAACTGTCCCTGAATCTGGAGGTGTGCGTTTGTTTTCACAGCTTCTGTACCTCTTACCTGATGGGAGAGGGGAGAAGAGGGAGTGACCGGGGCGAGATTGGTCCTTGATTATGCTGCTGGCTTGCCGAGGCAGCGTGAGGTGTAGATGGAGTCAGTGGAAGGGAGGTTGGATGGTCTGGGATGCGTCCATAATTGTCTGCAATTTATTGCGGTCTTGGATGGAGCTGTTCCCAAACCGTGCCGTGATAGATCATGTTGGGAATAAATAGGGTGAATGCACAGCGCCTGTACCCAGGTTGGGGAATCAAGAACCAGAGGACATAGGTTTAAGATGAGGGGGGAAGATTTAAAGAAACTTGAAGGGGAAATTTTCCACGCAGAGGGTGGTGGGTGCATGGAACGAGCTGCCAGAGGAGGTATTTGAGGCAGGTACAATAACAACATCTAAAAGACACTTAGACAGGTACATGGATAGATTGAATTGTTTGAAAGATACAGCAGGAAACAGGCCCTTCAGCCCAGCAGATCTACACTTACCATCAATTAAAACTAAAAAGGACACAAAGTGCTGGAGTAACTCAGCGGGCCAGGCAGCATCTGTGGAGGACGCGGTGATGTGTCGGGTCGAGACCCTTCTTCAGGCAATGAAGTAGACCATAGGTAGACAAAAATGCTGGAGAAACTCAGCGGGTGCGGCAGCATCTAGCGAGCGAATGAAATAGGCAACGTTTCGGCCTGAAACGTTGCCTATTTCCTTCGCTCCATAGATGCTGCCGCACCCGCTTGAGTTTCTCCAGCATTTTTGTCTACCTTCGATTTTCCAGCATCTGCAGTTCGTTCTTGAACAAATGACGTAGACCATGCCTACTTTGAAGAAGTTCTTCACTTTGTGTTCTTTTTTGTAAACCAGCATTTGCAGTTCTTTATTTCTACCCCTTCACACACTAGTTCCACGTTATCCCACTCTCTCTCATCCACTCCCTACAACACTAGGGGGCAATTTACAGAGGGGCCGATCGACCCACAAACCCCGCACGGGCACGTCTTTGGGACGTGGGAGGAAACCGGAACACCCGGAGGAAACCCACGCGGGTCACGGGGAGAACGTGCAAACTCAACACAGACAGACAGCACCCGAGGTCAGGATCGAACCCGGGTCTCTGGCGCCGTGAGGCAGCGGTTCTACCCGCTATGCCACCGTGCAAGGCGTTAGCTGGGATTGGGGAACTTGGTCAACCTGGACAGGATGGGCCGAAGGGCCCGTTTCCACGCGGTGTAACTCTGACTCCCAGCATGTACAATAGTCAATAGACAATAGGTGCAGGAGTAGGCCATTCTGCCCTTCAAGCCAGCAATGTCATTCAATGTGATCATGGCTGATCATGCCCGATCAATACCCTGTTCCTGCCTTCCCCATATCCCCTGACTCCGCTATCTTCAAGAGCCCCATCTAGCTCTCTCTTGAAAAGTGTCCAGAGAACCGGCCTCCACTGCCATCTGAGGCAGAGAATTCCACAGACTCACAACTCTCTGTGTGAAACATGTTTTCCTCATCTCCGTTCTAAATGGCTTTACCCCCTATTTTAAACTGTGGCCCCTGGTTCTGGACTCCCCCAATATCGGGAACATGTTTCCTGCTCTAGCGTGTCCAAACTCTTAATAGTTTTATATGTTTCAATAAGATTGCCTCTCATCCTTCTAAATTCCAGAGTATACAAGTCCAGCCGCTTTCTTCCTTTTTGGAATGAAATAATCCTGCGTCTTCCGGATTATGCCCAGAAATTCCTGCCATTGCTGTTCCACCGTCATTCCTGCTGGTATCCCTTTCCAGTCTACCTTGGTCAGCTCCTCTCTCATGCCTTCATAATCCCCTTTGTTCAACTGCATCACTGCCACTTCCGATCTAACCTTCTCCTTCTCAAATTGCAGATTAAAACTAATCATATTATGATCACTACCTCCAAGCAGTTCCTTTACCTCGAGTTCTCTTATCAAATTTGGTTCATTGAACAACGCTAAATCCAGAATTGCCTTTTCTTTGGTCGGCTCCATTACAAGCTGCTCTAAGAATCCATCTCGGAGGCACTCTACAAACTCTCTTTCTTGGGGTCCTGAACCAACCTGATTGTCCCAGTCTACCTGCATATTGAAATCCCCATCACCACAGTGGCATTAATTACCTTTGTTACATGCCAGTTTTAACTCCTGCTGTAACTTACACCCTACATCCGGGCTACTATTTGGGGTCTGTAGATAACACCAATTAGTGGTGGGTACACAAAAATGCTGGAGAAACTCAGCGGGTGCAGCAGCATCTATGGAGCGAAGGAAATAGGTAACGTTTCGGGCCGAAACCCTTCTCTCAGACCCTAAACGTTACCTATTTCCTTCGCTCCATAGATGCTGCTGCACCCGCTGAGTTTCTCCAGCATTTTGTGTACCTTCGATTTTCCAGCATCTGCAGTTCCTTCTTTAACAGTGGTGTTTGGGGGTCTGTATATAACAACCAATTTTCTATCCATGTCAGCACTCTACCCATACCACCCCATACCATGTGCCCTAACTTTGCCCACCAATCTCCTATGTGGGAACTTATCAAGTGGGGTAGTTAAGGGATTTTCTAAGACTAAAGTAATAATGAGTCACCAAGTTGCCAAACTAGTTTTAACAAAAGGGAATCACTGCCAAATGTTTCATCAACACAACTCAAAACTACACATGGGTTGAATGTGTGTTTGTCGGCACTGGGCCTGTACTCGCTGGAGTTTAGAAGGATGAGTGGGCAACTTATTGAAACTTACCAAATAGTGAAAGGCCTGGATAGAGTGGATGTGGAGAATGTCTAGGACCAGAGGGCACAGCCTCAGAATTAAAGGCCGTTCCTTTAGGAAGGAGATGAGGAGACATTTCTTTAGCCAGATGGTGGTGAATCTGTGGAATTCTTTCTGTGGGAGCCAAGTCAGTGGATGTTTTTAAGGCTGAGAGAGATAGATAGATAGATTCTTGATTAGTGCTGGTGTCGGTGGTTACGGGGAGAAGGCAGGGGAATGGGGTTGGGAGGGAGAGATAGATCAGCCATCATTGAATGGCTGAGTAGACTTGATGGGGCCGGATGGCCTAAATCTGCTCCTATCACTTATGACCTTATGAAAACTACATCTGAGACATGGCCCATCATCGGTTCATGAGTTGGATGGCGTGCCGGACTTTGTGCGCGACGTCACGCGGCCCGGGCCAAAACTCCGCAGCTGGCGCGCCGGCTGGGCTTTGTATACAGTCCAGCACCCTGGCCAACTCATCATTCACCCAGCCACGGCCGAGTCGGTCAACCAATTGCCGTCGGGAATTTGTCCCGTATTTTGACCTTTTGTCCCTTAATTGGGAGAAAGAGTTGGCGACCCTAGATTTAGTGTTAATGTGTACGTGACAGATTGCATGTTGCGCGTGGTGAGCCTGCTTTACTTAGAATTGCGAGCGAATGAATAACAGGCGGTTTTGCAGAATTGCAAAGGGTGTTGTGACTAAAAAGGGAAGAGTCCCGATATCAAGTAGTACTGCAGAGAAAAACAAGTTTGTTCTAGTCTATCACTATCAAAACATGGGGGGGGGACACAATTTCTTGGTGGCCGCACATACACACACACACACACACACGAGACTTCAGAGGCTTCGGCTGATGGGCCCTGTGGACGGTAACATCTGGAGCGGACCTGGTTGGTGACCGACTCCAAACTCCAGCAACAGCAGCTTCATCCGCCCCGAATCGTGGGGCTTGAATCGTGGGCCTCTCAAAACATGGTGGGGACTGTCCCCCACCTCTGCGCTGATTGTGTGATTAGCTGGACCCGTGACTACTCATGTATATACTGCCTGTACACAGAATAATTGAGTGGGACAGCGAGGAGCTGGTAAGTATGTGACCATACTTGCGGTGACTCGCCCACTCCCGCGAGCATAATAAAGTTGTGTCTTTACAATGAGCATCAGTGGTCGACAAATGTAATCAACCCGACGTGCACAAACAAATAAGATCAAATAGAACAAGTTGCCCGACAACTTTAGGCTGTGCACGCCATACACAAGAAGAAGAAGAGGTGTCTGACGTGGTTTGTTATTCCAGAGTGAGGGTGAGCAGAGTAGTCGGCAGGATCTCGCTGGGACCATCACCAAGTGTTTATCAGCACCTCCCCTTTTCCTAACCTTATGAAAACTGCATCTGAGAAATTGTCTTTCTTCAGTAAAAGTGACCCCTTTTACATGCCGAACTTCCTAGGCCTTCTAAGGGAGTAGATGCGTTGGAGTGCTTTCTTGGTCATTGCTTCAATACGGGTGGTCCAGGAGAAGTTGTTGGTGATATTGACTCCTGGGAATTTCTACTTTGGTGCCGTCAATACAAACTGGGGTATGAAACTTCACTTCCTGATGTCGATCACTATCTCCTTTGTCTTGCTGACGTTGACAGATACTGTAGGTTGTTGCCTCGACACCAGGACACAGGGCTCTCAATCTCCTTCCTGTACTCCGTCTCATAGAAACATAGAAAATAGGTGCAGGAGTAGGCCATTCGGCCCTACGAGTCAGCACCGCCATTCAATATGATCATGGCTGACCATCCAAAATCAGTACCCGCTTCCCGCTTTTTCCCCATATCAATTGATTCCGTTAGCCCTAAGAGCTAAATCTAACTCTCTCTTGAAAGCATCCAGTGAATTGGCCTCCACTGCCTTCTGTGGCAGAAAATTCCACAGATTCACAACTCTCTGGGTGAAAAAGTTTTTTCTCATCTCAGTCGGAAATGACCTACCCCTTATTTTTAAACTGTGACCCCTGTTTCTGGACTCCCCCAACATCGGGAAAATTTTTCCCGCATCTAGCCTGTCCAATCCCGTAAAAAATTTAAATGTCTCTATAAGACCCCCTCTCATCATTCTAATTTGCAATAAATATAAGCCCTGTCGGCCCATTCTTTCAACATAGGTCAGTCCTGCCATCCCGGGAATTAACCTGGTGAACCTACGTTGCACTCCCTCAATGGCAATACTGTCCTTCCTCAAATTAGGAAGCCAAAACTGCGCACAGTACTCCAGGTGAGGTCTCATCAGGGCCCTGAACAACTGCAGTAGGACCTCCTTGCTCCTAAACTCAAATCTTCTTGCTATGAAGGCCAACATACCATTAGCTTTCTTCACTTCCTGCTGTACCTGCATGCTTACTTTCAGTGACTGACGTACAAGGACAACCAGGTCTCGTAGAACTGTAGAGGTGGATGTGGTTGCCAACTGTCTCGTATTAGCCAGGAAATCCCATATTTTGAGCTAAATTGGTCTGTCCGGACGGGACTGCTCTTGTCCCCTATTTGACCGCTACAACTCGGGTCGAGAGGACTGTCGTGTCGGAGCGCCACGTCTGGCCCAGCCTCACCCATCCCGATGTAGTGCAGCCCATGGACTGCAGCAGCAGCAGTGCTTCGCCCGTGGCCCCGTCGTTCGGAAGCCCGGCCAACGAATTGCCATCAGGAATTTGTCCCATATTTTGACTTTTAGTCCCTTATTTGGGAGTGAGAACGTTGAGTTTTAGTGTTAATGTGTACGTGACAGATTGCATGTTGCGCGTGGTGATCCTGCTTTATTTACTTAGAATTGCGAGCTAATGAATAACAGGTGGTTTTGTAGAATTGCAAAGGGTGTTGTGACTAAAAAGGGAAGAGGCCCGATATCAAGTAGAACCGCAGAGATAAAACAAGTTTGTTCTATTCTATCGCTATCATAACATGGGGGGGACACAATTTCTTGGTGGCCGCACAAACACACACACACGCGTGAGGCTTCGGAGGCTTCAGCCATGGGCCCTGTGGACAGTAACATCGGGAGCTGACCTGGTTAGTGACCGACTCCAAACTCCAGCAACAGCAGCTTCGTTCGCCCCGAATCGTGGGGCTTGAATCAGCCCGTTCGCGGGGCCTTCCATCGAAGGTCAAACACAATTGGTGACACATCGTGTTAATACGATGTTAATAGTGACATTTAACAAGCACTTAACAGTGACCGTTAACAGATCATTTTCGTCTCAGAGGAATCAAGTGATAAACGATTCCAATCGCTCAAGTATTGTATGTCTGTGGAATGGATGAGCATGGGCGTGGGGGTGGAGGGGGATTCCCCCCCACCTCTCAAAACATGGGGGTTTTGTTCTCTCAATGTCTGGATTCTTTTCCTGCTGACATTGATATTGTCTCTCGGCTCAAGTCATGCCTTTTAAAACATGGGGTGACACAATTTCCTGGCCTTTACTCACACTCACCGTTACACACTCACTGGGACTCCCCCCTCTGCTCACCAGGGCACACACACACACACACACACTGCCTCTACTTGCTTTAACACCGACAAGGCCCCGGCCCTGCAGCCGGGCCCCAGCCTTTCCCAGCCTGGTGCCCACTCTCCCACTGCCCTCCCCCGAGACCATGACCGCCCTCAATCGTGATGGTGAGTTTTAAGAAATTCTCAATGTGTCATCAATGCATTGATCTACATTCTTCAGTAAATGTAATTGTGTTTTGATCAAGTATCAATCACGCTGCGTGAATTGTATTCAAAAGAACGCAGCGTCATTAATACTTGTTCAATACACAATTACATTTACTGAGGAATGTGGATCGATGCATTGATGACACATTGTATAACTACTTGTTAACTACTGGCTGTTAACAAGTGCTAACAGTAGTAGTTAACAAATCGTTTGTGTCTGATGGCCGTGCAGCGGTTGTTATCCATGTTCGTTTTGTAAATAAATCCGTATGGCGAATGTTTTAAAAAAAATCTTTATTTAACAAAGCGAATTTGTATTTCCGTATGAAATATGGAAAATTAACACGGGGTCCCGCTTAGGCGCGGGCCCAATTGGGAGAAATCGGTCCAATCGGCTTATGGCCGGCCCTGGTCAGCTGTTTGTAGCGTGAAAATGAGAAGCTGGTGTGACTTGGGTGGGGGAGGGATAGAGAGAGAGAGAGAGGGAATGCCGGGGCTACCTGAAGTTAGAGAAATCAATATTCATACCACTGGGCTGTAAGCTGCCCCAAGCAAAATATGAGATGCTGCTCCTCCAATTTGCATTTGGCCTCACTCTGGCTCGAAGGGCCGAATGGCCTCCTCCTGCACCTATTTTCTATGTTTCTATGTTTCTAGAGCGGCGAGAGAGAGAGAGAGAGAGAGAGAGAGAGAGAAAGAGAGAGAGAGGCAAGAAAGGAGCAAAGGAGGCAAGAGAGAGAGGGAGATAGAGAGAGATTGTCAAAGAGAGGGTAAGGGGTGTGTATCAGAGACAGTGTTAGAGCAGGATAGAGAGAAAGAAAAAAACGAGAGAGGAATGCCAGGGGTGGTGGTGGAGGCAGATATGACAGTGGTGTTTAAGAGCCGTTTAGACAGGCACACGGATATGCAGGGAATGGAGGGATATGGATCACGTGCAGGCAGAGGAGATCAGTTTAACTTGGATTCGTGTAAGGCACGGACATTGTGGGCCAAAGGGCCTGTATATTGTGCTGGACTGTTTTGTGAATAGGGCGGTGGGGGGAAAGAGAAGCAGGGAGAGAGGAGAGAGAGAGAGAGAGAGAGAGAGAGAGAGAGAGAGAGAGAGAAGAGAGAGAGAGAGAGAGAGAGAGAGAGATCAGGAGAGTGTGAAAAAGAGAGTGTGAGAAAGAGTGAGAGAGGAAATAAAGAGAGAGAGGGTGAGAACGAGAGAGAGAGAATTGAGGAGAGAGAGAGATAGATAAGGAGAGAGTGTGATAAAGAAAGAGGAAATTTAGGATGGGAGGGGATCTTATTGAAACATAAAAGATTATTAAGGGTTTGGACGCGCTAGAGGCAGGAAACATATTCCCAATGTTGGGGGAGTCCAGAACCAGGGGCCTGTATATTGCGCTGGACTTCTGTGAATTGGGAGGGGGGGAGAAAGAGAAGGGGAGGGAGGAGGCAGAGAGAGAGAGTTAGAGAGAGAGAGAGAATAAGGAAAGATAGTGTGAGAAAGAGAGTGTGAGAGAGATAAGGATAGTATGAGAAAGAGAGAGTGTGAGAGAGAGAGAGAGAGAGAGAGAGTGTGTGTGTGAGAGAGAGAGAGAAATAATGAGAGCGTGAGAGAGAGGGAGGCATTGAATGCAATTATTGGTCGTACCTTGAGGCGGTCCTTGAGGGGACATAGGGTGGGATAAGCTGCAGGGATGAGTTATGATTCTGATATTAACTCTAAACGGTGAACAGGTTTGGTGAGAGAGGCACCGATCACCGCTATCCAATCCAGCCCAGCCCACACCCTGCAGGGGGTGGGGATGAGGGATGCCAGCTGGAGATAAAAAGAAGAGGAGGCAGAGACTCACGCACCTGTCTACTCACCAACCTACCCAACAGCACAGCAGTCCGGACCTGACCTGACCAAGTGAGTGAGCGAGTGAGGGAGAGAGAATGAACGAGTGAGAATGAGAGAGAGTGAGAATGAGAATGTGTGTGAGAGAGAGTGAGAATGAGATAGTAAGAGAGAGAGAGAGAGAGAGAGGGGGGGTGTATGAGACAGTGAGCGAGAGAGAGTGTGTGAGATGGCTTGAGTGAGTGAGGCAGTGAATGAGAGAATGCATGAGTGAGTGAGTGAGACGGCTTGGTGCGTGAGAGACAGTGTGAATGAGAGTGTGTGTGTGTGTGTGGGTGAGAGTGAGAGTGAGTGAGAGTGAATGTATGTGAGTGTGAGAGGAAGCGTTGTGGTGTGTGGGTGTGAGTGGGTGTGAGTGAGTGTGAGAGTGGGTGAGAGGCAGGGATGTGGTGTGCAGGCGAGCGCGAGAGTGAGTAGGTGTGAAATTGTGTGTGAGTGTACATGAGAGGCAGGGATGTGGCGTGTGTGTGTGTGAGTGTGAGAAGCGGACATGTGGTGTGTGGGTGTGAGAGTGAGTGTGCGTGAGAGAGGCAGGGATGTGGCACGTGTGTGTGGGTGTGAGTGAGTGCCTGTGTGAGTGGTGTGAGAGTGAGTGTGCGTGAGAGAGGCAGGGATGTGGCACGTGTGTGTGGGTGAGAGTGAGTGCCTTTGTGAGTGAGGGTGTGGGTGTAGTGAGAGGTGTGTGAGTGAGAGGGTTGGGTGACGTTGCCCGCAGTTGCTGCATTCGCTGCCAGGGTACAGACAGGGCTGCCCTACGGCAAAGGGAAAGCCTGGGCAGGGGTGAGGGATCAGGTGCCCTCCGGTGTCCTGAGCAATGTGGCAGGAAAACAAGGGGTGTAGGAAGGAACTGCAGATGCTGGTTTAAACCAAAGATAAGACACAAAGTGCTGGAGTAACTCAGCAGGACAGGCAGAGAAGGAATGGGTGATGTTTCGGGTTGAGACCCTTCTACAGACTGAAGGGGGGGGGGGGGGAGAGGAAAGCTAGAAGAGAGGAAGAAGGGTCCCGACATGAAACATCGCCTGTCCATGTTCTCCAGAGATGCCGCTGAGTTACAACCTTACAGCTTCATAAATATTGATTTCTCTAATTCCAAGTAACCCTTGCATTCCCTCTCTCCGTCCCTCCCCCACCCGAGCCATCCCGCTAGTTTTACTGTTCGTATCCCTTTGTCATCACCTCCTCCACAGCCAACAATGGACCATTGTGGGCTCCACCTTTCCTTGGTCATTGGTGCTGGCTTCTGTACCTGGTCATATCTCTCGCTTTCCTCCCGACTGACTCTCGGTCTGATGAAGGGTCTCGACCCGAAACGTCACCTATTCCTTTTCTCCACCGATGCTGCCCGTCCCGCTGAGTTACTCCGGCACTTTGTGTCCTTTTATGCATCAATCAGCGCCA